>CM035414.1:124124343-124204343 GCA_020310875.1 Ceratopteris richardii
TTCCAACCTATAGCCAATTTAAAATAAAATGAAGTTAAAGAACTAAAATAATCAATAATGATAATATTACTCATACAAAAGCACAAAACATTTCTCACCTTATGCCCTTGCATTTTGAATGTGGATTGATTTAACCCCTCAAAGCCCATTATCACCAAGTGTTCTCTCACATTAGCCAAGGTCCAATGATGATTCACTTGTTGGGCAATTTAAGTTTAATTTCAAATGAAATTAAGGATCCCTTAGAACTTTGTAATGGTATCCAATGACCAAGTTTGCACATTTAATGATCATAATAGAATCTATTGTACAATGAAGTATGATGTTTCAAATATCAAATTTATATACTTGTTCCACCTATTTTACAAAGATATCTATCACCCTTTGCAATTCCTTCTATCAAATCCCAGTTTTCATCAAGAAGACCTTCCACTTGCTCATATGTGATATTTTTACACATGAACATGGTGGAGTTATCTTGGAATGAGAATCCTTGAAATAAATATAAAAAACAATGGATGGGAAAACACAAGTGCAGACCTACATATCTAAAAGAATTTGTAAATTTCAAAGATTTACATATATCCATTACCATCTTGTGCTTCAAAGATGATATGGATCATATATCAGGTTGTGGCCTCTCCAAGCTAAGAAGAGAATCTACTTCAATTCCCTCTAACCTTCCAAAACCACTCCATGTAGAGGGTAGAACATATCTATGTGTATAAAAGAAAACTCTATCATGAAAAAGTTGAGTAGGAGATACTTGTGGAAAGACTAGTGCACCAACAAGTGCATGCATTGCCTCAAAAGTACTTGTAAGACTATGAAGAGGTTGTTCTTCCACAAAAGTAGTGTTGGAGTTCGAGGTCTATAGAAGCACATGAGCATCTAAGGGTTATAGCCTTATTTACAAGTCATGGGAAGAAAACCTTCTAAAGAGGGGAAATAGTACCTTGGTGGTCCAAAGTGTGTTCAAACATATCATTGTTGAGATATATCAAGAAATCCCCCTTGAGAGTGATGCGGTGAACAAGGAGCTGACACTCATGTATAAGGAAGTGCCAAGGTATGCGGAAAGAGATAATACACAAAAGGAAATAAGCCCAAATCTTTGCAAACACCTTCAAACTTCTCCCTAGGTAGAGCCTTTGTGATAAGTTTTGCAACATTATCCCATGTGGGCACATAAGCCAAACTGATCTCTCCAACAGAGAACCTCTCCCTAACATAATGATAGTACACCTCACTATGCTTTGTGCACACATGGTTCCTCAAAATTGTCAATACACTATGACTATTAGTGAAGTTGTTGGTAGCAGAAGACTGACCAACACCCAAATAAGCCAAAAGGCATATGAGCCACACACACTCAACAATTGCTGTGAACATTGCCTACACTCAGCCTCACAACTATAAGCGGACATAACAAGGTGCTTCTTGCTCAACCAAGATATGCATGAGCTACCAAGGACGGAGCAAAAACCACTTGTGGATACACGAGTGTCATAGCAACCAACTCAATCAGAGTCAAAAAGAGCATGTAAATATGGCAGTAATGTTCTCCCTTGGGATCAAAGAATCCAAGTAGATGGGTACCACTCAAGTAGCAAAATATGTGTGTAACCACTTGCCAATACTTGATACCTAGGGAGTGCATAAATATGCTCATATGTGATCCAACAAACTGAATATCAGGTAGAGTTATGCATAAGACAAGCATCTAACAACTTGTTGATAGAGAAAAACATAAAATGGATCTCCAACATCATGAAGAATCAACCATAAACATGTTTCCATTGGAGTGCAAATAGATTTACAATCTTCAAGGCCAAAATATTGCAATAATGTATCAATATATATTTTTTGACACAAAGCTATTCCCCCATCATACACTTCTCATTAGGACCCTTGAGCATCATATCATCAAGATATACAAGAATGATCAAAAGTACATAATCTGCATGCTTAACATATAAGGTGCTCTCAGTTGGATTTTTCTCAAAGCCATTTGCAATCAAGTAGGCATGTATCTTTTCATACCAAGCATGGAGTTCCATATAATCTCTTCTTTGATTTGCACTCTTTGTTTCCATGCCATTCTGCACAGAACCACAAGGCTGAAATACATACACTTCTTCATGTAAGTCACCATTCCAAAATGCATTTTTAATGTCCAACTGGTGTACTTTCTGACCATGATGAGTTGCAAGTGCACAAATGCTATGAAAAGTGGTCATTCGGCATGTGAGAGTAAAGGTCTCATCAAAATCAATGCCTCTCTCTTGAGCATAACCTTTTGTAACAATCCTCACCTTATACCTATCAACTATTCCACCAGGTTTATGTTTCAACTTGTATACCATTTTAGTGCCAATAGCCTTTTTACTTGGAGGCAAATCACATAAAGACCAAGTACCATTCTTCATAATAGCATCATATTCTAAATACATAACAACCATCCAATTTTTTGAGTTTCGTGTTTCATCAAAAGAAAAAGGATCATTCCAAATGCAAAGACTAGAGGCATCATTGCATAGAAATATGATACAAAAGAAGAACTATGAGAGCCCGAACAAGCACAATATGAGAGAGATGCATCTAATTTATTTCTTTCCCATCTGCTCATCTTATTGTAACACGTGATTATTGGAAAAATAATGTACAAAACACCAAACAATATCAAGTGTTTTGCATTAACGAAAATGTTTAAACATAACATCACAAAAAACAACATGAATAATCACATTGCAAATCAGTGAACATAGAGTTTTGACAATCCAAAAGTTCTAAAACTACCATTGCAAATAACAATGTATATACATCCTCTATCATATATTACTTGCTAATTTTTACAAGTAAAGTATCTTACAAGTGAAAAACCCATAAGGTAGAAGGACTAGGAACAAAAAAATGACAATCTAGTGTGTAATCATTAGATTGAAAAAGAGTTATTACACCGAGAGTTCGATTCCATCTTCACTCCAATTTGGGGGAATTTCAGATTATTTTCCAATCTCCTTCCAACCTATAGCCAATTTAAAACAAAATGAAGTTAAAGAACTAAAATAATCAATAATGACAATATCACTCATAGAAAAGCACAAAACATTTCTCACCTTATGCCCTTGTATTTTGAATGTGGATTGAGTTAGCCCCTCAAGGCCCATTATCACCAAGTGTTCTATCACATTTGCCAAGGCCCAATGATGATTCACTTGTTGGGCAATTTAAGTTTAGTTTCAAATGAAATTAAGGATCCCTTAGAACTTTGTAATGGTATCCATTGACCAAGTTTGCACATTTAATGATCATAATAGAATCTATTGTACAATGAAGTATGATGTTTCAAATATCAAAATCATATACTTGTTCCACCTATTTTACAAAGATATCTATCACCCTTTGCAATTCCTTCTATCAAATCCCAGTTTTCATCAAGAAGACCTTCCACTTGCTCATATGTGATATTTTTACACATGAACATGGTGGAATTATCTTGGAATGAGAATCCTTGAAATAAATATAAAAAACAATGGATGGGAAAACACAAGTGCAGACCTACATATCTAGAAAATTTTGTGAATTTCAAAGATTTACATATATCCATTACCATCTTGTGCTTCAAAGATGATATGGATCATATATCAGGTTGTGGCCTCTCCAAGCTAAGAAGAGAATCTATTTCAATTCACTCTAACCTTCCAAAACCACTCCATGTAGAGGGTAGAACATATCTATGTGTATAAAAGAAAATTCTATCATGAAAAAGTTGAGTAGGAGATACTTGTGGAAAGACTAGTGCACCAACAAGTGCATGCATTGCCTCAAAAGTACTTGTAAGACTATGAAGAGGTTGTTCTTCCACAAAAGTAGTGTTGGAGTTCGAGGTCTACAGAAGCACATGAACATCTAAGGGTTATAGCCTTATTTACAAGTCATGGGAAGAAAACCTTCTAAAGAGGGGAAATAGTACCTTGGTGGTCCAAAGTGTGTTCAAACATATCATTGTCGAGATATATCAAGAAATCCCCTTTGAGAGTGATGCGGTGAACAAGGAGCTAACACTCATGTATAAGGAAGTGCCAAGGTATGCGGAAAGAGATAATACACAAAAGGAAATGAGCCCAAATCTTTGCAAAAACCGTCAAACTTCTCCCTAGGTAGAGCCTTTGTGAAAAGTTTTGCAACATTATCCAATGTGGGCACATAAGCCAAAATGATCTCTCCAACATAGAACCTCTCCCTAACATAATGACAGTACACCTCACTATGCTTTGTGCAAGCATGGAACACATGGTTCCTCAAAATTGTCAATACACTCTGACTATTAGTGAAGTTGGTGGTAGCAGAAGACTGACCAACACCCAAATAAGCCAAAAGGCATATGAGCCACACACACTCAACAATTGCTGTGAACGTTGCCTACACTCAGCCTCACAACTATAAGTGGACATAGCAGGGTGCTTCTTGCTCAACCAAGATATGCATGATCTACCAAGCATGGAGCAAAAAACACTTGTGGATACACGAGTGTCATAGCAACCAAATCAATCAGAGTAAAAAAGAGCATGTAAATATGGCAGTAATGTTCTCCCTTGGGATAAAAGAATCCAAGTAGATGGGTACCACTCAAGTAGCAAAATATGTGCGTAACCACTTGCCAATACTTGACACCTAGGGAATGCATAAAGATGCTCATATATGAGCCAACAAACTGAATATCAGGTAGAGTTATGCGTAAGACAAGCATCTAACAACCTACTGATAGAGAAAAACATTAAATGGATCCCAACATCATGAAGAATCAACCATAAACTTGTTTTAATTGGAGTGGAAATAGGTTTGCAATCTTCAAGGCCAAAACATTCCAATAATGTATCAATATATATTTTTGACACAAAGCTATTCCCCCATCAACTTTCATAATTTGAATGCCCAAATAATGATGCAAATGTCCCAAATCTGACATCTCAAAAGAGGCATACAAATCAGCCTTAAAATCAGCAATACTTCTCATTAGAACCCTTGAGTAGCATATCATCAACATATACAAGAATGACCAAAAGTACATAATCTACATGCTTAACATATAAGGTGCTCTCAGTTTGATTGTTCTCAAAGCCATCTGCAATCAAGTAGGCATGTATCTTTTCATACCAAGCATGCAATTCCATATAATCTCTTCTTCAATTTGTACACTTTGTTTTCATGCCATTCTGCACAAAACCACAAGGCTGAAAGACATACACTTCTTCATGTAAGTCACCATTCCAAAATGCATTTTTAATGTCTAACTGGTGTACTTTCCAACCATGATGAGTTGCAAGTGCACAAATGCTATGAAAAGTGGTCATTCGGCATGTGAGAGTCAAGGTCTCATCAAAATCAATGCCTCTCTCTTGAGCATAACCTTTTGTAACAATCCTCTCCTTATACCTATCAACTATTCCACCAGGTTTATGTTTCAACTTGTATACCATTTTAGTGCCAATAGCCGTTTTACTTGGAGGCAAATCACATAAAGACCAAGTACTAGTCTTCATAATAGCATCATATTCTAAATACATAACAACCATCCAATTTTTTGAATTTTGTGTTTCATCAAAAGAAAAAGGATCATTCTAAATGCAAAGACTAGAGGCATCATTGCATAGAAATATGATACAAAAGACGCACTATGAGAGCCTGAACGAGCACAATATGAGAGAGATGCATCTAATTTTCTACCTCTCAAAGTCCAGAGTTTCCATTTAGACATAGTTATAGCCTCTTCTATATCATCTTTGTCATCGATAAGGGAATCATGTAAATCCACATAAAAATGGAATGATTTGCATCATCATGTGAAAGCTATAAAGGATGAGAAATCGCCTCATGTGCACCAACACTTGACTGTCGAGTTGTAAAAAGAGACAGCAAAGTGTCATACACATGTTTGGAGTTAAATTTTGTCTCCTTAGTACATGAAAGTAATGGCTGAATTGCATCTTTGCAAAAACAACATCATAACTAACTAGAATGCATTTACTATGTGGATGATATAGACAATAGACTTTTGTTTCCAAATTGTACCCAACAAAAATGCATTTCAGTGCTTTATGATCCTGTTTCTTGCATTTTTGTTCAAGCACTAATGCATATGCCATACAAGCAAAGACATGTAGATGAGCAATAGATGGCTTGTGACCATGCCAAGACTCATATGGAGTGATCGATTGTGGTGCCTTGGTGAGGCACCTATTAAGTACATATGATGAACACATAACAGCTTGAAGCCAAAAGCTATATGGTAAAGCTTGACTTTTGACCATACACCTTGCCATCTCCATGAGAGACCTATTCTTCCTTTCAGCAACTCCATTTTATTGAGGTGTGTAAGAAACTCTACACTGATGTTTCATCCCACAACTTTGTTGAGGTGTGTAAGACACTCTAAACTGATGTTTCATCCCACACTCAACCAAAAATGCATTACAATCAGAAGACATGTATCCCCTCGATCAGAATGGAGGGTGCCCAAGTTACATGTTTATAGATTTTCACTCATAACAAGAAAATGTTTGAAGCACATAAACACATCGGACTTTGCTTTCAATGGATACACCCATGCATCCTTGGAGAAATCATCAACAAAAGTCCCAAAGTAAAGGTAGTTCCCAAAAGAAGGTGTTTGCATAGGACCACAAACATCACTATGAACAAGATACAATTTATGAGCAACTTGAACTGAACCATCTTTAAGGAAGGATAAATGCTACATTTTGCCCAAAATACAACATTCATAGACATGATTACAAGGTGCCTCAAGTTTGGGAAGAGAGGACACCATTTGAGATTTCTAGAGGTGTAGCAAATTAGCAAAATTGAGATGAAAAAAGCATCCATGTTAAAGCTTTGCATATGAGATAGCCTGACAATCTTGAATGGCACATGCTGAATTATTCACAAATCTCACATAGTTTATAAATTATCAACAAATTTGAAAACCAAGCCAATCTTGGCTAATGCTAAAACCGATAACATGTTTTCTTTATCCGTGGCACATTATAGGATAAGAGGAGTTGTTAGCACATGTGACAGTATTCCCTATAGGGGCATGGTGAAGTGATAATATAGTTGGTTTCCCCACTATAAAAGTACCAAAAATCTAAGTGTATTGCAGATATACACTATTGAGAATATGGGTTATAGGTGCAAATAGTGGTAAGTGCACATTCTTCATTTTGCACAAGATTAGCATAATCTATTTTAGGTTTAGAGGCCTCTGTAACAACCATTCCAACCTCTTTCTTCTTTGCCTCTTTTGCAACTAGTTTTAGAAAACTCTTTATGACATGATCATTTTTTTTTGTATCTGCAAATTTGTTGTTGCTTTTTTGTTTTCTCTCATCTTTCTCTTCCTTCTGTGTGTGCAGCATTAGCAGATTTCTGCTTACTAGTGGATGAGCTCCATTTTCACTAGTGGATGAGCTCCATTTTCCTTTGCCCTTCTAACTAGCTAAAAAAGTTGATCTACAACATGCATAATTCACCTGTTCTACTTGGACTAAGCTTCGTGCAACAAAACAGAGACTAACTCCTCAAATGTTAAGGAGTTTGGATTGCATTTCATCATCAATCGAAGAGTAGAAGAAAAACTATGATATGAATCTGGAATAATGCTAAGAGCAGTCTGTGCAAGTGAACTATCTGGTAAGACTTCTTTAGCAAAAATCAACTTCTCCTTCAAATCTTTGATCTTTATAAAAAATCTATCCATAGAATCTCATTCATTCATATGCTCATGCTCCACCTGTTTTCGGAGATAATCAATGCAAGCCTCATTTCTTGTTTGGTATAAAGTTTTAAGTGTATCCCAAGCATCCTTTGTTATTTTACAAGAGCGAATGTGAGGAGCAATGGCCTCTTTGACAGAGAAAGCTATCGGTGCATGTGCTTGAGAATCTTTGCCATCCCAAAAAAGTTGCTCTCTAGTAGGTGCCACATGAACCAAAGCAGGAACATGAATTTGAAGATCATCATCTTCAAGACCATCTGCATGACCTTCAATAATTGTATTTACAGGTATACTAGGATGTTTTTCAACACCCTACATAGTATTCCACAACTCTTTTGCTTCCAATACATGACATATTATATATTCCCATCATGTGTAACTATATAATCTTATTCATTGAAAGTGATGAGATTACATTATTTGACCTTCCATAATATAAACATCTCAAACAACTTTGAATAAAAACCAAACACATGCGTTATGATGAGTTTTTAAACTTTTTTAAAAATTTTGAACTTTTTGGCTTAATTTGGTCACAAGATTCCTTCTCTCTCTAGAGGAAAATCATTAAATAAGGGAAAATCTATCCCCTCTGCCCCCTTTAGCCTAGTATTTTATAAGGTATAGACTCTGGCCACCATCCTCTATTGCTTGGTCCAAGAATTGAATATTAATATGAAAAAGTAAGGATGTGTGCTTCTTTTATATGGCCATATTTAGTTCACTCGCATTTCTCTCTTATGGTTCACTATGGTGCTATAAAGTGTAAGAAAAGCTCACACAATGACATAGTGGAAGATGCATAGAAACACCAAAAAGTGACAATACATAGCAACAAGTTGAGAAATAACTAGAAAAATATAGTGTGCAATCAAATAACGTATTTCAATTCCAAAATGATACAATACATAATGGAATCATCTAGCCATGCACTCCAACAAAATAGCTTAGATGGTGAAATGGACGAGTATATAGAAACTACTATTTACACACTACACAGAGTCTATTGAGGACTATTGACTATCTAACTAGTTCCAAGATCATCACCCCATTTTTATGACCACTGTCCATACATATCTAATTCATAATTGACTATGATTAGATTCTTGATATGATGACATCACTGATCCCTTGATCACACTATTGCAATGAATGCTTTGAGAAGCATATTTCATTGATGTGTGGAAAAAAGTCCTAGCTTAGATCTATTAACGTCATAAAGCCTTAGCCACATTAGCTCTAACATGACCAATTAGTATTGTATTGTGTAGAAAACTGGATTTAGTCTTCTTGGACTGAACCAAAGTAAGAGGATGACTAGACCGCATTGATAAAGTAAATCTCTCATGACCTAGTTGGATTTGAGCCTCCACCAAGTTCTTTTTGGAGTTTGAGGTCTACGAAAGCACATGAACAACACAAGGAAGAAGAAGAGCCTTGGAGCACAACGTACAATATTCAATGTATTACCAAGAAAATGTACAAAGTTAAGTGAGATGTTAGGGTTATACACATATATACAAGGGGGGGAGAAAACCTCCTAAAGAGGGAAAAAAGTGTCTTGGAAGTCCTGGTGTGTTCACACACATCACTATTGAAATATACCAGCAAGTCGACCTTGGGAGTGATGTAGTGAACAAGGATTTGACACTCATGTATAAGTAAGTGCCAAGCTATCTGGAATCAATCCACAAAAGGAAGTAAGCCCAAAGCTTTACAGAAAGCTTCAAACTTCTCCCTGGGCAGAGCCTTTGTGAAAAGGCCTGCAACGTTCTCCTGTATGGGCACATATGCCAAATTGATCTCTCTAGCAAAGAACCTCTCCTTGACATAATGATAGTGCACCTCATTGTTCTTAGTGTGAGCATGGAACATACTGCTCCTCACAATTGCCAACACACTGTGACTATCAGTAAAGATGGTGGTGGCAGAAGACTGACCAACACCCAAATCAGCCATAAGGCATCTGAGCCACACACACACACACCCAACAATCATTGTGAAAGCTACCCTATACTCATCCTCACAAATAGAAGTGGCCACAATAGGCTGCAACCAAGATATGCATGAGCTACCAAGCACGAAGCAAAAACCACTCATGGGCACACGAATGTCATAACAACCAACCCAATCAAGTCAAAAGAAGCATGTAAATCTAGCGGTAGTGCTCCCCCCTGGGACAAAATAATCCAACTAGCCACTCAAGTAGTGAAAGATGCACTTAACCACCTGCCAATGCTTGACACTTGGGCAATGCATAAGCCTGCTCATCTGTGAGACAACAAACTGAATATGTAGCTGAGTAATGCATAAGTAAATCAAGCAAGCAATAGCGTGCTGATTGGGAATAGCATCAAGTGCATCTCCAACCTCATTTAGACTCATTTGTAAACTTGTTTACATAGAAGTGGCAAAAAGTTTGTAGTCTTCAAGGCCAAAATGTTGCAATAATGTGTCAATATATTTTGTTTGACACAAAGCTATTCTACCATCAACTTACATAAATTGAATGACCAAATAATGATGCAAATGCACCAAATTTAACATCTCAAATGATGCATGCAAATCAGCCTTAAAATAAAAAATATGCTTCTCATTAGGATTAGTGAGTAGCATGTCATCAACGTGGACAAGAATGATCAGAAGCACATCATTTGCATGCTTAACATATAAGGTGCTCTCAGTTGGAATGTTCTCAAAACCATGTGCAATCAAGTAGGCATGTATCTTTTCATACCAAGGATGTGGTGCTTGCTTCAAACCATATAATGCCTTAGCCAAAGCATGATAGACCGGATTCTTAGCCAAAGCAATGGCACTCTGACTATTAGTGAGCAAACAAGGTACATGTTGAGGTAATCCCATATCACATGCAAGGTGAGAAAGCCACAACACCTCCTTACATGCCTCATTAGCTACAACATACTCTGCTTTTGTGGCGGAAACAACTGTACATTCTTGAAGACGAGATCTCCAAGAGATAGCACCTCCAGCAAAATGAAAAATATACCCTGATGTAGACTTACGATTGTCTACACAACCAGCATAGTTAGAATCTGTGTAACCAATAATGGATGCTTTCCCTCTACCTAAGCATAGACCCTTGTCCATAGTGCCACTCAGATATCTTAAAATCATCTTGACTGCTTCCCAATGTTTCTTGCCAGGATTAGACATATATCTGCTCACAACTCCCACTGCAAATGCAATGTCTAGTCTCATAGCTACCATAGCATACATGAGACTACCAACAGTAGATTGATAGGGAATTTTGGTCATAAGTTCCTTTTTCTCATCTAGTTTGGGGCAATCATCCTTGCTCAATTTCACATATGTGGGTAAAGGTGTACTCAATGCCTTTCCACCCTGCATATTGAACCTGTGAAGTACTTTGGATATGTATTCCTTTGAGACAAGTATAGCATCTTTTGCTCCTATCACGAGTAATGTGCATGCAAAGAATATGTTTGGAATCCCCCAAATCCTTCATATCAAATGTATGACTCAACTTCTTTTTGAGAATTGACAAATCATAAGAGGACTTCCTAGCAATCAACATATCATCGAGATAAAGTATTAAGCATATCAAGCTACCATCTGAGCATCTCTTTGTGTAGAGACAATGATCCTCATTGCTTCGAGAATAGCCTTGAGACTTCATAAAAGCATCAAACTTTTGGTACCATTGTCTAGGGGACTGTTTAAGTCCATACAAGCTCTTCTTAAGCTTACAAACTAGACTTTCCTTGCCAAGAACTACATAACTCTCTGGTTGTTCCATATAGATCTCATTTGTAAGATCTCCATGCAAGAAAGCAGTTTTCACATCCATTTGGACTAGCTCTAAGTCCTCCATTGCAACGAATCCAAGAAACATGTGAAGGGTAGTCATCTTGACCATTGGAGAGAAGATTTCCTCGAAATCAACACCATGTTGTTGCATAAAACCCTTTACAACAAGTCATGCTTTATACTTTGGAGAAACACTATCTAATGTGAATTTCAGCTTATATACCCATTTACATGGCAAAGCTTTCATGCCCTTTGGCAAAGGTACTAAATCCCAAGTACCATTCTTGTGAATAGAATCCAACTCACTCTTCATGGCACACTCCCACTTGACATGATCCTTTGTTTGCATAGCCTCTTTGTAGCAAGAAGGCTCACCGGCATCTGTTAGCATAACAAAGTCTAGACTTGGAACATATTTATTATGTGGATGTGAGACACGTGCAAAAAGTCTCAATGGTTGCTGAATAGGAATATGTGCAAACTGATCTGAATGAACATTCTCTTGAACATCCCTATGTGCAACATTTTTATGCATGCTAACTGGAGGACTAGTATCCTCAAACACCACTCTTCTCACCTCAACCTCCTTAATGGGTTGTTTATGCATCTTAGACTCATTGAAAATGGCATCACTACTTCTATTCACTGACTGTGTTTTAGGATCCCATAAGCGATATCCAAATTGTCCTTCTCGACCATATCCAAGAAAAACACATTTCTTTGACTTATGGTCCAATTTTTGTCTAAGATTCTTGGGTATATGAACATATGCTTCACACCCAAAAACTAGAAGAAAATCATAATACGGTGGCTTGCCTGTCCATAACTCTTGTGCCACTTTCAAACCTTTGGTAGTACTAGGTGAAAGGTTAATCACATGAACTGTAGTCAATAATGCTTCTGCCCAAAAACCTTGTGAGAGGTTTGCATGATGCAACATAGATACTACTCTATCTTGAATAGTTCTATTCATCCTCTCACCTACACCATTCTGTATTGGGGTATAAGGAGTTGTAAACTCTCTACGAATCCCTCTAGACTTACAGAAAAGGCTGAATTCATGTGAGGTATACTCACCCCCATTATCTGAATGTAAAGCCTTAAGCTTAGTTCCTTTTTCAGTCTCAATTGAAGCAAGCCATTTTTTGAAAGTAGGGAATACCTCATCCTTCCATTTGATAGAATATACCCAAACTTTTCTAGTAGCATTATCTATGAAAGTGACAAAGTAAAGAGAACCACCTAAGGACCTAGTCGGCATAGGAACACACACATCTATACGAACAAGATCTAAAGGTTTAATTGAAGAGTCATTGTGCGTTCTATGCATATTTCTAGTTTGCTTTCCATATTGACAATGCTCACAAAATGAAAAATCGGAGAAAGATAACACATGTAAGTAGCCAGAACGAGAAAGATTTTCCATTCCACTACGAGATATATGGCCCAACCAACCATGCCAAATACAAGCCATAGGCTGTTCAGTAACAACTAACAAGTCTTCTTTTTGTGATACAAATAAAGGATAAAGTGAGCCAACTTTGCTTCCTTTTGCAATAACCATATTGCCCTTTGATATGCAAAAGGACTGAGCATAGAAGACCACCTTGTAACCAAGGTCATCAAGTTGACCAACTGACATCAAACTGCATGATAACTATGGTACATGGCGTACATTATGCATAGTAAATTTTGAGCCATCAAGGAACTGCACAACCACATCTTCAATCCCCACAACATCACACTGGTAAGAGTCACCAAGTCTCACGATACCAAGAGACTTTGCTGCATAATTAGAGAACCATTCTCTGTGTGGTGTCACATGGAAAGAAGCACCATAATCTAGCAGCCAGATGTGGGAAAGAGAATCAGCCATAAGAGCCTCAATTGGCACAGTACTATCAAGTGTGAACACATTAGCATCATAAAAAATAGCATTAATTTCTTCAATCTTCACAGTTGAAGTAGATGGTGCAGATAACTATTTAACATGACCATCAACATTATGTCCTTTACCTTTAGCATTTTTTAATGCATATCAATCTTTCTTCATGTGTCCTTTCTTATGATAATAATGGCATTCGATATCCCTCTTCCTTGATTTACTTGTACTCTTATTCTGTTGACCATTCTTTTCCTTGTTCTTGCTCTTGCCACATTGTTGATTCTTTCCTTGGTAAGAATCACGAACATTAAATGCATCTCCACTCTGAGTGCCAACCATGGATTTTCTACGAATCTCCTCACTCAAGAGTGCTCCACATATGTCATCATAGACAAGTTTACCACGAGCTGCACTATTGCTAATAGCTATGCAAAATGTATCCCATGTGATGGCAAGGTGCATAACAGTAATACTGCTTTCATTTCATTATCCATATCCATTTTCTGGGCCTGTAACTGAGAGGATATAGCATCAAACTCATTTAGATGAGTAGCAACACTATCTATGTCCTTCATACGAAGGTCATATAATTTTCTCATTAGATAGACTTTATTTGATGCCGTCTCTTTTTCATATGTATTGCATAACTTCTTCCAAAGCTCTTCTACACTTTCACAGTCTAATACTATAAAGTAAACATTATTTGCCATGTGCAAGCGAATGGTAGACCTGTCCATTTCATCTAACTCATCCCAATCATCATCATCCATGTCAACAGGCTTCTTTGAAATTCCATTTACTAGCTTCCATTGCCTCCTTTGAATCAACACATCTTTAATCTGATTTTTCCATAGAGCAAAGTTTGTGCCGTCACATTTTCGGATCTCAAAATGGTCTTTGCCCCGCAAGTTATAGCTCCTCCTCGAAACACTAGCACTAGACCCTGATCCACTGGATGTGCCTGAGACCTCTGATGCCATGATGGTAGAGAATTGAATAGAATGATAATGGAGCTAGAAGAGTCCGAACACCAAGGAATGAGTGTATGAAGGAGTAAATCGACCACTGTATAGTTGACAAAACCAGAAATTTGGAAAAATTTTGCTAGAGTATCCTCTACAAAATGAGCATATGGATAGTGTCAAAATATCATAAAACTACAAGTACTCACATGTTTTCCTGCACAATGAATCACTGACTCCATTGCATATAATCAATTACCCAATAGAATCCAACTAGGCTTATCGACCACCTATGATCAACTATCATACATCTCCTATGGCGAGGCTGGGTAAGTCTTCCACCTGCATCACCGAAGAGACCTCGACATCTGGGTGTCTCCCAGTTAAGAAAACATAAAAGGCTTTATGCAAAGAATGTAACCGCTATATCAATGACCACATGGATGTACATAAGTGGTATCCACAAAATCATACATGGTGTGTATGTGCTCAATATATAAAATGACACTAAAGGCTGAATACACAGCCCAAAAACTAGCCAATAACACCTGCAAGTGTCTGTCAAGTCTGATGTTTTAGGCTCAAGAAACATGCATAAATTTGCAGCAGCTCCTTCCACCAAAACTGAAACCTTTCAAGAAACATGTATTTTTACGAGTGTGGCTGAAAACACAGCCCCAAAGGTTGACATTTATTGTCAGAGAAGTATAAAGAACACTCTTCTTGATGTTCTTGGACCTGTGTGAAGAGAACTATGTGCGGAAGTATTCCAAAATGGCTCCAAAAGCAAAGAATGAAGCTTTGAGGGACCAAAACATGTTCAAGGTGATGTCAACCTTAGTCTTTCCCCTTCTTCAGACACCACAATAGTGTAGCTTAGTGGCAAGAGATTGCCACGGTTAAGCAAGCTCTGGGGGGAATAATACTGGGATGGGTGGCCTCCCGCAAAGTATCGGGAACCTCTATATTCCTTGATTGTTGAGGTCCTCCCTCGCATGTAGCCAATGGCACCAATGGTGACTTCGGTGACTTGGATGACAAGGTATGCCAAGGTCTATGCCTTGGTCGCCGCCTTTGTCGTAAGCTTTGGAGAAAGCCAGGGGGGTGCTCGCTTCGCTCGCACAAAAGGAACAAAGCTTTTTCCATCAAACTGCTTTGATAGAAGTGAAGTATTTTTTTGCCGATGCAACACAATGCGCTCTCCTTCTTGCGAGCTCCACGATGATATCCTCGGAGTAGAAATTCCAAGCACCTAAGGCCGCACACGGTACTCCGCACAAAAACTGCAGAATACGCAGAAAACACAGTACACAGGGAGTACGAAGATAGACTTCTTAGGTCTTACAAATGCAGTTGAACTTACAGCCTATGGCTGACCAGGTCACTATATGTTTTATTAAAGAACATATACAAAGGAGTGTCCAGTGGTCATTTGGCCTTTCACATGGACACTAACGGTAACATAAGCAATGCACCCAAATATTTTACAATGGTCCAATGAGGGTCTCCTACCATTCCATGATTCATACGGTGTCATTCCATCCAAGGGTTTGGATGGAAGCCTATTAATCAAGTATGTGCCTCTGGAAACAACCTCTTCTCATAGGTAATTAGGTAGTTTATTTTCATTCAATATTGATCTTGCGGCCTCTACTATTAGTCTATTCCTCCTCTCTGCTACTCCATTTAATTTAGCAATGTATCTAGTTGTGACCTCTCTCTTTATACCTCTGTCCTCTAAGAATGAATCAAATTCATGTGAGAATACTCACCACCTCCATTAGTTCTGATCCTCTTCAAGCTTCTACCTGTCTGGTTCTCAACCAATGCCAAATACTTTCCGAAACATGTAAATACTTCATCTTAATGCTTCATGAAGTAAAGAATTCTCCATCTACTGTAATAATCTATAAATGAAACATAGTACCTTGAACCTAAGATTGATGGCTCTCTGCTAGGACCCCACACAACAGTGTGCACAAGCTCCAAGTAATCTTCATACATGTACCCTTTTCTATTGAATGGTTGCCCGTGAGCTTTGCCAAGTTGGCATGCTCCATATTTGTATATCATGTGTTGCTTGGACACATTTGGAATGCCAAGCACACTCTGATCCCTGCATATTTGCTTTAGTCTTCTTTCACCTATATGACCTAGCCTTTTATGCCATATCTCTAGTTTAGATAGGGTTTGATCCTTGTAATTGAAGAGTGCAATATTTCTAGAGTGCAATATTTCTAGTATCGGCAACTTCAAATGTAAAGAGTCTACCAGATTTCTCACCTTTTGCAATCCTTTTGAAGCCTTGTTGAGGGTCTTCCACATATGCTCCATGCCTTGTGAATCTGACCTATAAGCCCAACACTAATTAGGTTTTTTGTTATGGTTGGCACATATAAAACCTTACTTAAGAGGTTCATGTTACCATCAAAAGCATTGACATTTCCAATTTTCTTAACAGAGTGGCTAGTGTCATCACTTATCTGCACTTCATGCTTCCCTTTAGGTTCTTAAAGATCAGATAGCAATGTTACATTTCTAGCCACATGATTGGAACAACCAGAATCAATATAGAAAATGTGTTCATCATATTTACCTTGCTTGGATGTCATGTTCATGATCAGTAATGAATCCTCTTGGTCTTCTATGTAGTTGCTATAATCTCTTCTACCTATGAAGCCTCCTTGGTAATTGTTGTTGTAGCCTTGATTATAGTTGTGATGGTAATTACTTCCACCATTGTTGAACTTGCCTTTGGATTGTCCATAGCTCCCTCTATGGAAGCCTCTTCCCCTTTGATTCCTTGTGTTCTTGAAGCATTCTTTTGTGATGTGATTGATTAGGCCACAAATTTTGTAAGGTGAAGTGTTGTAAGTTCTCCCCCGGCCTTGCTTTCCTCCTCTACCCCTTCCCCTAGTAGCTCTTCCTCTACCTGTGAAGTTCACTTGAGAGGTACTAGCCTCTTCTTCATTCTTTTTGCTGTTATCTTTATCCTTACTTTCATTTCTATCTGTATAAAGGGTAGAAGATTGGTTACCTCTAGAGTTGTCTCCCTTCTTGATGAGCTTTGTTTCATGGGTGAAGAGTTGTCCCATCAAGGTGTTGAGGTCAGGTGTTTGCATATCCATATAAAGATCCATTGTTGTGGTGAAGGATTCCCACTTATCATCAGCTTTGATGCCATCTATGATCTACCTTACTATATGTTCTTCTTCTATCTCCTCTCCAATGCTTGCAAGCTAATCAGTCACATCCTTCATCTTGGTCACATAATCAACTACACTTTGCTTTGGTTGCTTTTTTAGGGTTGTAAACTCCATCCATAGCTAGTTCTTCCTAGCTCTCGTATTTGATGAGAAGTATGAAGAAAATACTTCCCAAGCCTCTTGGGAGGCCTTGCAATTCCTAATGTGAGGTAATAAGAAATCATATATTGAGTTAAGTAGATAAGACCTAGCAAGAGCATCCTTTGCACACCATGTGGTCAACCTTTCTTGTTCTTCCCTTGTGGGTTGATGTTTTCTCGTGAATGTTGGCATTTCTTCATCTCCTGAGATGTATCCATATAGGCTTCTTCCTTGGAGGTAGGCTTGCATCCTTAGTGACCATGCTGAATAGTTGTTCCTATCCAATTTTTCAATGAATGATGGAAATGCATCTCACATCTTGCTTGTTGTTGCTTTGATACCATTGTTGGAGGAGATGGTGGATAGTCTTTACAGATGAAGTGGTGCTGCAAAACCTGGCTTCACACCAGCCAAGAACAAGTGATGGAGATTGTAGTACGCCTCTTTATCTTCTTGATGATCACAAATAATCACTTATGTGCTTTGGAACATGATCCACTAATCAATGAATCAAAACAGATGAGTAGGAAGTTGACCCAAGATCATGGACTTGCTATTTTAGTCTTTGCACATATTCAGTAGAATGAATAGTGCTCTCATCCTACTAGCAATTAGCCAAATTCCTTTTGATGGTATCTAATTTACTTAGATTTCTACCAATCATGAGTTATTTCACTAAAAAAGATGGACTACACATTGAGAATGATGCTTAGCAAATCACAAGACTAGCTCGACATTTTTAGGGTGCTTCAGACTACAGACCAGAGAGTAATGATATGAAGACATCTCAGGATTGAGTGAAGCAATAACAATGAAACTTTGTGACTAAAAGTAGACAGGATGGTGATTCTATAGCACTTTAAATCACTTCAAATGATCAACCATGCACTGAGAACAAGCTATGACAAGGTCACTAATATGAGATAGTCATAGCAGAGAAGCGAGGTGGAGATATGATCAAAGTATATACATTAAATCACATAGTAGTACAATGTCATTGGCAATGTTCAATTGTACAATGTGAGAGTAGTGAAGTGGCTATTGAATGAGCTCACTTATCACAAGATATCCCTCTCAAAAATGATCTACAAGTTGGGGCATCCACGGGAGTCTTTTTTATCTACTTTTATAGTTTTGGAGCCAATCTTTGAATTCAAATTCAAATGCTCACCAAAAAGTGAGTCCGAAACTATAGGATATATTCTCTCATCATCATCTACCATGTAACTCAAGATTTGATTCCTCCTAACTCCTTGTGAAAATAGTGCATTAAGTATAAGCACTTTTACAAAGATAAAAGGTAATATGACTTTTATAAGGGAGTGATCATATATGATTGTATGGAATACATGCTAATTATCCAAGTATGTAGGCTTGGTCTCTTTGCACCAACAGAGAGGATAGTATTTTAGATTTCTATAGGCGTAGCAACCTAGCGAAATTCAAATGACCAAAGTGTGCATGCCAAAGCTTTGCATCTGACATAGCTTGAGAATCTTGAACTGCACATGCTGAATCATTCATAGATTTTGTAGAATATATGAGCTTATATAGCCCAATGACATAAAATGCCTGAAGCATTAATGACATCACCATTTCATAGATCATGAACTGTACATCTATCATCAACAAATTTCACAACCAAGCCAATCTTGGCAAATGCTGAAACTGATAATAGATTTTTCTTGATCATTGGCACAAATAAAGCACTCGAGAATGTAAAAGAACTACCATCAACATTAGTTAGAATGTTCTTAGAAACTCCCATGACAAGATAAGAGGAGTTGTTGGCATATGTGATAGTAACCTTGGGTTGGATTCTTTGTGACTGCCCTTCTCATGGATGGTGTCCAAAACCTCCACCTAACCTTTGGAAACAACTTTGTATGGACATGGGCTAATTCCTTACACTTGTATACTTGTGAGATGAATGTATGATTGATATGTATAGTCTATTTTCACTTTATGATGCAATGACTTATGATTCTCTTGATAGTTCATTTAGTTTTTCACTCTTATGTTCAAGTGCACACACAACATACATACTTAAAAATGAAGGAAATATGATTTGACATACTTGCATAAGGCAAACATGGAACCACACCACACTCATGTCTCACTTTACAACTTGTCATGCATGCACTTTCTTGATAACATATTACAAACGACTATAGGATTGTGGCATGGAGTTTGAAGATTTTTGGTTATTGTTGCTACTTGAATCATGGCCTTTTGAGTTTTTAGTCCTCATATTACATGATATTGGAGGATCTTCAAACAATTGTGTTGCTTTTGTGAGTACCCCTAATGGGATTGTGTCCAAGATCCAACACCTATACTTAAGAAGTTGAAGATCTTCATCTTTGTTTGGCATCCATGGCGGTGCATGGTGTGTCTTGAACAGTTGATACCTCTGTCAAGTTGGCAACCAGTGCTAATGGGGATTCATTGGGACACAAAATCATTGTTTGATTCTTACTTTCTTGCTTGATTCATCCCAAGGTTTTTATTATGCACATCATGCAAGGAGTATTTGTTATCAGGATCTTACTCATGTGCACACAGAGGTTATGAATGCTAAAAACACACAGAAAAATAGACACGTCAGGAGATGAGATAGAATGCAGTATTGGGTGCAATCTCCCCCCATGCACTCTGTTTCGACAGTCCACAGAGTGCATGTATTTATAGGAATTTTTGATTATGTCAAAATAGTGTTTACATGAGAGCAACTTCAAAAAGCATGCATGAAAGTAAAAGTTGGTGACTTTAGAAAGCCTTTGCTTTTAATATAAAAAATTTTGGTCTACAACGACCCTTATTCTAACCACTACTTTACTAACTATTTCTAAAAATAGAACCCTCTACGCACCCTTATTTACAAACTATATAAAATCTAAATCCAATTATTGATGTCCGTCCTTTCACGCCTTTCACGCCCTCACCAACCTTCAAAACAGCAAAACACATTAATACATTAATGAATTAACACTCCAAAAATTCCTTGTTCAACACATTCCATAATTCATAACATGCCTCTCAATTAAAAAAGCAACTGACCTCAGTTGATAAAATAAAAATAAACATGGATGGCCAGTCTCATGTTCCATCATTGAATGAAAATAAGCATGTTCCATGTAAAAACACATGCATGGAAATGTTCATGGAGGCGTTAAATTAATAAGATTATTTATGAGGTGCTGACATTGTCTCTAAATAAGGTAGTAAAAGAACGTATATTTCTAACTATTCAAAATGTTTTTTTTCAATCATTCACGATCTAGAATATACTCTAAATATTCTAATTTATTTTAGGAAGTGTAACTAAATTATGCTCTTACATACTAAACTCTATGTGTAAATGCATCCTATATAATCAAAGAAAATTAGACTAGTCAAAAGATTGTTGTTGCTGACATGGCAGCTTCAAACTGATCATTTTGATAAGCAATTGGTACTCTTTCTCCGCATCATGAGTAAAGCAAATAGCTTCATGAAGTGATGTAGGTTGGCATGAGCGAAGCTTTGCTTGAATCTCCTTCTCTAAAGAATCTTCATACTTCTTCTTCATAGTATCGTTGGAAACATCTTCAAGCAAGCAGATAAATACTAGGTATTGGTAGAATCGATCTGTATAGGTTGTAAAAGTATCACCTTCCATCCATGTAAACGTAACCCACAATTGTCGAACATGTAGGTTGAATTGTAGGCATAGAAAAGACTCCTTAAGCTTTTCTTGACACACACACATATATATATATATATATGTGTGTGTGTGTGTGTGTGTGTATGTATGAGCCTTCCATGTGTTTGGACAATTTGCACTATGAAAAAGGTCATTCCTCCAAAGTTGAGCTTTTCCTACTAAATAGTTAGTGGCGAATTTGACTTTTTCACCTTCAACATATGTTTCATCAGTATAAATATCGTCAAACTATGATAACCATGAAAGAACTAAGGAGCCATCCTTACGATTATCAGACCATAAAAACTGGTAATTTTAACACAAATCTTGGAATGCATGCCATCTGATTGGGTAGAGACAATAGCTTTTACCACCCTCGTAAAGTTATCTTCATCAGATTGCATCTTCTGGAGTACTTCGTCACGTTGTCGGATCTTGTCCTGAGCGCTTGGAAGTTTGTGCCACAAGAGCTCGAGCTGTTGCTCGAGTGCAAAATCCTCCATGGTGTTCGTAGGATCGATGGGTATATAGAGAACAAAACCCTCTTACTAGATATGTAAAAACAATTTCGAGATTCCTTGAATTAAAATATAAAAGAAAGGGTTATTCTTGGGAATTGAAAAAGTAAAAAAGAGATGCAATTTGTGTCAAATATAAGAAAAAAGAACTAGAGTGACAACACAAAGAGATAGTGTAGTGGTAAAACACATCCGTTGTGAGAGTGATGTTGTGGGTTCAAATCTTCCCTCCTTGGTGAATATAAAACTCCTTATTGCCACTCATAAATTAAAATTGGTTCGCGCATAGCCAACGGCCTCCAATGGAGCCAAGGGAGCCATGGGTGCCAAAAATGCCAAAGTAATGCCTTAGTTATGCTTAATTTATATGCCTTAGTCGATGCCTTAGTCGACGCCTTGGAGTAAAGCAAAGGAGTAAACGTAAAGAGTAAACATAGGTTCAAGTTTAGGAACAGAAACTGAGACTAAGACAAGGACAAGGATTTGGAACAAAAATAGAAATAGAGATGGAGACGGAATCACAAACAGAGAACAGTGAAACAGAGATCAAATGCCAAAATGAACAAAAACAGAACCCTCTACAGTGATGCACACAGAGCTCTGATACCAGTGTTATCAGGATCTTACTCACATGCACACAGAGTTTATGACTGCTAAAAAACACACAAAAAAATAGACATGCTAGGAGGCGAAACAGAACACAGTATTGGGTGCAATCTCCCCCCATGCACTCTATTTTGACAATCCACAAAGTGCATGTATTTATAGGAATTTTTTATTATGTCGAAATAGTGGTTACATGAGAGCAGCTTCAAAAAGCATGCGTGAAAGTAAAAGTTGGTAACTTTTGTAGAAAGCCTTTGCTTTTAATATCAAAAATTGCGATCTACAATGATCCTCATTCTAACCACTACTTTACTAATTGTTTCTAAAAATAGAACCCTCTATGCGGGTTTATTTACAAACTATGTAAAATCTAAATCCAATCATTGATGTCCATCCTTTCATGCCTTTCACGCCCTCACGAACCTTTAGCTGCTATATCAAAACACTAAAACACATTAATACATTAATAAATTAACACTCCAACAATTCTTTGTTCAACACATTCCATAATTCATAACAATATTACTACTATTGTTTCTAGGTGTGCCCTGGCTTGATGACATGCTTCTTGCATCTTCATTGGGTTTGAGCAACTATTGCATGTTTGGTCCTACTTGTGAAAAGGCATATAGACTCATACTTGAGCTCACTTCATGGGGAGGGATGTTATACTTTCCTAACATGAGAGGATTGAGCGTTATGTTAGGCTCACCTAGGGATTTGGCCTCATCTTAAATATTTCCATGCACCTAAAAATTTATTTAAAGCATGCTCTTGATGCAAGTAACTCCTTAAAAAAATTAGAAAAAAAAAACTTGATTCACTTTCTCATTTATGCTCGAAGGATTCCTTTTGCTTCACTTTTGGGACATTTTGGACTATTGGAGTCATATTTTTAGGCATCTCACACCTCTTCATTTTGTGGCCACACATGCTTTTGGGATTGCGTTCCAAACCAAGGATTAGGGTATTCAAAGGTTAGGGGATGGTCTTTACATTTGTAAGATCCATTCACTCATGCGAAGAAAATCATTCCCAGGTGTTTTTATGTCCCTTTTTTTGGTAGTATGACTACCACCTTGGGTGCAAGGAATATTTCCTTATGGGCTCTTATGCTTTTCCTTGTATCTACACATTTTTTTGACATACTGATTTGAGGAGTTATGCATTTATGCCCATTTTTCACTTCTCATTTCCTCTTATTAGTCCATCATGATTTTATGGCTAATTCTTCAAATGATGAAGTTCCTTTGAAAGTAGGGATCTTCTCTTTCATTTTGGAGCTTGTCTTGGACTTATGTTTCTCTGTTTTGCATGATTTCATTCGAGATGCAACACTTTTGTGGGTTCAATGACTGCCCACTCATGGCATTGTGTGGGGACCCACCTAAGTTCTTGTCCAAAATAGAGATGCTTTGATGCTTCTACATTACAATTCTATTCCTCTTCTCTTACCTTTGTCAAGGATGACAAAGCCTAGGAGAGGGAGGGTGTTGGACCCTTAGAGCTATGAAGTACTTGGAGGCCTCCCTTGGAGCTATGGATACTTGAAGGCGTAAGGGCTTGAGTGACAGTCTCTCATTTTTTCCTATTTTCACTCTTGTGTATGAATTCATACATAGGAACTCCCTCTTACCTATTTTGTGAGAAAACCCATATTTACGCTTGTTTTTGTGAAAGACTTCCTTTTTAGATTTTTAGATCCGTTATATGTATTAGAGGACTTTTT
This sequence comes from Ceratopteris richardii, assembly GCA_020310875.1. Lineage (NCBI taxonomy): Eukaryota > Viridiplantae > Streptophyta > Polypodiopsida > Polypodiales > Pteridaceae > Ceratopteris > Ceratopteris richardii. The sequence continues at coordinate 124,148,648 of CM035414.1, forward strand.
GGATACGTGCATGGAGTTCTCTCTCTCTTAAAGATTCTCTTTTTTATTTTCCTAACTACCCATCACTATAGGATACATTTTAGATGATTTCTAGTAGATGTGGCATTTGGAAATTGTAATCAATGGATTTCTTCTCCTCTCCTATATAAGGAGGAGCTCATTTTGTAAATTTTGGTCCCTTGGCCATGTCCTTGTGGCTACCATGCTAATGGAAAGAAGGTTCATTTAGCTTCCACATTCCTCCTTGTGTGCATGGCATTGATCCATGTGTGTGGGTTTGGCATTTGGTGTTGTCTTGGTGTGAGCATTGCCCTTCATTGCTCCATATGACATTGGCCATGGTTCCATTGATCATGGGCATGGGTGTGTGTGTGTTGTTTGCACTTCTTGCAACTTCACTTGGAAGAGCCTCTCACTTCCATGTGAGGTAGTTTGGGTTGATTACTCCCCTATCCTCAACAAAGGGGACCTCGTATTAGTCTATACATTGAGGGAACACACTAAGAAACTTTGAATGAGAGTCCACGAATCTTTTTTCTTACACAAAATCTCCATTGGAAGAGCAATCCAGTTAGAAACATTGGATGCACATATCATTCCCAACTTTATAAGTGGATTTTGTGACAAAAGATATCTAGAGCCCTTGATTGATGAAATGTTGGAAAGAATTTGTTTCTAAAAATACAAAGACCAAATAGAAATGAATATGTGAAGAAGCCCAAGATAGGCTAAGATAAGGATATCCAAAGAAAAAAATGCTAAGATAAGGATATCCAAAGAGAAATTGCAAGATAGATAAGGATATCCAAAGAAAAAAATGCAAGATAGGCTAAGATAAGGATATCCAAAGAAAAACTGCTAGACATGAATATGTGAAGAAGCCCAAGATAGGCTAAGATAAGGATATCCCAACTTTATAAGTGGATTTCGTGACAAAAGATATCTAGAGCCCTTGATTGATGGAATGTTGGAAAGAATTTGTTTTACAAAGAACAAACAGAAATGTACATGTGAAGAAGCCCAAGATAGGCTAAGATAAGGATTTCCAAAGGAAAAATGCTAAGAATACACCGACCAAATAGAAATGAATATGTGAAGAAGCCCAAGGTAGGCTAAGATGAGTATATCCAAAGAAAAAAATGCTAGGACAAAAAAAAGATGGGTAAAAAGATGAATCTTTGAGCACAAACAAATACCATTCACAGTGTGACTCTAATGGTACATTCTACATTAATCATTCAATTGGTCACAATGGAGCAAAAGCTTCCCTTGGAAAAAGATTTCGAATGTTTACAAGGTCAAGGCTGGGGGAGTTTAAAACTAAAGCTGAACCCCTTGCAATGGAATCAATGGCATGCTAGGTTAATCATGCACCTCTCCCTCAGGTTTGGGTTCCAAAAGGGACAACTTATCCAACACCACCTAAATGATTCATGAAGGCAATTACAATTGATAAAATACATAAGCATAAAACCCTACAAAGATCTTAGAAACAAAGAAAAGCTCCACCAATCAAATTACCTAGACATAGCCCACAAGAACCTCGACATCAAGGTCCCTTTGTTAAGCAAATGTATGCTCCAAAACAACTCCTCAAAGATAAAAGCAGTAAAAAAAGCTCAAATTTGGGTTAAGAACCACATAGCCACATATCTTCACGAAGGTTGAAACCATGACAACTATATGAGAAAACATAAAGGAAAAAGCCCAATCATAAGAAGCAGCAAACTGCATACCTTTAGAAAATTATCAAGAAGCTATTTGTTGTAAATTACTCCATAATGTTTCAACTTGAGGATACTTCGAGCTTGTGGATGATTCCTGAACCTTTTAGGATTTTACAAGATTTTTTTGCACTCGAATTGGGCACCAAATGAAGGTTTAAGACCTATTTTTAACTAGGATAGAACACTAAAATGTGAAAAGGGTCACTTTTTAAAACCCATCTATAAAAGTGAGCTAAACCGTCATTTGCACCCCTTGTTTTTGTTCATTCCCTTTTCTAATCAAGTGAGAGTTTCTTGGGAGCTCTTCTTTCTTGTCTATGAGTGAGGCTTGTTTGCTTGTGTGTCTGTCTATATATGTGCACATGCATGAGACTCCTTGTGCATGTGCATGAATCCTAGTGTGGTGAAGATCTTCATACTTACTCTCCTTTTGGATTTATATTTTGTGGATGAGGATCCATTGATTGATGTTGGTTAGTACATGTGTCGTGCGAGCGAATTTACGTTGAACACAAACCTTCGAACTGTGTATCCTAATAGTTGTTATGCATCCAACCTCTTCTTTGTGGAGGTCCCATGAGTGCTATGCTTCGTGTTCATTGTACTTTCAAATTAATTGAAGCTAATCCCAAAGAGTAGATCTCAATGATAGAAGTTCCTTAAAAAAAAAAAAAAAAAAAAAAAAAACTATTGTTGCACTCACGCTTTCACACTTTCAAGTGTTCCTATTCGGGTCAGAATCTCAATTCTATGTGCATTTTGAAGCACCCAAGTGCAAATGCCTCCCAAGTCCCGAACAGGGCCTAAAATTGATAGGCATTTTGCCTATCGTTGGCCATTTTGCATGTCAAAACAGGTGTTTTTTGGAATTTCCTGTCAAATGACAAGCTCTGATTGGTAATTTTACTGTCATTTTTCGTAGATTTGTATGTATGTTATATGTATATGCCTTGTATAAACATGTCAAAATTTCTCTTATGAAAGGTAGAAGCAAAACATGTCAAAATTTCTCTTATGAAATGTTTGGATAGAACAAGATAGAAAATTGTGAGAAAAAAAGTGGAAGATACTTTCAGAAGGCCAGAGTGGCCATGAGACCAAAAAGTCACAGCATGGTGTATCTGATACAATGTTTGGATAAAAACAAGATAAAAAATTGTGAGAAAAATAAAATAGAAGATACTACTAGGAGCTGAAAACGAAACTCTGAGTGTAGTGCAAGGGGGCATTGAAGGCTTAGCTCTTGGTCTATAGCGTGTGATGTGTGTTTGAGTGTATCTCTTTGGTCGCCTTATCATACTATCATGTCTCCATAGCTTGACCAAAAACATCTCCAAACATCATATCTCATAATCTTCTAGGTAAACTCTTCTTAGAAGAGATAGTGGAACTAGCTGCAAATCTCATAGTATGCTGGGAAGTGACATAGATAATGCAACTCTGGCGTTGGGTTTGTATGGAAGAGATGACATACCCTTGCCTCAGTTGGTATTCCTTTGTATTTGCTTGTCTCGATTTCTAGCTGATATGAGGATGCACACATCTGGCCAATGGTGCATTACACTCCATGAGATAAATGCACATCCATATAGTTCGGCCCAGCTACATACTGATGCTTTATGAGTTGGAGAAGATGCTCTCTAAAGAAAGCCATTTTTGTACCCAACACATGGGTTGGCATCATCTATGTCTTGCTGGCATCAAGTTGATTCAGGCTATCCTACAAGAGATTCGTGATCTTTGCTCATAAAAGAGCATTGAGCAAGAGAGTGTGTGTCTAGAGGATATTGAAAAAGGGGGTAGTCTATCCATAGTGAACCCATGCATATGGGACCATAGTCATACCAATAGGATGTATCTCCATGTAAGGCTAACCATTGATAGGAGCCCAAGGAGAGCTAGGCATATCTGCCTCTACGAAACTCCCACAAGTTGTGAAGGACGGAAACTCATCTAGTAAGAGCCTTAATCACCAAGGGAGCTGGTGCCATCTCTAATTAAATAATGACATGAGGCATTGAAGCCTTGGGCTCAATAAAGGGACAAATCTTAGAAATAAAGGGTCTCCCAAGCCCCTTCCATCCATAAATATTATGTGGGGCCTCTACTATGGCCATCCATTGGCGTCCAATGAAAGGCACAAAGTATCACATAACCATACTTTATTCGACATTCTTGAAAGTGAATGTATGAACACATCTTCTCCAAATTACCTCATTAATTGGGCCTTAGTGTCTTCCCTCATTGGGAAAGAGACTACAATTTTTTTCGAATAGTATGACCCACATTTCCCACAAAGTAAGAAAACCATACATACACATATACATACATACATACATACATACATACATACATATGTATGTACGTACGCATACATACATACATACATACATACATATGATTCATAGCTGGTCTGACTAGTGTGTCAAATAGCCACCCCTTCTTGCGGGGCTCCAGGAAGTGTGTCTGGTGACATCTCCACTCTAACATGGCTAAGGCTACATATCCTCATGTGAGTCTATCGGTGGCTGCCCATCTCATGCTGAAGGGGCGAGACAAGCTCGTGAATGTGACTCGGAAGTAGACATAGCAAGTGACCACCTCAATCTTGTTGGAGTTAGACGTCTGCGGAAGCACACGAACAGCACAAGGAAGAAGAAGAAGCTTGGAGCACAACACACAAGGCTGAATGTATTATTAGAGAAACCTTCTCGCTTCAATTCTTTATGAGAATTTGGAAGTTTTAGGCATTATCTCTAACTAGGTTTTCTAGGTTTTGATCCCTTCACATGATTGTTTCATGATCTTGTGCTTTCCTTTGGGAACTTGAAAACCTTTTGATGGAACGTCCATCCTTCTTTGCTAGGATTTTCAAATGAAAACCAATTAGAATTCCAAATACTTGAATTTTCACAAATTCAAGTTCAATTGGTTTATTCTTGACCAATTTGTAATGACAAGAGCTTTTGACTCCTTGTCTTTAGATTCCTTCTTTACTGATGCTTTAGGTACCTATCTCGACTGAGACTTTATAGGAATCTCTCTACTGCTTAAGTCTAAGCATCCGCTCATGCTCTCTGGATTTGTACCAAAATCCATTTAAGGATAGGTAAACATTTATGTTTTACCTTCCACAGACTTAAGTACCATCTTCACAATTGCAGACTACATTCTTGGATTTGTTCAGACTTGGAACAACTTACTCTTTTCACAATTTTCCATTGGACAAATGGAACTTGAGTGAATAATTTCCAAAAGGAATTTTATTACCAATACTTAGACAATCTACAGAGTGGTTCCAATCGCACATTCTTGGACAATCATGGCCAAGTTTGATCAAGTCTAGTTGATCTTGCGACTATAATAAAGACTTAGTCTTTATCTTTAAGATCTCTTGAACTATCAAAAGCTTCTTTTCTTACCCGCGGGATTTTAGAGATCTTTCTCTCAACTTAAGTCCAAGCATACACAGATGCCTCTCAGATTCCAAAGCTAAGAATCTTTGATACACCTTTAGGTTATATCAATATTTGGACTTAAGTACCAATACTGGTGGTATGGACATTGCTGGAAACTACTTGCTATCAATATTTTCTTGAAAGATTTTAGTCTTACATCTACAGAGATTTTGTCTTTCTAGAACTTTAGATCCCTGCCAAGGAATCAAGTAATACTAGGCCAATGATTTATCTTGGAATCTTCTGCTTTCCAATACAATGATTCATCTTGGAATCCTTATCTTTACTAGAATAATCTCTCTAAAAGAAATCTTGACTAGTGAACAAGAAGAAGACTTAAGGCTTTATTGCTTGTCCAAAATATATTCCTTTTTAACCAAGGAAATAGTTAACCATACTATTTTCTTTGTTGGCTTATGTTTAGGAAGTAGCTTGATTCCTAAAGATTACTTTGATTTATCTTTTAGGAAAATATCTTGATTCCTAAAGATTACTTGGGTTTCTTCTTTAAGCTCTAATTAGCTTAAACAAAACTAAGCAAAGCTCTATTTTCTTGCCATTCCAATGAGCAAGAAAATTGAACATTTACTTTCGACGGGCTTGCTTTTTCTAATCAGGACACCTAATTTGTGATACCTAAGTATCACATCTGGGAAAATAAACTAGCTACTTGAGTTGCGTGGCAGTCAGGAGCCTTGCAACTATCTAGTTTGCTATTTTTGTAGCTATCTAAGTCAAGTTAGAAAAAGGAGGTAATGCAAGTATAAGTATTCAACTACTTAACAAACAATCATGCATGTGCAAATGCCTGTTCTTGCGTGCAAATGCATGTGAGTGCATGCACGTGTTTGCATTCTCCTTTCATGTACTATACTTAAATCAAGCAAATCTTGAGCTTGAAAATGCATGTTCCCAATCATCCATGCACAAACATTCTACTTGCTAACATTTTAAAAAGATATAACCGTTCATGTGCATAAACTTGAGCACTAACTATCTTTTTAAAGCAAGAAGAAAACGTGTTTTGTGCATAAAAAAACTCTTTGAAAAGGAGAAATGCACCAACATTCTTTCGTAGATGCATGCCTATGCTTGTGTTTAATGAGTGCTTCAATATGTTTTATGCTCTTTCATGTAGGTTTCAATAATTTGCATCAAGTTTATCAAGAACGAAGTTTACTACCATACTTCAAATATGAAAATGCATCCTACATGAAAGCAGAGAACAAAAACAAGTATTGAAACCAATCATTAACTTGGAAAATACTTATCTCCCAATTAGCTACGTCCCTCTATTGATTCTCGCAAAGAGCCAACCTTCATAGCCGTGTTCACATCTCTCCAAGACCTTGAATAGCCATGCTCACGTCTCTCCAAGACCTTGAAGAGAGATTTCTTTTTGTCGATAAAAAAGAAATGAAAATCAAAAGCATGATCATCCTTTCTCTGATCCGATGTTGCTTCACTTTGGCTTTGATCACCATGGATATGTAGTCGAGTTTGGTTAGGGATGATAGCAAGCTCCAGAGAATACATAGAACGAAAAGATCTCGGCGCGGGATTAGCAGACATTAGACCAAATCAGAACAAGATTTAAGATGTAAAAACACATTACTGAGACACTTTGATATAGTGGTTATGGCGTGTGAGAATGAACCCAAAGGTTCTACGTTCGATCCCAGCCTCTCGCACCTTTTGCCTCTGATATGTGGGTTTCTATAGCGCATATCGAAAGCGTATAATTTTGTTTTTTGGAGTACTATAATCATACCATGAACTTGATGCTCTGGATAAGTGATAACCCTCTCAATCACAAGTTTATGGGTTCGATCCTTGTCCGCTAACTTTTGAGCTGCAGCAGGTCGAGTATAACGTGCAGAGAATTTGGAACGTCGAAAAACATCTTGCTCTCGCGGATTCAACAGAGCTACAAAACTGTTGGGTCCTGCGCTGAATCTTGCGTGCTGCCTGAAAGCTTCTTTTTGTTTATGCCTTATGTGCCTATACAACACAGTAAGATATGGCTGGAGAGAAAGGTCATCACAAGCACCTTGCTTATTTGGATAAGTGCACGACTTCTCTATGAAGAGGTTACACGATCGAATCCCATGAATCCCGTGCGCCTGAGAACTCCACTTTTGCTCTGTTGTAAAGGACCTCTACAACACAGAACCAAAATTGGGATAGTCATCTACAAAGATAAAGATCACGCAAATGGCTTGCCTTCTTCGATAAGAGAGCACCTTCCCTTGAAGTAGGTCATGGGTTCGAATCCCACCCACGATGAGAGCAAGATATATCTTTTGCTAATGTCTTCCTTCAGAGCTTCCAATGGCACCACCAAGGATAAACAATGGACCTCGAAACACTTGCAAGAAGAAGCATGAAGCACACAAAAAGACACCAAGCATGCGACAAAGAAGATGGAAGAAATGCCAGGCTCTCATACCAATGCAAGAGAACTAGAAATTACGACCACCACGTGCTAGAGAGATGACTTTCCTCCCAACCAAATGCCTCTATATATAGCTCTCTCTAGGGGACTGCCTTCTTGGGCAGGTGAATACTAACCATCCATGTTTTGGCCATGTAACTGCATGTGCACCAAGTGTCCCAGTTAACTCGAGTTAACTCAAGTGGATGCTTCTAGAAGGCTCTAGATCTCTTTGGCAAAATACTCTCCCCATGTCCCCCATGGGGATTAAACCCAAGACCTCCTCCTTCACATCCTTGAGACTTAACCACTAAGCTAAGTGTATCACTTGTTCATAAGAGCACAAGACCTCCTAGTAAGTCTAAACTCGAGATCTTTGGTCATACACATGGATGACCAAACGATGTCCAATTTCAGATCCGTTTGAACCGACCGGACCCCTAGATCATAAACTTACTTCATTGCACGGGATTAGCTACATCAACATGGACAAATTGGAGAGGCCACAAATTCTCATGATTGCTAGACTCATCCACAGAAAGCCTTCAGTACCACATGATATCATCAAAGCAGAGCTTGCTACACCACCGATGCTAGTAGAGGCACTCTTCCATACAGTATGCCTATTAGAGAGGATACAGAGCATGGACATATAGCACATCACTTATCCTTCTTTTGAGACATCATGTGATATGGCACTAGTCGGTGACACCCCCTCATGGTACGCACAGACACGAGATTGGCTGGCCCATCATGGATTTGACATAGATAGACTACCACCACTACAGTACGACTTATAGGCCCCCACCTATTCACTCTCCCGCCAGGAGAGGAACAAGGTCATTCGCCAAGAGATATGCACACATATATAAAGAGGACATGGATTAGCCCTAGGGATATACTGCCACTGAAAATGCTCTACTACCGTGAGCATTTTCTACACACCTCAGATCAGGGCTTTATTGAGACTCCGCGATACATGCAGACATACTTACCACACCACATCTGAGTCATCATTGGGAAGCTTCGCGTTCCATCACATCAGCTCTACATTGAGAGAGGTCGGACCATGGGGATACCTAGAAAGGAGAGATGGTGCCTAGTATGCCATACAGAGATAGAGAGTGAGGAGCACTTTGTTACCAGATTCCGAGCATACTCAGATCTACGAGCACAATTCTATATAGAGGAGTCACTACAGTTGTGCATGACCATTGGAGACTAGCGGAGGTTGGGATGATTCCTTGGAGCAGCATATGAGAGTCGAGAGTAGTTGCTACAGCCCACACATCAGACACAAATAAGTACACAACGGACCATTACTAAGTTCTTTGAGCGAGATGGGCTACATTGGACGAGCTCACCCTCTAAAGGCATAGGGCTAACGCTCTAGTAGGCAGTGGCACAAAGAGGTAGGCAGTGGGTATATCCTATCAAATCGAAGGATGAGGTATTCCCTACTTTCAGAAAATGGCTTGCTTCAGTTGAGACTGAAAAAGGAACTAAGCTTAAGGCTTTACATTCAGATAATGGGGGTGAGTATACCTAACATGAATTCAGTTTTTTTTTTCAGTCCAGAGGGATTCGTAGAGAGTTTATAGCTCCTTATACCCCACTACAGAATGGTGTAGCTAAAAGGATGAATAGAACTATTCAAGATAGAGTAGTTTCTATGTTGCATCATGCAAACCTCTCACAAGGCTTTTGGGCAAAAGCAGTATTGACTGCAGTTCATGCGATTAACCTTTCACCTAGTGCTTCCAAAGGTCTGAAAGTGGCACAAGAGTTATGGACAGGGAAGCCACCATATTATGATTATCTTCGAGTTTTTGGGTGTGAAGCATATGTTCATATACCCAAGATTCTTAGAAAAAAGTTGGACCATAAGTCAAAGAAATGCATTTTTCTTGGATATGGTCGAGAAGGACAATTTGGATATCCCTTATGGGATCCTGAAACACCGTCACTGATCAAAAGTAGTGATGTCAATTTCAATGATTCTAAGATGCATAAACAACCCATTAAGGAGGTTGAAGTGAGAAGAGTGGTGTTTGAGGATACTACTCCTCGAGTTAGCATGCATAAAAATGCTACACATAGGGACATTCAAGAGAATGTCAGATCATATCAGTCTCCACATGTTCCTATTCAGCAACCATTGAGATGCTCTACATGTGTCTCACATCCACATGATAGATATGTTCCAGGTTTAGATTTTGTTATGCTAACAAATGTTGGTGAACCCTCTTGCTACAAAGAGGCTATGCAGAAAGAGGACCATGTCAAGTGGGAGCATGCCATGAAGAGTGAGTTGGATTCTATTCACAAGAATAGTATTTGGGATTTAGTACCTTTGCCAAATGGAAGCAAAGCTTTACCATGTAAATAGGTATAAAAGCTGAAACTCACATCAGATAGTGCTTCTCCAAAGTATAAAGCACGACTTGTTGCCAAGGGTTTTAAGCAACAACATGGTGTTGATTTCGAGGAAATCTTCTCTCGAGTGGTCAAGATGACTACCTTGCACATGTTGCTTGGATTCGTTGCAATGGAGAAGTTAGAGATAGTCCAAATGGATGTGAAAACTGCTTTCTTGCATGGAGATCTTACAGATGAGATCCATATGGAACAACCAAAGGGTTATGTAGTTCCTGGCAAGGAAATTCTAGTTTGTAAGCTCAAGAAGAGCTTGTATGGACTTAAACAGTCCCCTAGACAATGTTACCAAAATTTTGATGCTTTTGTAAGTCTCAAGGCTATTCTCAAAGCAATGAGGATCATTGTCTCTACACAAAGAGATGCTCAGACGGTGGCTTGATATGCTTGATACTTTATGTCGATGATATGTTGACTATTGGGAAGTCCTCTTACGACTTGTCAATGCTGGAAAAGAAGTTCAGTCAGACATTTGATATGAAGGATTTGGGGGATGCCAAACATATTCTTGGCATGTGCATTACTCCTCATAGGAGTAAAAGATGCATATACTTGTCTCAAAGTGAGTACATATCCAAAGTATTTCACAGGTTCAATATGCAAGGTGGAAAGGCATTGAGTACACCTTTACCCACATATGTGAAATTGAGCAAGGATGATTTTCCCACATCAAATGAGGAAAAGGAATTCATGACCAAAATCCCGTATCAGACTGATGTTGGTAGTCTCATGTATGCTATGGTAGCTACGAGATGAGACATTGCATTTACAGTGGGAGTTGTGAGTAGATATATGTCTAATCATAGCAAGAAACATTAGGAAGCACTCAAGATGATTTTGAGATATCTAAGTGGCACTAAGGACAAGTGTTTATGCTTAGGTAGAGGGAACGCATCCATTATTGGTTACATAGATTCTATGTTGGTTGTGTAGACAATCGTAAGTCTACATCACGGTACATTTTTCATTTTGTTGGAGGTGCTATCCCTTGGAGATCTCGTCTTCAAGAATGTACAGGTGTTTCCACCATAGAAGCAAAGTATGTTGCAGCAAGTGAGGCATGTAAGGAAGTATTGTGGCTTTCTCATATTGCTTGTGATATCGGTTTACCTCAGCATGTACCTCGTTTTCTCAATGACAGTTAGAGTGCCATTGCTTTGGCTAAGAATCCGGTCTATCATGCAAAGACCAAGCACATTGAGGTGAGGTATCAATTCATTAGAGATTGCTTATCCATTGAGTGCATTATTCTTGAGAAGGTTCACACTCGAGATAATCTTTCAGATGCTTTGACTAAAGCTCTACCACATGATAGCTTTCGACACTCTTGTCACTTGATTGGGGTTACTTGATTCATGATCTTACATAGCCACTAGTATACTGTGTAACATGCCCATCAAGTGGGAGGTATAGTTTGTATACTTACCCTCAGGTATTGTTTATCATTCTTTATTTTTTCTCCCATAGTTACTTTGGCCATATTGGCCTTTAGTGGGAGATTGTTATCGTTAGTGTCCATGTGAAAGGCTAAATGGCCACCAGACACTTCTTTGTATAGGTTCTTTAATAAAACATATAATGGCATGGTCAGTCACAGACTACAAGTTTGACCGCATTTGTAAGACTTAAGAAGTCTATCTTCATGCTCCTTGTGTATTGTGTTTTTCTACATATTCTGCAGTGTCTGTGCAGAGTACTGTGTGTGGCCTTAGGACCTCGGTTTTTTACTTAGAGGATATTGTCGTGGAGCTCTCGAGAAGGAGAGCACACCATGGTGCATCGCCATCTAATTACTTCAAATGATCAACCCTTATATATATATATATATATATATATATATATATACATATATATATATATATATATATATATATATATATATATATATATATATATATATATATATATATATATATATATATATGGGTGTGTGTGTGTATGTGTGTGTGTATATATATATATGTGTGTGTGTGTGTATTTATGTGTGTCTGCATGTGTGTGTTGCTTAAGTAGGAAAGCATAATAGAGGCTAGGGTAATGGTGTGCCACATAATTATATGGAGGGAGGAGAGATAGAAAGAGATAAATAGACCTCAAGCTCACCATCTCATAAGTGTAGTAATGTGAGGTATGGAGCACTACTGCGAGGAAAATTTAAGTGTAATGTGTGACTAATGATTAGGGATGGAGAAGGTTGTGGTGGACGTGTGGAGAAAATTCCCTAACAAAGATCTTTATAAGTAAGAAAGAGGAGCGGGTGGGAAAGACGTGAAACATATTGATCATAGGTTCTTAAAAAGAAATATGGTCAAGTCTTTCTTTTTGAATAAATAGATAAATTTGGTCACAAAAATATTTTTTAAACATATGTTTGATTGCTTGCCTTTTGAGATACCTAAACATATGTTTGACCGCTTGCCAATGCTTAGTGCTAGGGTGATGCATAAATCGACTCAATTCTTAATTACATGTCGTATGTCAACTTTTTGTTACATGTATATATCAAACGTCACATAGCTTATTAATAAAGAGAAGTATCAAATGCATCACTTGCATCCTCATTTGAGAGCCTAAGTCTTTTTTACATTGGTCTTGAGATAGACTTCTAATATGCAAGGCCAAAATGCTAAACTAGTTTCTCAATATCTTTTTCGTGATGCACAACAATTCCCCCCTTCATGGATACAAACTAGATGCCACCATAATACTCCAAAACACCAAGATATGTGACATCAGAATTATGTTGTGAATCAACCATAACCATGAAATTTTTCTCATCACATGACCCAATCAAGTGAATGCCACCAATATAAAGAACAAGCACTAAAAGATCAGCCCCATCCTTGCATACATAAAGTGTGCTTTCAATTGGAATACATGTAAAACCAAGAGCAATCAAGTGCTTGTGTATCTTGTCATACCATGCACGTGCAGCTTGCTTAAGTCCATACAAAGCCTTATGCAAGCGGCAAAGATGCTCTTGACCTTTGATGGAAAATATAGAGGTTGCTTCAGTGTATCAAACACATCTTGTGAAGAATTTGTTTGTTGACATTTGCATTCAAGTAAAGGATAAGTTGAATTTTCAAAAAATACCTAAGATGTTATTTTCTCTACAAGTGGCCTCAAAGGTACAAATAAGAGCATCTATATCCTGATTGCAAAGACCTAAATTTTTGGCAAAGCGATTAAATGCTTAGTTTTTTATTTGAAAATTTGCATTCAAGCCCTAATCCTCCATGGAAAGCCATTTCTCATGCACACTATCATATCATGTTGCCTACATGACCATGAATTTAAAAAAAAAGCTTAAATCACAAGTATTATACCACTCGAAAAGATCAAATAAGCCTACATCCTTGTGCTCACATAAAACCAAGTCAAGTCAAATATTCTTGACCAATCTACAAGACATGAATAATAAAACTCATCCATGACATATGTTACTTGTGGACTTACTTGGTATAATGAATTAAACATAATATTAAAAAATATTGGGTGTGTGTAGAAGTGCGAGAAAGACACGAGAAGCACACAAAAGGAGTACAAATGCAACAAGACACACAGAGAAGACGGATGGCTGGAATTTCTCTCTCTATTGACAATGAACTGAACTGAGTAAGAGCTGAATAATATACCCAAGTACAAAGTACCACCACATATGAGTGAATCATGTATGTGGTAACATGGGGAAAAAACCTCTAGCTAGCACTAGAGTAAAAAGTGCCCATGTATAGGGAAAAGGTTCACATCAAAGCTACTCGAGAAACACGTGTAACAAACCCCCTTGAAGCAAATGTTGTGAACACATACAGGGAGTGATAGATCAGCCCCCACAAGGTAAAAGCCTAAAGCTTTGCAAAAACCTTCAAACGTTTCCCGTGGAAAAGCTTTAGTGAATATGTATGCCACATTATCTTGTGTAGGCCCATATACCAAATCAATCTCTCCTGCATGAAGGCGCTCTCTCACATAATGATAATGAACCAAGTAAAGGTGCACTCAATTTGTTGTTCTGCAAAATCTGTTTCAGCCACATTGGCATACTTTGTGCACTCTTGATAGACATGTGTTCATTATGTAATACATCTTCAACATGTATATCATGCATGGGTTGAATTTCATGCTCATTTTCAGCCATATTTTTATGCAAATGTTCAGCCATATGTGGCTAGAAATTTCTAACAGATGCGATAATTTTTTGTTGAAACCTTTTAGCCATGTTTGTCTGGAAATTCTCTGCATTTTCAGCTCTATTTTGCTAGAATTTTTCAGCCCTTCGAGCCTAAGTTGGCTGACCTACGTGGCCATAGTCAAATGCACCATTTTGGAAAAACGCATGAGTGTATCAAACACATCTTGTGAGCTAACTGTTGACTGTTTTTTGCATTCAAGTAGAGGGAAAACTGAATTTTTAGCAAATATCACATCTCGACTCACAATAATTGCGTTCATCAATGGATGGTACAAAGGATATCCCTTACTTTCAACACTATAAACCAACAAATATACATTTCTTTGCCTTGTCATCAAATTTGTGACGTTATTGTGATGGCATAAGAGCATATGCCAAACACCCAAACACACGCATATGACTAACCATAGGCTTATGTCCATTTCAAGCCTTGTAAGGAGTGATGACTCTCAATGCTTTTGTAGGGTAAGGATTCAACACATAGTTTACACGCATGACCGCTTCCATCCAAAACTTATCAGGAAGGTGTTTTCCTTTAACCATACATCATGTCATTTCAATAATTGTTCTATTTTTGCACTCAGTAACACCATTTTGCTCAGGTGTATATGGCACTGTACATTGGTGTGAAATACCTCTTTCACAAAGAAAAGAATTAAACTCATGTGACATGTATTCACCACCACAATCCATGCGTAGAGTCAAAAGTTTGTTTGAAGAAAAAATTTCAGCCATAGCTAAAAATGCTTTGACACGAAAAAATACCTCATTCTTTGCTTTCATAGGATATATCCATGTATGGTGAGTAGCGTCATCAATGAAGGTAACAAAATATATATGTTTCCCAAAAGATGGAGTCTTGACAGAACCACATACATCACTATGAACAAGCTACAATTTTCTTGTAGTGTGTGTATGACTATCTTTTGGAAAAGAAGCACGATGCATTTTTCCAAGAATGCAACCCTTACATCCATGTTGTTCAATGGACTCAAGTGTTGGCAAACCAATAACCATGTCCTTCTTTTCCAAGTAAAGCAAACTATTGAAGTTCAAGTGACCAAAATGAGCATGCCAAAGCTCCATTTCAACCATGGAAGAAGTATGAGCAACCAAGGCATTCGAGGTAGCCCTCTTGTATGTATCCATGTGATACAAACCATTACATAATGTACCGGACATCACGATAATATCACAATTGCTAAAACCATGAACCATATGCTTATCATCAACAGTGTACATGAATTCCAGCTTTGGCAATTAACAAAATTGAAATTAAGTTCTTCTTGATACTAGGTACATACAATGCATTTTTCAAGAGAATCACACCTCTGTTTGTAGCCATAAGCTAAATTTCTCCTACTCCAATTATAGGATAAGAGGCATTGTTTACACAAACCACATGTCCTCCTTTGGGTACATCTTTCAAATATGCAAAAAAACTTTTGCATGAAGTTATGTGTTTTGAAGCACCACTATTAAAGAACCAATCCGAATCAGCCTCACTCACAACCATACATTTAGAATGTAAAGATGCATCATAATGACATGTAACAACACATGCCCAAAAATCTTGAGCCATATAAGCTTCATCATTCTTTGCATTTGCTGAATTTTCAGCAATGGACATGCCAGATTCCTTCTTCTTTTCATTGCGCTTAGAAAGCTTTCTACACTCATCAATAGTATGGCCAGCCTTTAGGCAATATTTGCATCTCTTCTTCTTTTGCAAATCAGCACCATTAGAGGAATGAGTGGAAGCGGAAGTTTGAGGCTTTGATTTTGATGAACCTAGAGCTGAACCATACTTGCTTTTCCCTATTTGTGAGATAGCAAGTGCTTGTGTTCCCTCAATCAAACCACTCATATTCACTCTAGATTGCTCTTCTTGAAAAAGAGGAGACACAACCTCATCAAATGCATACATATTGGGATTTCCTTTCACAACCAAACGGAGTGTAGTGGCAAAGCTTTGAAAAGATTCTAACAATCCTTTCAACAATGTAGAGATGAGTGATGCATCCGGAATAATCTCATCTATATTTGCCAATTGCTCTTTCAAGTCCTTGATACGTGTCACATACACATCCACATACTCATTTTCAACCATACATATATCCTCGAGTTTCTTCCTCAAGTTGCTTCCTCAAGTTGCTTCCTCAAGTATGCAACATGTGCTTCATTACACACGGCATACAAAGAAGCAAGATTGTTACATGCTTGTCTTGATGTAGAACATGATCGAATGTGTGAAACTATAAGACGCTTCACAAAAGCGCAATCAATGCATGAGCTTGAGCATCTCTTCCATCCCATCTAAGTTGCTCCAATGTAGGTGGAGAAGGAGTAACCACTATACTTGAAGAAGAAGCTCCATCTATGACAGTAGATTGTGAACTAGAAGAACCTACGGATCTTCGATCTACATCTCCCACTATGTTCCAAAGTGATTTTGCAACAAGAACATGCTTCATCATGTAAGAGCCCATTGGATAGTTGGTCCCGTCAAGCTTATCTTCAGCTTGAAGCATGCCAAACAATTCATTGCTACCCTCCATTTCACTAAAGAACAAGAATGTGACAAAATCTTTACTTCGACGAAAGCTGCAATGAATGCTAAAATTTTAGCTCACAAACCATCACTTTGATGGTGATTTTGACTGCTGAAATTCATTGCTCTATGATCCCAAGTCAATTTGTGATATTAAAAATGTGCACACACCGCGATGCAAAAAATCAAAAATTGAAAAGGAGCTAAACCTACTATGATACCATTGTTGGATATGTGTAGAAGTGAGAGAGACACACGAGAAGCACACACAAGGAGGACAAATTTAGCAAGACACACAGAGAAGACAGATGGCTAGAATAGCTCTCTCTATTGACAATGAACTGAACTAAAATAAGAGCTGAATAATATCCCTAAGTACAAAGTACCACCACAAATGAGTGAATAATGTATGTGGTAACATGAGGAAAAATCCTCTCACCAGCACTAGAGTAAAAGGTGCCCATGTATAGGGAAAAGGTTCACATCTAAGCTACTTGAGGAACACATAAGTGTAAAAAAAACGTACATTCCATATTCAAAAGGTGTAAATAGGTCATATACCCATATTGGCCTTTGATGGGATATCATTATTGTTGGTATCCATATGAAAGTCCAAATGGCTGCCAGAAACATGTTTATACATGTTTCAATAATACGTGTAGTTACATATTGCATGTGAGACAATCCATTGTGAAATTTGCATATTTTTATACTGCAAAATCTATGCTTCTATGTGTTTTCTAAGTCTATGTAGTATTGTCCACCTCATCCAAGTGATGTCACAAGAAGTAATTTAATTGCAATGAGCATAGAAGATTCTCTTCAAATGGCTCTATCAAGTGAGTAAGACTTGTTCCAATGTATACCCACCTATTTCACATCTAATAATGATCTTGGCTGATTGATACTAGCATATAAAGAACAACTAAAACCCTTCATTTGTGTATATATCACTAGGTGCCATGTTCCCTATCTTCTTGAATGATGCTTCTATCCTCTCAATTTAACTACTCTTAGATTTTTATATGTTAATAAATGAAATTCTTACACTAGTTAGTATCCTCCTCCTAAAGTCCCATAGAAAATTGTAGCTCTCAATTTATCACCTAAGATGTTATTCTCTCTACAAGTGGCCTCAAACAAAGAAATAAAAGCATCTACTTCTTCATCCCAAAAACCTAAATATTCAACAAACCACTAAATGCTTGGTTTTCCATAGAAACAATTATATTTGTAAAGAATTTCTTCATAATTTTCCTAAGCCCCTCTATAGAAAATCCTCTTGGAAACCTATCTTGCTAGGCACTATCAAATTATGCTACTTACATAACCATGAATAAAAGTGCTCAATATATAAATATTGTTGTAACACTCAAAAAAGTCAAACAAACCTACATCCTTATGCTTACATAAAATCAAGTCAAGTCAAATAATATCTTGACCAAGCAACCAATGATGAACAATAAAAGTCATCCATGTCACACGATCATTGTCGAACTTTGAAAACAGTGGCTCAATTAATATGATGAATGGAAAGAATCACTTAAAGACATACATTCCATATCAAAAAGGAAGTGCTAATAGCCTTATACAAGTTTTTGTCTCCAAATATAGAGTGAACTTGCATCCAAATAACGTGTCTTCAAGTAAGGCATAGTAATACGATAGCCAATTAACCATGACAACAAATTTTAAATCATATTAAGGAAACATTATTTGTAGAAATCTCTTGACAAGAGCATGGACAATGGCAACAAAATAGTTGTAATTCTAAACTCATTCTCAATGTCTTTTATGCATCCACTAAGTAAAACTATTAGAACGACTTTGTAACACTCAAGATTATATACATCTTAATGTATCCAAAAATTCTTCAATGTAACAAGTAATTGAAAGAAAACTTAACATGGATGAGTTAAATAAGTATGTGTTTTGAATTTTTGTCAAAAAAGTAGATATTCTTTTACATGATATTGCAAGATTAGAGTGTGAATATGACTGGTAACAATAAACAAATAAATAACTCCTAGATTTTCATATCAACGTCCCATAGATGTTATCCTTTTTTAGCTACTCTAGAGGATAGTGCTAAACTCTAACGATTTTCAATCATGGGTCAATAGAAAAGATAGTTGCAATATCATCTATGATGAGCAAATGTAATGCACCATTTTAATAGCTTCTCTAACATTTATATTGTATTTTTGTAGGTGTATACATTAGTTTTTGCTTATTTTGCTAATAAATCGAGTGATTTTGCTTTCCAATCCCATTATAGATATCTGAATTGCTACATATGTATCATACATTGGAACATTTGGGTAAAAATAAAAATGACCTACCATAGAAAGAAATAAGGTGAAAATAATAATGATGTTACCCAGTATTGTTGTGGCATTTTGTATACAAACTTCATATCTGATATAACATATCTAAGTGTAGGCAATATTTTCTACAAGTCTATGTAATATTGTTCATGTCATCCAAGTGATGTCACAAGAAGTAACTTAATTGTAAGGAGCATAGAAGATTCTCTTCAAATGGCTCTATCAAGTGAGCAAGACCTATTCCCAATGTATACCCACCTATTTCACATCTAATAATGATCTTGGCTGATTGAAACTAGCATATAAAGAACAGCTGATAGTCTTCATCTGTGTATATATCAATAGGTGCCATGTTCCCTAGCTTCTTGAATGATGTATCCATCCTCTCAGTTTAACTAGTCTTGGATTTTTCTATGTTGATATATGAAATCCCCAAACTAGTTAGTATGCTCCTCTTAAAGTCCCATAGAAAATTGTAGGTCTCAATTTATCATCTAAGATGTTATTCTCTCTACAAGAGGCCTCAAACATGTAAATAAAAGCATCTACTTCTTCATCCCTAATCCTTTGCTATAATTGCAATCATGCACTAATCCTCCTTGGAAAGCTACTTCGGTAGGCTTTATCAAATTATGCCACTTACATAACCACGAATAAAAGTGCTCAAAATATGAATATTTTCACACTCAAAAAATTCAAACAAACCTACATCCTTATGCTCACATAAAATCAAGTCAAGTCAAATACTTTCTTGACCAAGCCACCAATGATGAATAATAAAAGTCATCTATGACACACGATCATTGTGGAACTTTGAGATATTGGCTTACTTAATATTATGAATGGAAAGAATCACTTAAAGACATACATTCCATATTAAAAAGATAGTGCTAATAGCCTTATACAACCCATTGTCCCAAATATAGAGTAAACTTGCATCAAATAATGTGTCTTCAAGTATGGCATACTAATACGATAGCCAAATAACCATGGTTGTCAATTTTTGAATCATATGAAAGGAAGATTGTTTATAGAAATCTCTTGACAAGAGCATGGACAATAGCAACAAAATAGTTGTATTTCTAAACTCATTCTCAATCTCGTTTATACATCCACTAAGTAAAACAATTAGAACATCTTTGTAATACTCAAGATTACATACATCTAAATGTATCCAAAAATTCTTTGATTAGAGTGTGAATATGGGTAGTAATGATAAACAAATAAATAACTTCCAATTTTCATATCAACATCCCATAGATGTTATCCCTTTTTGCTACTCTAGAGGATACACTTTAAAGATTTTCAACCATGGGTCAATAGAAAAGATAGCCACAACATCATCTATGATTAGCAAACATAATGGACCATTTTTATAGCTTTTCTAGCATTTATATTGCATTTTCTCTAGGTGTATACATTAGTTTTTGCTTATTTCGCAAATAAATCGAATGATTTTGCATACTCCAATCCTATTATAGATATCTGAACTGTTACATGTATCATGTCATACATCCGAATATTTGGGTACAAATAAAAATGACCTGCCATAGAAAGCAATAAGGTGAAAATAATAATGAGCTTACCCGGTATTGTTGTGCCATTTTGTGTACAAGCTTCATATCTGATATAACATATCAACTGAAGACAATATACTAGGATATTGAGGTACGAGAAATCTATTACGCACTTACCTTAGCATAGCCCACCAACTGAAACCTTGAGATTCATGTCATCCATTGCTACTTCATCAGCCATGCCAAACTTACTGCAGTGTCACCAAGCATAGTAGGGAATCGACCGTTGTATACATTCCACATACTTAAAAATGACTATCCTTTATCAATCAAATGTACTGGTAAGCATTACATGTTTAAGTAGTAAGCTAGGTCATTCTATACTTCTGGTGAGAGCTCTCTTCATGGTCATTGAGAGAAAAATGGAATTTAACTACAAATAATATTTGAGTAACCACCATGTCGAAAAAGCACCTTCTTTCTCATGACATTTAAAGGACGAAATGACAATTTATCGACTCATTAGCACTTTGATCCTTAGAGTCTCTCCACCCCTTAAGCCTCTTGATTTGTTCGTATGTTAAATGTTCACAATGACACTTGTAACATTGTTTAGTCCTTCAATACATCTTAGCCGTCAATTTCTATACTTGTGGTGCTTATATTATTGTCATGCATTCCAGCTGCTGCTTTCCTTCCCTGCCTCACATTCTAATTGTCCATTGAATTCCCCTTCTTTTTTAAATGTTGACTTGTTTCGAACTACGATATTGCATTGGTACATCAATTTCTATACTAGTGCTTATATTAATGTCGTGCATTCCAGCTGCTGCTTCGCTTCCCTGCCTCACGTTCTAATTGTCTATTGAATTCCCCTTCTTTTTTAAATGTTGACTTGTTATGTCACTTCTTGATCACCATTGGAGAATCATTGGTGATCAAGAAGTGATAACCAGGGCTGTACAATAAGCATCGGATGCCATATGATCAAAAAGTTACGTACATGTAGGCTAGCCCAGAGGTCCCATTATCCTCAAACTTTGTCTGAAAATAAGCTTGCCAGGACCTCATTGTTAAGTGTGCCCGTACAAGAACATTCTGCAATTGACAACTGCAAAAACTTATCTTTCTCATTTCCTGCAACATATAGCATTGACAACATAACAAAGCTCACAACGCTCAGAATGCAAATGGAACCACAGAAAGATCCTGATTTAGAGCGAAATTCGGGCCAACTACCAAAACTAGAAAATTGCCTTCCTCAAATAGTACCAAAACATTTTGATGACTCAGAGCCATAATTACTTTTTACGGAAGTTTCATCTTTGGGCATAATTTTAGCAATCTAGATACTTATGACCTTCCTAATCGCGTGGCAGGGAACCTTTATAAATTCCTAGTCCCACAAAGAGCCATGAACGTGGTTTACAAGAAGCAAACAACATTGGAAAAAATACAAACCCTTCAATTATTGTTTGCCTAGTCACTATCCATAATTCAACATTGGACTATGAAACACAACGAAATCGACTATACCAGAACTGCTTTTGGTGCCAACGTGTCCATATGATATTATGTTAGATGTGAGAATGCACTGTTCAAAGGACAGTTGTCTATCAATATAACACATTGAGATGTAAGAATGCGCTGTTTAAAAGACAGAAAATTATTGACCAAATCATCAATCAACTGATCAGGTCTTCATCGATTGAACATCCTCATGATTTGCAGACATAAATTGATTAGGTAATATTTGTGTGTGTGTGTGTGTGTGTGTGTGTGTGTGTGTGTGTGTGTGTGTGTGTGTGTGTGTGTGCGCGCGCGCGCGCGCACGCGCACGTGCACATGTGTGTGTCCTTCCTGGGAGGGGAGAGAGGGAGAGTTGGTCAACTTTTCTGACCTAAGAGCACAACATTAATCATTCATTCATCAGAAAGTGTGATCAATAATGTGAAGCAGCAGAATGTTATTCTATCAGCACAAGAAGGCATTATATGTGTCTATTTACTAAGACAGTCATGAATATACAGGTACTGATACTAACAATCGAAACCCTTTTATTCTGTCCCTTATCCTCATGAAATCACGGTTACGCAAAACCCCATCCTTACCATATTTCCTGTATCCATTTAAATTTGTTCATAACTAGTTGCATTTTGACCTCATCAAGAAGCACAATCTAGCACAAATAAGATACCGCTGATCTTTTTAACCCAACAGCATTTGATGTGAACAAAGATGGCTGGACATATCCATGAGTTCCCAAAAAATGTGTATCCATGAAGTTCCCCAAGATGGGTTCCTCTACCTTACGAGGTCGGATGTGTGTGTCTTTCCAATTCATTGTACTCTCCAAAGGGGGGGGGGGGGGGGAACCTCAACGGCATGTGATGTGAAAAACACTTAAGCATTGAGAAAAAACGGCACATTACAAATTTCTATTTGAAACATTGCACACTATATCACACTAAATCCTGAACTTGAATGCTCAGAAGGAAACAAAAGAATCACTCTGACAATTGGTCAGAAAATGATGCCTCATTGCTTGAAGAAATAATCTTAGGAAGAATTATGTTTCTAGCCCAAAGCTTCCTTAATTTCTTCTGTAACTGCCTTTGCACTCTTCTCTGCATGTAGTGTATTGACTACCCCTTTCTGTTTATAATGATCAATTACCTGTAGAAAACGCAAAAAAGTTTACCCTCTGCATATGATAATGAAGCTAATGAGATTTAAAAACATACGGGTTTTGTTTGCTTGTGGAATGCAGCTAGCCTACTCCTCAATACATTTGCATTATCATCCTTGCGCTGAACCAATACTTCTCCAGTCACCTGTACACAGTTAGAAGAGCTTGAACCCCACACATTGCCCCTTACATGCATATTTATGAGTACATACATACATGCAAATACCATAAATACCTACTTACCCACATTCATGGGTGGGTACCCCTGCACACATGCACTTGTATGCACAAACACGCACCTCCCCTCCCCTCCCTCCCTCCCCCTCTCCCCCCCCTTTCCCCTTCCCCTCCCCCCCCCTCTCCGATACAAAGGGGGTGAGTGGGATGCGTAGGGGAGCGTGGCTCTTGCTCTGTAGATATTGGCCACCCAATACAAAGGGTGTGAGTGAATGTGCATACCCTAGCTGCTGGTCTTTTTTTTTTTTTTTTTTTTTTTCTCTCTCTTTTGGGGGGGGGGGGGGGGGAGGGGTGTGTGTTGTGTGTGTGTGTGTGTTGTGTGGAGTATGTGGTACATCGACTGCGGTCCGAGTGCCCACTATAAACTGGCTGTCCATGGGATGGTGATAAGCCTCTACTCCATCATGTGGTCATGAGCTATCCTACTGCACAAGATATCCTCATGATGTAGTCATGGTCATCGACCCAGCCACAAGTGGCTGGAGGCATCCCCTCTATGCATTTGCCAGCTAAAGTGTAAGCCCTATGACTCTAGGGGAGGGGTCTGCCTGATGTGGTCAAACACGCCGGAAGAATTGGGTAATAGTTTGTTGGGTATTACCTGTGCGGGATGTATGTGCCTCAATATCTGTTCCCTTCTCTCGTACGCCGTTGTGATGAAGCGCCTAAGCCTCTGCTGATCTTTTGTAGCCATGCACTGCTGGAGTGTTCCCTCTATCTGGAACTCAGCTTGTAGATTTGAATGTCGAACATCCAGTAACTAGGTGCTCCTCGCACTCTATCTCTGTGTGGCATACATGATACTAGGTACCACCCCTCCTCATGTAGGAATCCTCTTGCCCAACCTCTCTCTACCTCGAGTTGATGTGAAGAAACCCAAACCTTCCCAACGACGATACGTGGATGGTGTGATAGGTATGTCTGCCTATATTGTGGAACCTCAATAAAACCTTGGTCTAAGATGTGTAGAAAATGCTCGTGATACTAGAGCAATCTCGACGGCAATGTACCCCTCGGACTCACCCATGTCCTCTGTATGTACCCCTCAGTCTCACCCTAGAGAGCCAACCAATCCCGTGTCTATGCAGACGATGAGGATGTGTCCCCTGCAAGAGCTTGTGATGCATGGAAGGCCTTGTAAGCGATGCACTCCTTGTCCATGCTCCGGACCCTCTATAATAGGCATACTATCTAGAAGAGTGCCTCGATAAGCATCGCTGGTGTAGCCAGCTCTTCCCTGATTATGTCATGGGGTACTAAGGACTTGCTACGAATGAGTCTAGAAATCATAAGTATATATGGTCTCTCCTCAGCTGTCCATGCTAAGGCAGTGAGCCTCGACCCCCAAATGGCTTCTCCACACATGAGGAATAGGGAAACTAAAGTATCGAATAGCCACCCTTTGGTGCGGAGCTCTTGAAAATGTGCCTAGTTACATTGTCTCTCCATCAAAGCTAGTGCCCCATAACCACGAATGGTGAGATCGCAGCTGCCTGGGACATGGAGAACACACAGGCTATTCTAGACGTCAGTCCCATGTATACAAACGACCCAACCACCTCTATAGACCCGCCTTCCACACTGAAAAAACTGTCCCCTCACATGTGCTGATGTATGGAAGATCATAAACTTGGTTTTGCTAAGGTTAAAACATAAACCTGTGGGTGCAGAAGTCATCTAGGCCATGTGGTGATGTTGTAGACCATTTGCAGACTCTAAAACCAAGACAATATCATCGGCATATAAAAGAATATGGACAGTGGTTCCGTATGTCTCGACACTGTCACCGTCCTATTGTCATATAGAGTCCACTATCTCATCAATGTAGAGACCAAATAGTGTGGGTAAGAGAGGGCAGCCTTGGTTTACCTTGATCGTGCCATCAAGAGAGTCTAAGAGCTTGCCTCGACAACGAACTCTACATGATACCCGCTCATATAGTGCATAGCTTGCCCAAATCCACTTCTATGGAACTCTGAGATCGAGTAGGCATCTAACGAGCCGCTCCTTGGGAACCGTACCAAAGGCTTTGCGAAAGTCCACAAAGCAACAGTATAATCTCCTCTTCCTCACCTTTGCCTAATCGATCAAGCATCTAAGAGTGAAGGATGTGGTCTATGGTAGAGAACACTCGTTGAAATCTTGTCTGTCTAGAAGCCTTGAGCCCCATCCTCTCGACGGAGGCACTGAACTTTGTCTCCAGCACTGTCCCATATAACTTGGCGAGTGTGGGGCCAATCATGATCGTCTTATATACGGCTGGACCCATAGTATCACTTGACTTATGGATGGCACAATTGTGTGCTCGACCTATGAGTCCAAAAACCCTTCAACCAATCTTGTGAAGTCTTTCCCAAGCTCAGCCTACTACTTCCATTGTTGTTCACGAGCCATGCTTGCATCCTTGAGCACCCTTTTGAGAGAACCTTCCAACCCATCCTCTACCGAGAGCCCTCATCTTGCTTCCGTGTCCAAGGGAGCTTGTTGCTTGAGCGTTGTGAGTGAGGCTTTTGAACGAGTCAATATTACGTTGCAGTGCATTGAGACGCATTCGCCATGCAATGTCGCAACGTTCGCAACATCTTGCAAAATTATTGAAATTCTTTTCCCTCAAATGAGCCCCTTTCACTGAAAGGGCCTCATTGAGGAATTTCAAACAAAAGCCCATAGAGCTATCCCCACCCATCACCATGTCAAAAGAAAAACAAACTTGTTGGAAATATGTCAAAAGCCAAGGCAAGTTCAGCTTGAGAGGAAGTGAGAGATGGACTTGCAAACTATGTGATTATAGTGGAGCCGGTCGAGCCAATAGAATTAGGCCCACCTTGCAAAGTTTAGTGGTATAGGGGTTGCATATTGCAAAGAACCATTGCCCGAATATATCAAGGAAGAGCTATTGGAATGGGTAGCTCAAAAAACTCATAGGAGAAGGAATGCATCTCCATAATCTCAAGTTCCATCACATCCAAGTGGTTCACATGGCTCATGTGATCCCCATACTCAAGCATCTCAAGCTCATGAGCCCATACACATAGACATAGAGCATAAGCCACCAAGAAAAAGTGCAAGAGTAGAGCATGATTATAAATAGCATCCACATTGCTCTTTTGGATCGGCATCCATATGTGCTAGTTTGCAAAAACAATGTAAACAAGAAGCTACACAAGCCATCATGAAGGCTTTTATACAATGTGGCTTGTCTTTCGATGTTGCACGGACAGCAGCATGGAGAAATGCAATTGAGAAAGTATCTTTGTTAGGGAATCAGTAGCAAGGGCCTACCTATGAAGAATTGAGGACAAGAGCACTCAAAGAGCAGTGGAAGCATTATAAAGCATGCTTGATCCCATGAAGGAGACATCGGCAAAGTATAGATGGCACAATCATGTGTGATAGATGGATGGACATGATAAAGAAGAATGTGTACAATATTTTGGTGCATTGTTGCAAAAGCATCATGTTCCTTCGAGCCATAGATGCATCACCTGTCAGTACTACGATCAGTAGTGAGTTTACACTTTAATCTCTATTCTAATTTCTCAAATTTTGATTTATCATTGATTGGAGATTCATTGATTCATCTCTCATTGCAAATTGCAATCTGCATCCAATGTCTACATATCTAAATGTATTATGCACACTGCACATTGCATAATGCATTATGTAAGATTTCAAAAGTGTAAATGTGTTATGGCATTATGCACAAATTACAATGCAATGTATGGTATGCACATTACACACGTCACATCTGACACTACAATGTGCATTATCATTTTATGTGATATGATGCATTGTGTGTGTTTATAATTATGTTACAACTTACATGCACTATGTGATATGCATTATGTAATACCACATAGTACATGTAATTTGTAATATAAACAAACAGCGTGCAGCATATTACATAACATATTACACAGATGAGGATGCACACTGCAATGTCACATGTATGATGTGACACGTGCAATGTGCATAATTCATATTACACAATGCATTGTAGTTTGGAGCTTGGGATGGACATACTAGGCCAAGGTCTGACGAGGTGCCCAAGTGCACAGTTCTCAACATGCATAAAGGTAGGTAAAGGTACAGGTAGGTTAGCAACAAGCGTGAGCAATTGTTCAATCAGAGCATTAGTACACTAGCGAAGGATTAGAACGAGACTCCTGATCGAATAGAATACCGAATGAGTGTACTACCGAATGAGTGTACTACACTTCTTTTATATGTACACACCTATGCACATATAAAAGGCATAATGGCCCTTTATTTCCAACAACCTCCCACCTAAAGACAATGTGCCTTAAAGGAAAGCGGGGGGATCAGCTATGTCTAAGTATGTACAAAGCTGAAATACATAAATCTATCCAATTCCCATCATCTATCAGCAATGAGTAAACCACTCTCCTCGAAGACCCTTCGTGAAAAGATCTGCAAGATTATCTACTATATGTACTTTGACAAGCTCAATGCTCTTGTTGTCAAGTACATCTTTGATGAAGTGATACTTCACCTGTATGTGCTTTGTCTTTGTATGAAAGACGAAATTGCGTGCTAGCGTCATAGCACTCTGACTATCACAATGGAGAACAAGTAACTCTATATGCAAAGATCTCCCACCAGAAGTGAAAGCCATAAAGCCTCCTTGCATGCCTCAGTGGAAGCAACATGCTCTGCCCCTATAGTAGACAATGCAACAGACTTTCGTAACCTAGAGATCCAAGAGACTCCTCCTGTGAAGGTAAACACATACCCGAAAGTGGACTTTCTACAATCAACATGACAACCATAGTACCCCAACAACAGATCGCTTCTGCTTTCCAAAGCAGATGCACAAATCCTTTGTGCCTTTGAGGTATCTCATAATACCTTTCATTGCTTCCCAATGCTTTTTGCCAAGGTTTGTCATGTACCTTCTACTGCAAAAGCAATGTCAGGGCTTGTAGCAACCATAGCATACATCAAACTACCGACAGTTGAAGCTTATGGAATCTTGGCCATTTCAGCCTTCTCATTATCAGATGTAGCGCTGTCCTCTGCATTGAGTTGCACATATGGAGGCAATGGAACCCCAATTGTTTCCCCCTCTCCATATTGAAACGCTGCAAAACCTTGGAGACATACCCTTATTCAGCAATCAGCATGTCATCAACGTACAAAATCAAGCTAATCAAGCTTCCATCTGCTGCCTTCTAGATGTACAAGCAGTGATCCACTTGAGTTTTCTGAAAACCTTGAGATTGCATAAATGTATCAAACTTATGATACCAAGCTCTTGGTGCTGGTTTCAACCCATACAAACTCATTTTTAGCTTACAAACGATCTTTTCTTTGCCTTTAGCCACAAACCTTTCAGGCTGCTGCATGTATAGCTTTTCATGCAGATTGCCATGTAGAAAGGCAATCTTTACATCCATTTGTATAATCTCCATATCTTCAGCTGCAATCAATCCCAAAATGGTTCCCAATGTAGTCATCTTGACTAAGGGAGAGAAGATCTCATCAAAATCAACTCCATATTCCTGCTTGTACCACTTTGCAACCAATCTTGCTTTGTACTTTGGTGAGGAACCAGAAGTGACCTTCATCTTGTGAACCCATTTGCAAGGAGTGTTTTCTTCCTTTAAGGCAAATGCACCAAGTCCCAAGTGCCTTTTTTTCTCAAGAGATTTCATCTCTAACAACATGGCTTTATACCATTTCTCGTTGTCCTGTCTGCCCACTGCTTCCTTGAAGCAAGATGGTTCACCATAGTCTGTCACCATGACATAATCAGTCACATTATTTGCACCAGGAGCAAATCTGTCAGGCTGTCTAGTAGCTCTAGACAATCTCCTCACCCAATGATCATTGTTTGCTGACTATTGAGCCTGCTGATTATCATTTTTAGCTTGCTGTCCCAGCATTTCAGCCTATAAATCAGAATTAGCACCTTGTTGTCCTGGTTGTTCCTGCACATTTGGTGGCTCATCATTATGGACAATGGCTGGTTGATCATTTCCAGAATCATTTTCTGCCTTTGCAGGTACATTTACAGCAGGTATTTGCTGCTTTACAAAGGGCACAAGAAAAGTTTGTCTAGGTATTTGTATTTCTAAGATATGGTAAGAATGCCAAAAACCAAAATGCATGATAGATGTTGCTGGATATTTATCTGACAAACTAAGCGAGTATTTCACTGCCACATCTCTCACTAAAGCATTAGCCCCAGATTGCTTTAGTGATGTCCATCAAGCAGCCAAATTTCCTGGTTCATGATTCAACATTGCTGAAACATCTTGCAAAAGAGAACTTGCAACACTCACATCATCTATCCCAGGGACTTTGGGGGGAGCAAACTTTGTATGATATGATCGACCACTTGCTGGATGTATCCAGCGCCCAGTTATGCGCTCTTCCAAAACTGAGTCAGCAATCTCGAAATTCAGCACTTTATCTACCTTCACACCCTGCTTCTCCAGCATTGCATCGAGCTGTAGGTATTAAAAGCTGTATCAGTGCATTTGCAATGCAACTTATCACATGCATGAATTCATAGTAATGTCTTGCACGAACAAACTTTTGAGGTTCCTTAGATAGCTTCCAGTTGAGCAACAAGTTACATGTGTACAGTTATAAATAAATAAAACAATGACAAGCTTTTAAAAGATGAAGGATGAGAAAGCCAATCAAAAATTGATGAATATGAGGTACCTGCCAAAAAATCATCATTATACAAATACAACCACAACAACAATGATCACCGCCATGATTACCGCAACCACCATGATCACAAACACAACCATGGCAACCACCACCACCATCACTCCTCTCACTCCTGCTGTTGCTGCTGCCAACAACACTATAACACTGCTGCTGTTCCACCAACACTACTCTCACTCCTGCTGCTGTTCCACCATCACTACTCTTACTCCTGCTGCTGCTGCTGCTGCCACCACCGCCAATGCTGCTCCCAACAACACTATGGACACTGCTTCTGTTCCTCCTACTACTACTACTATTGCTACAACTTTGACATGTGGTGCTGCTCATCCTTGTGGTGCTGCTGCCACTTTTCCTGTTGCTGCTCGTACTTTAATTACAGCCAAAGTTGCTATTCGCACCAGTTCGAACATATTCGTACGTACTTCTCGTGCCGTACGTTCTAGTTCGTGAATCGTACCAATTCGTACCAAAAAAGTACATGTTTTTTGTTTCCCATTTTTTAGTTGAATTTATTAAGGAAATACATAGGTTTTGCAAGTATACTAGTTAGAGATTATATTCATGCATAGATACAATATTATGCATATTCATGGAAAAAAATACTCTTTATATATGTCCACTCCCTAATACATGTCTACATATATATTGTCATCGTACCTTATGAACGTACGGATATCATACGAGGAGCCCGAAATCTTAAGGTACGTACATAATACCGTACTAATACGCACCGCACAAATCGTACCTTCCTTACTATGATTACAGCTATTATCACTACCACTACAACTATTACTAATATAATTATTGCTTACCATCATCATCATCATCATCATCTACTGCTGGTCCTTCTACTCCCACTCCCTACTCCTACTCCTACTACTCCTACTCCTACTCCTACTACTCCTGCTCCTACCCCTGCTCCTACCCCTGCTCCTCCTCCTCCTCCTCCTGCTCCCACTCCTCCTGCTGCTGCTACTACTACAGAAGAAGAAGAAGAAGAAGAAGAAGAAGAAGAAGAAGAAGAAGAAGAAGAAGAAGAAGAAGAAGAAGAAGAAGCTGCAGCTGCTGCTGCTACTACTACTCCTCCTCCTCCTCCTCCTCCTATTACTACTCTTCCTCCTCCTCCTCCTTGTACTCCCTCATACTTATACTCATACTCCTCCTCCCAAGGTAGGATCAAAACTCGAACCGTACAGTTTTTCGTACGTGTTGTACGTATGGTACATACGGTACGTACCGTACCGAACCGTACCGTACGTGTTCAATGTATTTTTAAATTTATGTAACATTTTCATATTTTTTCGCTCGATTTGAGCATGGCCCGACTCTTTTTTGTCATAATTCATTGTTTAATGTTGATATTAGTGTGTAGATTTTCTTGAATATGCAACATAAAATATCTGTATATTTTTGTCATTTATGAATTGTGAAATTATGGAACAACGTACCGAACGTACCGAACCTCAAGGTTAAGTTCAGGTCTCGAACCGAATGCAAACCATACGTACCGAACCTAACGTACTGTTCCACCTTGCCTCCTCCTCTTGCTACTACTCCTACACCTACTCCTCCTACTCCTACTCCTCCTACTCCTACTCCTACTCCTACTACTCCTACTATTATTACTATTACTATTATTCCTACTCCTACTCCTACTATTATTATTACTCCTACTATTACTCTACTTTTCCTGCTTCTTCTCCTCCTCCTCCTCCTCCTCCTCCTCCTCCTCCTCCTCCTCCTCCTCCTATTTTTACTGCTGCTGCTCCTCCTGCTCCTTCTCCTCCTCCTCCTGCTGCTGCTCCTCCTGCTCCTCCTCCGCCTCCTGCTGCTGCTACTACTACTCCTATTATATTACTATTACTATTACTCCTACAGTCTACTCGTACTACTCCTACTCTTACTACTCCTACTCTTACTACTCCTACAGTCTACTCCTACTCCTACTCCTACTCCTACTCCTACTCCTACTCCTACTCCTATTATTACTCCTACTCCTCCTCCTACTACTACTACTACTGCTATTATTACTCCTCCTCTTTTATGTGCAATTCCAGCCATCGTTATTGGTGATCATGATTATTTGGTCCTCTTGAAGCAATCTCATCCCAAAAATATACTTCTTTTCAAATGGTATATTCTGGTTTTCAGCTTGAACACATTTATCTTACACATTACTCTGTAAAATTGTAGAATTTTGATCGTAGAAAGAGATCTATTCAAACTTTTAGCAAGTTGATTGAATTTATAATTGTGTTGATCTGTTTGGATTCCAAGGAGCATTTACTCCTCTAAGTAGTTGTGCTCTGAGATTATTACCGATCCTACCTGTTTTCCAACAGTAGTATCAGAGCATACCTTCACAAGAGCACTATGTGTTAGTATATTCGGTGGCGATATGCTTGAGCACATTTGAGACTTCCACGGCACTTGTTTCCTCTTTAGGAGGTTTTTCCCCTTGGCTTGAACTTGTACAAACTCCTATGGATACTAATATTCCTTTACAAGCGGAAGGACATTCAGAACCTTTTGATGCTACTATATATAGTCAGGCAATCGGTTGCTTGATATATCTTTGTAGTACACGTGCAGACATACCATTTGCTATTTCTCAAGTATCAAGGTTCATGCACAACCCTCTAAAATTCTTTGGAAACCGGTATTGAAAAAACAATAATAATAATAATAATAATAATAATTGAAAGCTACAAAGAATTTTTCGATGATATTTCCTTAGTCTCCACATTTTACACTTAAAAGGATTTGCACATTCTAATTAAGAAGGTGATACAAACTCAAGAAGATTAACGAGTGGCTATTGCTTCTTTGTTGGAGAATGCTTAATTTCTTTGCATTCTAAGAAACAATCTACAGTAGCTACGTCTTCAAGTGAAGTTGAGTATAGGGAGGCCTTTACAACTACACTAGGAGGTACTTGGTTATAAAAGTTTTTAAGTTAACTTGATGTTTATGTTCATTAACCTATGCAGATATTTAAGATAGCCAAAAGTGTTATTGCTATGGCAAAGAACCCGATTCATCGTGCAAGAACGAGACAAATTGAGTTTCACTACCACTATGTACATGTAACAACTTAGAAGAGAAGGTAACTAAAAAACACATTGAACTTATTGAATGATAGTCAAAGTTCTATTGCTATAGCAAAGAACCCATTTTCATCGTGCATGGACAAAACATATCGAGGTTCATTATCACTATATACATGAGAAGGTAACTAAAAAACACATTAACTTATTTATGTTCCCATAAGTGAATGTGGCAAATATTTTTACAAAGGTGTGATCAAGGGAAAGACATCACAAATTAAGTAGATTATTAAATCTTACCCCAATATGACATTGAGGTGGGGAATGTTGGAAACAATGTCATATTTGAGCATAAAACACAAAGTTTCAACAATCTGTAAAATTTCAATTCCACGATTCCTGAAGAATGGTATGGTCAAAGATACTCAAAAAAAAAAAAATTGCATATTCTTACAGAGCTTCAAAAGACCTATCCAACCATATATCGCATTCAACCATCTCACTACATTTGATACCTCAAAAGTTAAACCCTAATTCTCAGCCATTGCACATGCTTTTCATTAAATCTATTATTATACATTCATGGTTCATATTAAAAGTGTGAAAATCAAGTCAAATCAACCGCTAAGATGTTATCACCTATAATAAAGCACTTAAAAGCTGCCATGCCTAGCTAAAAAGATAAATTAAGCTTTATCGAAAATCGTAAAAAGCCTATAAATGTTTTTTTGTAAGTTTTTACGATAACTCAGCCTTGGGGTCCTATTTCTATATAAACAGGCACAAGGGGGTTCATAAGTTATCTCACACACTTACTCCTAGTGAGTGTTCTAGGTGGTGCTGCTGTTGGAGACCTATTGGCTGCTTTGCTGCTGCCCACTTCTTTTTCACACACATACCAAATGTATGCATGCTCATTATTAGTAAGTTCCTGCATATTTCAGTTATACTTCTATTCTTGTTGCTGTACCAGGTGTTTCCAACCTACTACATCAAGAGTCAAGAGGAGGTGTCCTTGTAGCTGTTTAAATCAGAAAAGAAGTCAATTTCTGGTTTTGTAGAAGATTTTAGCACTTTTTCACAGCACATGGGCTGAATTTTCCATTAGCATCCACTCATTATTCTTTAACACTTAAGCACACTTCTCTTACATTTTGTACCTAGATCCATTCCATATTCAACCTTCTATGCAGTTTCTTGTATATACAGGCATTGTATAGTTATATTTTGTCAACTTATTTATTTTAGAGAAGCCTTTTTAGCTTCTCGTTTCAACTCTTGTTTCTACTCTACTCTCTATCTTAATTTATTTATCCTGTTTGGTTCACCTCATGTTCATGGTTTCTAGTGTTCGAAAGATCCTATGAACCTATCTTACTTGGCCTACCTCACTTCCAACAAAGGTTACGCTGATGTGCTGCCATTAAAGCTTTTGTGCTTCTATTCCATCATTACTCTCTCTCCTGCACACACTCCAAGTGTATCTTTTGGTTAGTAAGCCGGTGATTTTCTGTTCCACACCTATCTATTTGTTGTGCCATGTTATTTCCAACCATCTACTTCAAATAGAGAAGTGTTCATAGTTGTCTACATCCGAGGAGTTATTACAACAATTACATGCTTGTTTTTACATACACACACACAACACACATAGACTTATTATTCCTTGATCAGCCTATACTCCATTACTTTCTAGCACATACACTACCATTTCTTACAACTTTGGGCACTTTTCTCTCATGTTATGTATCTAGAACCGTTTAGATTTTAGTTTATTACATTCTTTTGTACATACACACATTTTTTAGTCAATCTTTCCAATTCAAACTATTTTAAGAGAAGGCCTACCTACTTCCAATATTCTTAAAGGCACAATCATTCTTAAGCAACCTTACCTCATTATATACAACATCTTGGCTGTGAATTACCTCCTTAAGCTGACATAACCAAATTCTATAGCCCGCTCATGAAGATGTCTTTTATAGATTTTGCATCTGATTTGTTCCTCGACTCAGTCTAATATACAAAAAACTCATAGCCAAAGATACGTGGGTGGTCATATGAAACAAGAATTATTTACTTACTTACCATAATGACATTCCTTACAAGAGTCAAGTTTTGTGCCTCTAACACCAAACTTGTCAAGATTAAACAATTTCTCAAGTCTTTTATGCCACAACTCCATGTGGGAGTTTACTTCAGCCAATGCAATGAAGTTCCCTAGCAAGGCTCTTCCATGCAAGCAATAGAGTGTGCACTTCTTTGTAACTTTCACACACAGTTGTGACCCTTTTACAAGCTTCCATAGACCTTTCTCAAAGACTTTGTTATAGCCATAAACATCCATTTTCCGAATAGAAAATGGGCTCTTTTTGATGCCTAGAACACAGTGTACATCACGTAAAACCAGCTCATTGGTATCATCCAAAGACAGATGCATAGTACCGATGCCCTCAATGGAACATGCATGATTGTTTCCGAGGTATACATTCCCATGATGACTTCATGAAAAATGAAACAACACGCCTAAATAGGTTTCACATGAAATGATGCACTAAAATCCACAATCCATGTATGTAAGAGTGCATCATTCATTGTAATCAATGCACTAATAAGATCAAGCTTAATGATCTGCATATCATGGACATGACACATAATGAAAGCATCATAAGCTGATATGATAGCACAAAGAATATCTTCTATATCATGGGCATGTCACATAATAAAAGCATCATAAGCATGCGCATCATAAGCTGATATGATAGTACAAAGAAATTTTATATATCAGACAGCTCCTCTATGACTACATTAGAGACAAAATGGGCCTTCTTCTCTTTGTCTTTGGAGTCGTCATATACATCAACCTTGTTCTCCTTTTTCTTCTTGTCACTTGCATTCTTTTTCCTATCCTGTTGGGAGTGAAGTGGGCCTCAATAACAATATTAATCACAAGTTTACAGGATCTTCCAACACATGAACCTTAGCATACACACCTTAAGACTCAAAATGAGATGAGAGAGAGATAGAGAGAGTAGAGAATATTTTCAAGTGTAACGGTAAGCTAGAATGCTTACCTACACTATTATGAATATCAAATTACACTGTATGTAGATGATACAAACTGACGAAATCTGAATCTAGACAAAAATTGGGAACTAGAAATAAGAATTTGTGTGTAAAGTGCCTAAGAGGTATGGAGTGTGTGTGTGTGTGAAAATGTCCAGAATATCAACAGTCTAAATCTGTTTTACAGCAAACCCTAATTCTGAAATTAGGGTTTCAAAAACCTTAAATCAAAAACTAGTGAACTAACAAGTAAGGAACTGATATAGACCTGCTACTCACAGTAAATCAGCAACGTGCTGATGGTTGGCTGACAGAATCTCCTCCACAACTACACCAAAGGTAGAGCACACCTCCTCCAAGAGTAGAGGACCTTCAAGTATAGCACTTCTTGATCTCCAACGATGCTTGGATGATCCATGGATGATCATATGACCCCCAAGCCCTTGATTATATGGGTTTATGAGCTGCCTACGATGAGAATTTACGTTAAAAGGTGAAAAGCAAAATGATTTGTAAAATTTATTGCCATAAAAAGCAAAAAGCTGTTAAAAATAGTGATCCTGAATTATGGGTTGATCTTGCTTTTCAATCACGAAGGAGCTTCAATCTCTAACCTTAGCAATGAGCTGAAGATGGGAACTTGCTTTCCTTGACCTAAATGATGAGAGGTATCCAAATATGTAAAAATTTCTTTTTGTACATAAATTAGGGTTAGGGATTTCTCCTGATCTGGACCTCTGATGACTTAATATATATCAAATGAAAGCTCTCTTCAAGCTCTATCTAACAAGCCAATAATAACTTTTGACCTTCTAATGACTAAAATTTGGCTAAGTATTGAAAATTAGGGTTGCTGGAAATTAGGGTTTTGTGCTATTCTGACATTGTTTCGAACATATCAAAGTCAACTTTGTAGTATCTAAACTTGGGCTTCTTGTGACCTCTTCTACTACATTGGTAACAAGTCACTTCTCCTTTGCCTTTGCTTTGGCTCTTGTTTCTTTCCATGCTTCCTCTTTTGTACTCTATCCTCTTACCATGTTGGCTGAACTTTTTCCCTCTTCACTAGCTTTTTGGTTGAGATTACTCAAAGCTTCATCTATCATCCCTGGTAACAAGTCACTTCTCCTTTGCCTTTGCTTTGGCTCTTGTCTCTTTCCATGCTTCCTCTTTTGTACTCTATCCTCTTACCATGTTGCTGAACTTTTTCCCTCTGCACTGGCTTTCTAGTTGAGATTACTCAAAGCTTCATCTATCATCCCTTTAGTGGAAAGGCTCCTTTCCATTCCTTCAAAAAAAAAAAAGAATGCCTTGCATTCTTTCCTTCAAAAGTTCAAAACCACTTCCTTCAAACTTTTTTATTTTAAAAAGCTCTTCACTTCTAAAGAGAGCCTTCATTTTGTGTCTATCAAGTGTCAAAGGGAAGGAATAGACAAAAATTGGTAAAAAATGCAAAACCCCCAAATCTGAAATTTTTTGCATAAATTTCAAAATTTGATTTCTCCCAAAAAAAACCTTAAGAACGATTGTCTACTTGCCTTGTTTTCAGTTCGATAATATCATCAAGCCCTTCAACACCTATATAAAGGAGGGCTTGGCCACGTATCCTCAATCTTGCCAATGCCAATCTTGGGAGCTCAAGGAATCGTATTCACCAAGTACTTTCTAAGTTCCAATTCTTGTTCTTGCCTAACTCCTTGTTCTAGTCTTGTCTAGTGTAGACTTTAGACATCTAGCCTTGTTATGTTATAATCTCGTAGCATGAAATCTTGTCGGCTACATATTGTATCTAATTCATTTTTGTGAAGCGAGTTCTTGTAATTTTGATAGCTTGTTCCATATCTACGGTCCTAGATTGTGGGATCTCTTATATCCTCTCTAGACCAATTATCCATACCTATCTGTATCGAATTGTGGGACTTCTTGTAACAATTGTATATTCTTGTATTATTCCCCCAACGTGGGTGGTCTTGTAATCAGAAATATGTTTCCAAAATCTTGTCCAGTCTAGTCAAAGGTCACGATTTAGTGCTCCCATGAAATTTTGGCAAGGCTAGTTTCTAACCAAGATCAAGAACCATGGAGAACACAATTGAACAGATTATGGAATCACTTCAAAATCTCCAACAACAAGTTGAGGACCTAGCTCATCGACAGATATAAGTCAAGATGAGGCATCTCGTGCATGCAAGTGCACTAATCCAAGAGTTACAAACATGAATTGGGAATCTTAAAGCAAATCAAAGAAGTATTCAAGTAAATCAATGCCCTATTTCATCCTTCATGAAGGAAACCAAGATTTGCATGCCAAAAAAGTTCAAGAGTGATCGTACAAAGTTTCAAAGATTCTTGCAACAAGATAAATTGTATATCCGCATGCAACCTGACAGATACTTAAGTCTTAGATGAGGCATCCAAGTTCAATTTTAAAAAAGAAGGATGGAACCCTCCGAATGTGTGTAGACTATCATAGCTTAAATAAGGTCACTATAAAAAATAGATATCCTCTGCTTCTTATATCAGAGCTCTTGGAACCACTTGGAAAGGCAAAGTTCTTCACAAAGATTGACCTTCAAGAAGATTATAACCTTGTTAGGATTAAAGACCAAGACAAATGGAAGAAGGCATTTCGTACAAAGTATGGTCATTTTGAATATATAGTTATGCCATTCGGTCTCACAAATGCTCCAACGATTTTTCAACATATGAGGAATGATATCTTTCAAGAATATTTAGATGAATTCTTAGTTGCATACCTAAATGACATTTTGATATTCTCAAAAGATCAAGAGGAGCATGAACGTTATGCAAAAATGGTTATGAAAAATTAAGAGGAAAGGATTGTATGCAAAATTATAGAAGTGCTCATTCCATCATATAGAAATGGAATTACCAAGGTACATTGTCTCAGAAAAAGAAATCTTCTTGGATCGCAAAAAGATTAAGGCCATTCTTGATTAGCAAGTATCTTCATGTGTTCATGATGTACAATGCTTCTTAAGCTTTGTCAACTTCTACATAATAAATATCAAGGATTACTCCAAGATAGTGACACCACTTATCAATCTTACAGCATTGACAAAAAAAAAGAAGAAAAATCATTTTACACCTTGAAATCAGCACTCACCAGTGCCCTAAATCTAATTCACCCTCATCCTATCAAAATTTTTTTCTTGGAGGCAAACGCACTCGACTTTGACTTGGGAGCCATTCTATCTTAACATGGGGATGATTGATACCTACATTCAATCGCATATCATTAAAGGAAATTCTCCCCTACTAAGATAAATTATGAAATCCATGATAAAGAACTTCTTGTCATAGTGGATGCTTTGATAACTGACGTCATCATCTAAAAGGAGCAGCCCATAAAGTTATTATGTATATAGATCATAAGATCTAGAGTACCTTATGACCACTCATATCCTCAATGGAAGGCAATCTCAATCGAGTAACTCTTTCTCCAAGTTTGACTTTGTCATCACATACCATCCAAGATGCAAGCAATATCAATCATATGCCTTGTCAAGAAGAGTTTACCTTGCACCAAAGGAACACAAAGAAGCTTTTGATCAACAAAAAAGTATACTAAAGCCAGATTATCTCCTCAAGCCATAAGGAAGATTCAATCTTGATCCATCTAAATAGTGACTATCTACCTCATAAATTGTTTTGTAATGTCAAGCAAAAAATTCAAGGAAGGAAGGTTCATGAAGTAAATGAGTTCCAAGAAATCGATGGGTTATTTTATTATAAGAACTTGTTGTATATCCCTTAATGTGGGAACAAAGATCTCATCGATGCCTCTCTTCCGCATAACCTTTGGCAACAAGCCTAGCCTCATACCTATCAATTGTTCCATCAGGTTTACATGTCAGCTTGTATATACCCATTTAATGCCGATGACCTTTTTGCCTACCCATTTAGTGCAAATGGCCTTTTTGCGTGAAGGCAAATCACGTAAAGACCAAGTATCATTCTTCATAATAGCATCATGTCGTGATTGCATACCAAGCATCCAATTTTTTGAATTTTGTGCTTCATCAAAAGAAACAAGCTCATTCTCATCACAAAGACTAGAGACAACCATTAAATAACAATTTGATGTAAAGCAAGCACTATGAGAGCATGAATGAGTATGATATGATAAAGGTGCATCATTTGTAATTTGCTATACATACCAAAATGAATCCAGGCGAACCCCAAATTCACCCTCAAATGGAAGTGCAACTATGAGCTCATGGTAGTCAACCACAAGGCTATATAGCTTATCAGCTCCACTATGCAAAGTATCGACTCAATGCTATTACATCCCCACTAACATTATTAGTGCCCAATAGTGGGTATAGAACTACGAATGAATACATAAGTATCAATTAGGAAGATGGGTACTAATGGATTATCTGAATCTCAGGAAAGAATGCTTTTTGCATTCATATGGTAAACTAAGTGGAAGAGAATATAATAGAGTTTACATTAGTGCCATTTGATGCTCTCCCAATAGGATTAAGTCAAAGTTTATGGGTGACAAACCAAGAATATGTGAACTATGATGATGGATTTGCATAGGACATAAGGATCGTTTAGGTAAAGACTATTACTTATGAGTACACTCAAGGTTAGGAAGACCTAGAGTGGCATGAGAGCAAATCTATCATCTTAGATCTAGATAGATTTGGAGTCATCTTTCTATGGGACTTTGTTCTATGTTTCACAAGATTTTATGGTTAATTATCTCCATTATAGTATGGTCAAGTTCGACTAACTTGGCATTTCGCACTTGACTCTCATATTATTACTCCATAGAGGATACATCATGGGAGATAGTAGGCATTACACCAACTATTTTCCACCTTTGAGATGATCTCTTATTAGGCTTCTAAAGGAGAAGGGTATGGGGAAACAACACACAGAGATGACCATGTACTTGTAGTACATGGGATTCAAGGGAGTCCGAGCAATTTCATTTTCAAGGATGAAATGTTTTAAGGGAAGGAAATGTCACATAGCATGACTTTGGGGTGGGAATCACTCCTTATGTATTGTGCAAGTGGTTAGCTCATGTCACTTGGCATAGCATGGGGGCTATTGCCTTTCGTAGATAGAAGAGAAGATCTTGTCGTGAGTATAGGTTTACATGAGGGATAGACGAATCCAATATGACTAGGAGGTGAAGGCAACCTACTCTCTATATGTTTTCGTGAGTCTGACAGTCTATTCTAAACAAAGTGGTAAAAGGAGTTTTTACAACCAAGAACTTTTTAAAGCACATAAACACCTCAGACGTTGCTTTCAATGGATAAGCCATGCATGCTTGGAAAAGTCATCAATGAAAGTCATGAAGTATAGGTAATTCCCAAATAACGGTGTCTTCATAGGACCACATTAACTCAACAATCTTTTGGGAAGGAGGAACGCCTCATTATGCCCTAAATATAACCTTCACAGACATGTTTAGTACATGCCTCAAGTTTGGGAAGAGAGGATATATATATATATATATATATATATATATATATATATATATATATATATATATATATATATATATATATATATATATATATATATATATATATATATATATGTATATGAATCTCTCACTCTCTCCACTCCTACTCATGATGGCAATGAAAAGATGTGCCAACATGCTCTCGGCAAATGTGTTTGCACAGAAAAGCAAACAGCTTTAGGCAAGACTTTTGAGAACACTTTAGGTTCCAAAGGGGAAAAAATTTGAGTCAATGGTGAACCGCATGGGTAAGGTGTGAACCGCATGGGTAAGATGTGAACCACATGGGTAAGGTGTGAACCGAATGAACCAAACCAGAAGTACCTTATGGGGCTTTAGGTTCACAAACCAAATCAACCTTGGCCAAGACAAGCTCAAATAAAAATTTCAACGCAACAAAGAGAAATTGTTTTGAACTCCTAATTGCCTCGAGTACGGTCACCAATTTTCATGCCATTCGGAGACTTTGACCGGAGGGGTTTCAACGACGCCCTAGGGAAAGAGGCGACCTTCTCTAATACCAATTGTTTGAGTTCGAGGTAAGTGAAAGCACAAGCAAGAAGAAGAAGCGTGAAGAACAACACAAGGCTTAATGTGCTACCAAGTGAATGTACAAAGATAAGTGACCCATTTACAAGCCGGGGGAGGGAACCTCCTAAAGAGGGAAAGAAGTGCCCCGACAATCCCAAGTGTGTTCACACACATCACTACCGAAATATATAAACAAGAATTAGATAGATAGATTGATTGATTGATAGATAGATAGATAGATAGATAGATAGATAAATAGATAGATAGATAGATAAGAGTAGTGGCTTAGACAAGATGATTTAGTGATGCCTCGGGACAACATCTAGATGCTTAGGGGACTACACATAAGCAAATCCAATGAGCTTGATTTTCCTCAAGGAGTCACAATGCCTATACTACACACGAGCTTCTTGGAAAAGTGGCTCAAGGAGATGATCTATAATCTAATGACACCTCAAGAGGAGATTAGGAGCTTGAAGGATTTTACACAAGTTGTTCCACTAAAACACGTGATGATTGCGATCAAATGACTAGGGAGCCTAGTAAGGCTTCTCATCAAGTTCTCTGGATTTAATAGGAGCTCGAACCCTTGGTTTGTACAACTTAGGAGTCAGTTAGAACATCGAAGGATTGGTTCCCGGTTCGTAACCTAAGAAATTACTAACGAAAACAATTAAGAATAACGAGGGAAGTGTTACATCCCCAAACCTAAAGAACATAGAGATAGGCACCCGTGGTTAAGTTCTCCTTCCAAGTGTGGAGGTGTCTTCCCAATGTGCCTAAAATTATCTTTAAAGTCAAATCGAAGCACAATCTCAAATTATTATTGAATTCTTCATAATAACTATTGTAAAAACAAATTTTTACAATATCATAATATTTCATAATATTATGATATTATAATATTATGAAATCATAATATTTCAAACATCATAATATTTCAAAGAGCACTATGTTTCTTTTATAATAAATTCACTCTTCCTAGTAAAGGCATCAAAATAGAGAAACCTTTTTAGCTTGCACAACAGTCCTTGGAAAGCCATCGAGGATGAATCCCTTCTCACAAGACGGCTTCTTAATGGCTTCATCAATGATGCCCACAACCAACTCATCAGAGACAAGCTCTCCCTATAATTATAAAAACGACACTAGTGTCATAATTCTAAACAAACTTGAACAGAAAACAAGAACAAAATGAAAACGCAAACCAAAACATGAGAAATCAAGATCCCAAATAAATCAAATCAATGATGTCGTTCACCTTGTCCATAGCCTCTTTCGCTTTGATACCCAAAGGGGTTTTCGCAGCTACAGCAGCTCGAAGCATGTCCCCTGTTGCAAGATGGCAGAGACAATACTCTTCTTTCATGATAGGTGATTGCGTTCCCTTTCCACATCCGGGCGGACCTGCAAGAAATCGAAATTGCGACCAAAAA
Organism: Ceratopteris richardii; assembly: GCA_020310875.1. NCBI lineage: Eukaryota > Viridiplantae > Streptophyta > Polypodiopsida > Polypodiales > Pteridaceae > Ceratopteris > Ceratopteris richardii. The sequence continues at coordinate 124,192,516 of CM035414.1, forward strand.
CAATAATGCAGGTGTCAAGAAAATATATGTCATCAGCAAAGAATGGAGAACAACGTCAAATTATCGTGCATGCACCAGGAAGATACAAGTGAAAGCTACATGCGATACATTATATGCACGCTACAATGTGTAGTTGCGCAGCTGGTATGTGCGTATTTAAGAAACCTCTACATGCATTTTCTCCATAAGTTGCGCTTGCAGTTGAGAAATTTCCACAGATGTAAGTATAAAATAAACATCCACACTCAGTAAGCACGCACGCCTGCTAGTTCATACGCAGATAAATGTACCGAAAGGGAGAAATGTACCAATTAATATAACTCTCTTCTCAGGTTTTGAAGCACATTTGAGCCGACGAAGCAACTCAGACATAAGGACCGTGGTTTTGACATCTTGCAAATCCGGAGAAGCTGCCATAACCTCTCTCTCTCTCTCTCTCTCTCTCTCTCTCTCTCTCTCTCTCTCTCTCTCTCTCTCTCTCTCTCTCTCTCTCTGTATATATCTTGTATGTACGTATGGTTGCTGCGCTTTCAGTTCTCAGGAAGCAGAGCTGCTGTTCTTTTGGGCCGGCTTCTTGTGGGTGGCACAGCAACTTCTATGCCTCGAATTTTGCATTCAGCGTCATTGTTTAAACTCGCAGTAATGAGTTCAATACTGGGTTCGAACTTTGAATCTTTTAACAGATGTTATTCACGTACTGTAGATTGTAGAGTGCAGACGTATTTTTTGTGACTAAAGTTTAAAAGTTTAAACGGTTTCTCAGAGGCGTAACCTGCACCTAAGTACAAGAAGGAGGTTGAAAGTCATGATCACAAAGGTCATGCGAACACCATGCCGCTTACCAAACATTTGACATGGAAGGTGGAATGCAGCGTCTACTCACCAAACATTTTATTTCCAAGAAATGGTGCCATCGCCACCACCTGCATCCATTTTGCACGTCAAAAGTCCATCTGCATCCATTATGTATGTTCAAGGTGATGATATGGTTATTACATACAAGGCATTCTCCCCATAAGAGAATAATGTTGCTTAGAATCCCATGGACCTACATGAGGTATGGAATTCACATTTCTACATAGGGTCCTTTGCTTGTGGCTCCTATGAATGAACTCAGGAGTTTCACATGTACATAACCTAAGGGTAGAAACAGTACAATATCATGTAAAAGGGGTGTAGTCCAAGAATTTAGTTTACACCTATTTTATCATTTCTAAACATCCATTTGATAGTCCTACTAATGTGGAGTTGGTAGAAGTGTGTTCTTCAATTCAGGTCTATCTAAATTTCCATCCAAGCTCCAAATTTGGATTGCCATCTAAGGTCCGAATTTGGAGTGTGCAATTGTGTGACACTATGTGTTGTGGTTTCATTGATTGCTATAAAGTACCGTCATCATTCGTGGTTTCACTCAATGAACTTGAGAATTCAAGTTCTTTGTCCCTTCGTTCATGTTCCTTACATCCCCCTCTTTGGGTCCATCCTAATGTATTATGAATCATTTTTGCACCTAATAGAGGAAATGAAAGAGCATCAACATCCTCAATTATTACGCATGGGATTCAAATGGAAGTGAGATAGAAAAACTCATGTCGTCAATACCCCCTCTATAACTCCATTTTGGAGAGGTTGAATGTTGTAGAGGTCCACCAAGCATTGGAGCGAAACTCGAGTTAGAGCCTCCGTGAACATGTCCATCATGTTCTCCTCATATGTACATTGTTGTAGATTAATCTCATGTGATAGGAGCTTCTCGTGGATGAAATGATAGATCTCCATGTCCTTGGTCGGAGTAGGGAAGGTTGGAGTCTTGGTGATGACCAAAGTTGACTGGTTGTTAGTGCGAATGCATGTTGGAGTAACCTATAAAATCCTAGCATCAGATAATAGATATCGATGTCAAGTTGATAGATGGGCCATTTGATGTGTGCACTTAATGCAAGAATGACTCTTATAGTTGTAAATATGGCAGTAAAGGCAAAGGTTTCTTCATAATCAATATCGTGATTTTGATTTTAACCCTTAGCAACAAGTCTTGCTTTGTACTTGTCCAAAGTACCATCTGATTTGTACTTAACTTTGTATAGCCACTTAACTCAACAACTTGGTGATTAGTAGGCTTTGGAACAAGTATCCAAGTATTGTTCTTTTCAATTGCATCCATCTCTATCTGTATATCTTCTTCCCATTCAAGTTGAACTTGAGCTTCTTTAAAATTGGACAACTCTAGAATTTGTTGAAGTTGGTGCATAAGTGCATAATTAACACAATGTCTTTGTTTATGTTATTGCTTCTCGATGAGCCTTTGAGATCTCCTAGGTTGGTGAGAATTACTTGCTTGTGAGGTTTGCTTAGAAATAATCGTGTCCCCCTTTGAAGTGTAGATGGGTGGACTCAAGCTTAAACTTGGATCTTCGGTTGTGTACTTTGAAGCTTCAGCAAAGATGACATCTTTTGAAATGGTGATGGAGTGGCTCTCAAGATCATATAGTCTGTATGCTTTGGACTATTCACTATAACCAATGAATAGATGTTTCTTGGACTTAGATACTAACTTATGTCTATCTTCTTTTGGCACATGTACGAATGCTTTACTCTCAAACACTTGAAAGTAGTTAAGATTGGGCTTGCATCCATAATAGGGTTCAAATGGAGTCTTGTTATGTGGTGCACTTTTGAAGCATCTGTTGATGATCAGAACTAGGGTGTGTATAACTTCAACCCAAAACTTGAATGGTAAGGTTATATTGTGAAGCATACTGCATGTCATTTCCATGACACTACGATACTTCTTTCAGGTACTCCATTTTGGGATGGAGTATGAAGTTGAGTGACTTGCCTCTTGATGCCCTTTTGATTCAAGAATTATGAAAGTCATGGTTGATGAATTCACCACATCCATTTGATCGAATGGTCTCTATTGAACTAAATGTTTCATCTACTATGATAAAGAAGTAGAGTGATCCACTAAGTGATGGGTTATTAATCCATCCATAGATATCCATGTGAACTTGAGCTCGAGGATTCCTTGCTCCGATGGAAGCCTCTTTGGGAAAATGAGCTTTGTGTTGTTTGCCTCACTACAATATATGGGCCTTATACTGGCCCTTATACTGGCACAAATGCACATGGGGAATTTGATCGTAGCATTGATATGATAATGCTAGTATAAGCATCGGTATGGGAACTAGTATAAGCATCGATATTGTTGATATATTTAGGTAGTGATGTGTGTGAACACACTAGGACCACCATGGCACTTTTTTCCCTCTTTAGGAGGTCTTTTCCCCTTGACTTGTACATACGTCTATAACCCTAATGGGTCATTTATCTATGTACATTCTCTTGGTAATACATTCAGTATTGTGTGTTGTGCTCCAAGCTTCTTCTTCTTCTTCTTCTTTGCGCTATTCACGTGCTTCCGTAGACCTCAAAATCCAACAATTGGTATCAAAACAAGTTTTCGTTTCATCTAGGGTGTCATCAACAACCTCCGATCACACTCTCAGAATCGCACAAAAATTGATGAGCATACTTAACACAATTAGGAGTTCAAATTGCTTCATTGTATTGTGTCAAAGTTGTGATCTAAGTTCATTTCGGCCTCCAAACACACTATTATAGCACCTCTACAGGCAATTTTGTCTTTTTATGCCAAACATATATACAGGCTTCAGTTTGCTAGTATAAGCATCTCGAAGTCTAGTACAAGTTTAGCAGAACTTGACAAAGGTAGTTCTGTTCAACTATTTGAGATACAATCATTTTTCTGCATCATAGTATTTTAGTCAATGGGCATGGCTAAAAGTAGCAATGTATTCCGTATGTTGGCTTTTGAGGATAGTTGGATGGTACCAACTACCCATTATGGGCTTATATGATGTGTCATGTATTGGTTGCAAAGGGACTGTGGAATATTATGCAGGGTGTTGAAAAATGTGTTATTACACTACACCTACAAATACAGTTATTGAAGCTCATGCAGATGGGATTAAAGATGGTGATATTCTTCAGGTTTCTATTTGTGCTCCATTCCTTAACATTTGAGGATTTAGTCTCTATTCTATTGCAATAAGATTAGTCTAGGTAGAACAGGTCCATTATGCATGTTGCACATCAAGCTTCCCTGGCTAGTCAGAAGGGCAAAGGTAAATGGAGCTCATCCACTATTAAGTAGAAATCTACTAACTCTACATAATCAAAGAAGGATGAAAGAGACAAGAAGAAAACATAAAAGTACAACGTTCCTCCTTCCCAAAATATGGTTTAGTACGAGCTACTCAAAAATTACAACTTGTACATAGTGATGTTTGTGGTCCTATGCAAATGCCTTCTTTTGGGAACTATATTTACTTTGTGACTTTCATTGATGATTTTTCTAAGCATGCATGGGTATATCCATTGAAAGCAAAGTTTGAAGTGCTTATGTGCTTCAAATGGTTTCTACTTTTGGTTGAAAATATGTAACCATGTAAAATGGGCACCCTCCATTCTGATCGAGTGGGGGAATATATGCCTTCTGATTTTAATGCACTTTTTGCTAAACGAGGGATAAAACATCAGTGCAGTGTCACATACACCTCAATAGAATGGACTTGCTTGAAGGAAGAACAATTCACTCATGGAGATGGTAAGGTATATGGTCAAGAATGAGGCTTTACCACAGTTTTTGGCTTAAGGTTGTTATGTGTGCAACATATGTATTGAATAGGTGTCCCACTAAAGCATTGCAGTCTATCACTCCATATGAGGCTTGGCATGGTCACAAGCCATCTATTGCTCACCTTCGTGTCTTTGGTTGTCTAGCATATGCATTAGTGTTTGAACAACAACACATGAAATTGGATGATAAAGTAGTGAAATGTATTTTTGTTGGGTACAATTCTAAAAGCAAAGGCTATTGTCTGAATATCCACATATTAAACACATTTTGGTTAGTCGTGATGTTGTGGAAGATGCTATTCAGCCATTACTTTCATGTACTAAGGAGACATCAATTAACTCCAAATATATGTATGATACTTTGCTACCTCTTTTTATAGGTGGACAGTCTAGTGCTTGTCCAAATGAGGCAATTTCTCAGCCTTTACAAGTTTCACATGATGATGAAAATCATTCCATTTCTGATCCAGATCTACATTATGCACTTATTGATGAGAGAATTGATATATAGGAGGCAATTATTATGCCTAAATCGCTAGTGCAAGCTTTGCAAGATAGTAAATTAGATGCACTTCTATCATATCGTACTCTTTTAGGCTCTCATAGTGCTTTTTTGCATCAGATTGTTATGATATGGCTACCTCTGGTCTTTGTGATGCGAATGAGCCTATTTCATTTCATGAAGCACAAAATTCTTAGATTTGGACGATTGTTATGCAATGAGAATATGACGCTATTATAAAAGATGGTACCTCGTCTTTATGTGATTTGCCTCCTGGCAAGAAGGACATTGACACTAAGTGGGTATACAAGGTGAAGCGTAAGCCTGATGGAGCAGTTGACAAGTATAATGCTAGGCTTGTTGCAAAAGGATATGCTCAAGAAAGAGGCATTGATTTTAATGAGACATTTGCATCTACATGTCAAATGACTACTATTCGTAGCATCTGTGCACTTGCAACTCATCATGGTTGGAACATACATCAATTGGGCATTAAAACTACATTTCTGAATGGTTATTTGCATGAAGAAGTGTATGTTTTTCAGCCCCGTGGTTTTGTGTAGAAAGGGCATGAAAACAAAGTGAGCATGTTGAAAAAGGCATTATATGGTTTGAAACAAGCACGCGCTTGGTATGAAAAGATACATGCCTACTTGATTGCACATGGTTTTTGAGAAGAGTCAACTAAGAGTGCCTTATATGTTAAGCTTGCAAATGATGTGCTTCTGATCATTGTTATCTATGTTGATGACATGCTACTCACTGGTCCTAATGAGAAGCATATTGTTCATTTTAAGACTCATTTGCATGCCTTATTTGAGATGTGAAATTTGGGGCATTTACATCATTATTTGGGCATTCAGTTTATGCAAGTTGATGGCAGACCACATAGCTTGGCACTTCCTTATACATGAGTGCAAGCTCCTTGTTCACCACATCATTTCCAAGGGGATTTGTTGATATATTTAGGTAGTGATGTGTGTGAACACACTAGGACCGTCAAGGCACTTTTTTCCCTCTTTGGGAGGTTTTTTTCCTCTCGGGTTGTATATACTTCTATAACTCTAACGGGCCACTTATCTTTGTACATTCTCTTGCTGATACATTCAATATTGTGTGGTGTGCTCCAAGCTTCTTCTTCTTCCTTGTGCTATTCATGTGCTTCTGCAAGCCTCAAACTCCAATATATATGTCTTCAGTACCACCAATATAAGCATGGGTATAAAGATGGATACTTTTTTGTCGTTATATGAATGGTATTGACCTGCAAACTGATGGTATAAGTGTGGGTACAAGTGTCAGTTTAAAAATTATCGGTATAAGCATTGGTATGTTCTTGGGCAAAATCATCGTTATAAGCATCGGTATGGCCCTAGGTATACCAATGCTCATATCAACACCCATACCGATGACCATATTTGTAAATTTCTTTTTGGACAGAGTGTATTGTCTCTTGATGTAGCAACATGAAAATGTTGTTGTGTAGCAAAGGACAATACAATACTCTGCTTAAAAAAAAATGAGTACATGTGACATGTACCCTAGTGGTTGCCAATTTAAGGTTTAGATGATTGGCAACCAAAACAAGAAATAATAAAGCAAAACACATTGTTGAGCATAAAAGAGATTTGTAGATGCAGAATGAACCATGAACCATGTACAAAAGAGGTATTCCATAAATGAACCATGTACAAAAGAGATATTCCATAAATGAACCATGTACAAAATTGTGGCAAATCACTGCCATATATGAGCCAAATACAAAATGTGGCAAACCACTGCCATATATGAGCCAAATACAAAATGTGGCAAACCACTACCGTATATGAATCAAATACAAAAATGTGGCACAACACTTCCATATATGAGCCAAATATAAAATTGTGGCACACCACTACCATACATAAAACCAGAAGGATCACAACATCTATATCTATAGTTCTACAACAAAGCACATTCATTAAATCAGACAAATTAAAATGATGTTTATAAACAACAACTAAAAAACACTAAACCAAGTTCAGAAGTTCACCTCACAGTAGATGATCCCATGAAATGACCGCATTTCATCCCTCCAAGTCCTCCAACAATGCAACCAAACCATGAAGATATCCATAAGCCTCCTCTGCTCGTGTTGGAAGATTATGTATAATCATTTTAATCTTAAAACCCTAATTTTTTTATTTGAATACAAATACTAATTTTCTTCATAAAATACTCATTTAATATATATTAAATTATCTATACTAATAATATATTAAATTATATATACTAATTTTAATCCTTAAACCCTATTTTTAATCCTGAAACCCTATTTTTTTCTACTAATTTTTCTACTTAATTATATATAATAGTATTTATCTTGAAATCTTAATTTTTATATATATTATTATATATTTGATTATATATAATAATAATAAATCTAAAACTCTATTGTTTATATATTTTATTAGATATATTTATTTTAATTCAAAAATCTTAGCTCTTTTCATATTTAATTATGTATACTAATATTTATCATAGAATCTTAGTTCTTTATATATCTACTTATGTATACTAATTTTAATCTTAAAATCCTGATTTCTTATATATTTAATTATACATAGTACTACAAATTTCAAAACCTTAAAAATCTATATATTTATTAATATATACTTATATTAATTCGAGAGAGAAATTATTTATTTATTTGATTAAATATAGCATTTTGTAATCATAAAACGGTACTATTTTATACATTTGATTACATATACTAAATTTTTTTACTATTTTTTTCTACTTAATTATATATAATAATATTTTCTTGAAATCATATTTTTTACATATATATGATTATATATATTAATATTAAACCTAAAATCCTATTTTTTATAAATTTAAATATATATATTTATTTTAATTCAAAAACCCTAGCTCTTTTGATATTTAATTATGTATACTAATATTTATCATAGAAGCTTAGTTGTTTATATATCTAATTATATATACTAATTTCAATCTTCAGACCCTAATTTCTTACATCTTTGATTATACACAGTACATTTGATTATATATGCTATTTTTTTCCTAATTTTTATATATATTTGATTGTATATATTAATATTAAACCTAAAACCCTATTTTTTATATAATTATTATATATATTTTTAAAATTTAATTCAAAAACCCTAGCTCTTTTCATATTTAATTATGTATACTAATATTTATCATAGAACCTTAGTTCTTGATATATTTAATTATTTGTACTAATTTTATCGTAAAACCTTGGTTTTTTCATATAGTGAATTATATATACTAATTTGAATCCTAAAAATGTAACACTGTAATCCTAAAACCCTAACCCTAAAACATCTATATGTGTGTATGTGTGTATGTGTGTGTATTTGTATGTGTATGTATGTATATATGTGTGTATGTGTATATGTATGTAAGCATGTGTGTAAACCACTAAAGCCCTAATCCCAAAACATGTATATGTGTGCATGTGTGTATTTATATGTGACATATGTGTATATGTGTGTATGCATGTGTGTATGTATGTAGACCCTAACCTAAAACATGTTTATGTGTGTACATTTGTATGTATATGTGACATGTATGTATGTGACTTTATGTGTGTGTATTTGTATGTGTATGTATGTATATATGTGTGCATGTGTATGTATACATGTGTGTAAACCACTAAAACCCTAATCTTAAAACATGTATATGTGTGCATGTGTGCATTTATATGTGTGCATGTGTGTATGTATATGTGACATGTGTGTATACATGTGTATGCATGTGTGTATGTATGTAAACCATAAAACCCTAATCCTAAAACATGTATATGTGTGTATGTATATGTGACGTGTGTGTATGTGTATGTAGATGACTTTATGTGTGTGTATGTGTATGTGTATGTGTATGTGTATGTATGTATATATGTGTGTATGTGTACATGTATATATACATTCCAGTAAAACCTTAAAACCCTAATCCTAAAACCCTAACTCTAAAAGATGTATATGTATGCATGTGTGTATGTATATGTGTGTGTATGTATGTAAAACCATAGAAACCTAATCCTAAAACCCATACCCTAAAACATGTATATGTGTGTATGTATATCGGAAATGTGTACATATGTGTATGTGTATGTGACTTTATGTGTGTGTATGTGTATGTGTATGTGTATGTGAATTCATGTGTGTGTATGTGTACTTATGTATATATGTGTGTATGTGTATATGTGTGTATGTATGTGTGCATGTGAGTGTGTGTATATATGTGTGTCTATGTGTGTATGTATATATGAGTGTGTGTGAAAAAGTGTGTGTATGAATATGTGTGTATGTGTATGTATATGTATATGTGACGTGTGTGGATGTGTATGTGCATATGTGTGTATGCATGTGTGTATGTTTGTGAAAGCTAAAAACCCTAATCCTAAAACATATATATGTGTGCATGTGTGTATGTATATGTGACGTGTGTGTATGTGTATGTATGTGTATATATATGTGTATGTGTATATGTGTGTATATATGTATATGTGTGTATGCATGTGTGTGTATGTAAAACCCTAAAACCCTAATCCTAAAACATGTATATGTATGCATGTGTGTATGTATATGTGTGTGTGTATACACGTATGTATGCATGTGTGTATGTATGTAAAACCCTAAAACCTTAATCCTAAAACCTGAACCCTAAAACATGTATATGTGTGTGTGTATATTTGTGTTTGTGTATATGTGTGTATGTGTGTGTGTATATTTGTGTTTGTGTATATGTGTGTATGTATGTAAAACCCTAAAAACGTAACCCTTAAACCCTAACTCTAAAACATGTATGTGAATGTGTGTATGTGTGTGTATGTGTGTATGCATGTGTATATATATGTGTATGTGACTATGTGTGTCTATGTGTATGTGTATGTATGTATATGTGTGTATATGTGTGTGTATATGTATATGTACATGTGTGTATGTGTATGTATATGTGTCTCTTTTGTGTGTGTATATATGCATGTAAGTGTATGTGTGTGCATGTGTATGTACGTGCATGTATGTATATGTGTGTGCATGCATGTATGTATATGTGTGTGTATGTATGTATGCATCTGCATGTGTGCATGTGAGTGTGTGTGTGTGTCTATATAAGTGTGTTTTTGTGTGTACATATATATGTGTGTATGTTTATATGTATATGTGACATGTGTGTATCAGTGTATGTGAGTGTATACATGTGTATATATATGTGGATGTCTATATGTGTGTATGTATGTAAAAGCCAAAAACCCTAATCCTAAAACCCCAACCATAAAACATGTATATGTGTATATGTATATGTGATATGTGTGTATGTGTATGTGTGTGTATGCATGTGTATATATATGTGTATGTGTATATGTGTGCATGCATGTATGTATGTATATAAAACCCTAAAACCCTAATCTTAAAACATGTATATGTGTGCATGTTTGTATGTATATATGTGTGTATGTGTATATGTGTGTATGCATGTGTGTATGTATGTAAAACCCTAAAAACCTAAACATAAAACATGTATATGTGTGTATATATATGTGTATGTGTGTATATGCATGTATGCATGTTCATGCATGTGTTTTTGTATGTAAAACCCTAAAACCCTAACCCTAATATCCTAACTCTGGAACATGTGTGCATGTGTATGTATATGTATATATGTGTGTATGTGTGTATGCATGTGTATATATATGTGTATGTGACTGTGTGTCTATGTGCATGTGTATGTGTGTATGTACAAGTGTGTATGTGTATGTATGTGTATGTGTGTCTCTTGTGTGTGTATATGTGTGTCTCTTGTGTGTGTATATATGCATGTAAGTTTATGTGTGTGCATGTGTATGTATGTGCATGTATGTATATGTGTGTGTATGTATGTATGCATATGCATGTGTATGTACATATACATACATATACATACATATACATACATATACACACATATACATATGCATGCATATATGTATATGCACATGAGGTCACATGCATAACTGCCCACAAACATATGCATATACCTACACACACATAGTTACATATATATATATATATATATATATATATATATATATATATATATATATATATACACACACACACACACACACACACACACATATATATATATATATATATATGGACATGCACAAATCAGCAGACACATAACTATACACATAAATTTACCTGCACACACACATATATATATATACTATGTATATACATATACATACATAAATCTACATACATATACATAGACAATTACATGTGCATACATATACATATACACACATTAGGTCACATGCATACCTACCCACAAACATACATGAATGCTTTTACATATTTATATACACACAGACAGAGATACGTACTCACACATACACATGCATACACACATACATACACACACATAGAGACACACATACACTATATCTATTTATGTATTGTTATGAATATATATAATATATATATATATATATATATATAGTTATACATACATACATACATACACACATATGCATACACTCACATACATGTGTACACACACATACATAGACATACATATACATACACATATGTGCATACATACACACACATGTGGATACATACACACACTAGACATAAATATGCATACACAC
>CM035414.1:124209343-124259343 GCA_020310875.1 Ceratopteris richardii
ATCTACATCAGAAATGGAATGATCTGCATCATCACATGAAATCTGCAAAGGCTGAGAAGTTGCCTCATTAGGACCAACACTAGACTATCCACTTGTAAAAAGAGGCAGCAAAGTATCATACATGTCTTTGGAGTTAACAGATGTCTCCTTAGTACATGAAAGTAAAGGCTGGGTAGGATCTTCCACAAAAACAACATCATGGCTAACCAAAATGTGTTTAGTCTGTGGATGATACAACGATAGCCTTTGCTTTTAGAACTCTACCCAACAAAAATACATTTTACTACTTTATCATCCAATTTTTTGCGATGTTGTTCAGGCACTAATGCATATGCTAGACAACCAAAAACATGCAGATGAGCAATAGCTAGCTCGTGGCCATGCCAAGGCTCATATGGAGTGATAGACTGCAGTGCTTTAGTGGGACACCTATTAAGTACATATGCTGCACACATGACAACCTCAAGCCAAAAACTATGTGGTAAATCTTGACTCTTGACCATACACCTTTCCATCTCCATGAGTAACCTATTCTTCTTTTCATCAACTCCATTCTATTGAGGTGTATATGGCACTGTACACTGATATTTTATCCCATGTTCAGCCAGAAATACATTAAACTCAAAAGACATATATTCCCTACCTCGATCAAAATGGAGAGTGCTCATTTTACATGCTAACAAATTTTCAACTAAAACCAAAAACTGTTTGAAGCACATGAACACTTTGAACTTTGCTTTGAGTGGATACCCATGCATGCCTAGAAAAATCATCAATGAAAGTCATGAAGTAAAGATAGTTTCCAAAAGAAGGTGTCTATGTAGGTCTAGAGACATCACTATGTATAAGTTGCAATTTTTGAGTGTAGAAAAATTTTTGTTTTTCTGATTTCTTCTCATCTTTGTCTTTCTTCTTTGATTGTGCAGAATTAACAAATTTCTACTTACTAGTAGAAGAGCTCCATTTTCTTTTGCCCTTCTCACTAGCCAGGAAAGCTTGATTTGCAACACACATAATAGATCCATTCTGCATGGACTCATCTTCTTGCAACAATACGGAAACTAACTCTTCAAATGTTAAGGCATTTGGATTGCCTTTCATTATCGAATGAAGAGTAGATGAGTCAGGAAGACCATTCAGAACAGTTTGCACAAGTCAATTGTCAGGAAGGACTTCATCAACACAAATCAATTGTTCCTTCAAATCCTTGATCTTTGTTAGAAAATTGTCCATAGAATCACCTTCATTCATGTGCGCACTCTCCAACTGTTTTTGGAGGTAAGCAACACGAGCCTCATTCCAAGCTTGGTACAATGTGGTAAGTGCATCCCAAGCATCCTTAGCTATTCTACAAGAGTGAATGTGGGGACACCTTTGACACAAAGGTTATCAATGCATGTGGTTGAGCATCTCTATCATCCCAACAAATTTTCTCTACAGTAGGTGCAACAAAAACCGTAGCACAAACGGGAATATGAAGAATATCAACATCTTCAACGCCATCTACATCAGCTTCAATACCTATATTTACAGGTGTAATAGGATGTTTTTTAACACCCTGCACAATGTTCCACATTCCTTTTGCAACCAATACATGTATCATCCAAGCCCACAATGGGTAATTGGTACCATCCACCTTATCCTTAACAAGAAATCTACAAAATACACCACTGCTTTCAGCCAAGGCCATTGACTAAAATACCTTGATGCAGAAAAATGACTGTATCTAAAAAAGTTGAACAGAACTACTCTGATGAGTTTTGCTAAACGAATAACAGACTTCGAGATGCTTATACTGGCAAATTGAAACTTGTATATATCTTTGGCACAAAAAGATGAAATAGCCTACACAAGCACTGCGATAGTGCGTTCGGAGGCCAAAATGAGCTCATATCACGATTTTGACACCATACAGCGAAGTAGTTTTGATCTCCTAATCACCCTGAGTATGCTCATCAAATTTTGTGTGATTCTGAGACTGTGACCAAAGGAGTGTTGACGATGCCCTAGATGAAGCGGCGACTTGCTCTAATACCAATTGTTGGAGTTAAACAAATGTAGAAGCATGCAAACAACACAAGGAAGAAGAAGAAGAAGCTTGGAGCACAACACACAATACTGAATGAATTATCACTAGAATGTACATAGATTAGTAAGCCATTAGGGCTATAGGCATATATACAAGTCGGGGAAAAAAACCTCCTAAAGAGGGAAAAAAGTGCCCCGGTGGTCCTAGTGTGTTCACACACATCACTACCTAAATATATCAACATCATCTTCATTATCCTTATTGATTTCATTTATTTCTTTTGTTGTTAAATCAGTGTTCTCATGAATGACATCATCTATTGATGGACTAAGATCGATTTTTGGTAATTCCTCTTCATCATCAATAGAATTAGTATGTAGAGTATTATCCTCTTCATCAAGAAGATTAGTATCATTGTCATATACAATGATTCTAATTTCTCTTTGAGATGTCGATGTATTAGTATCTGATGGTGAATCATCAAGAGGACTTTCTTTGATCTCTGTGACAATAAATTGTTCAAACAATGACCTACCTCTAGGTTGAACATGAATGCCTTGCCACCAAGGATAAGCATCAGGGTTTTTATAAAAAAATGCTTGTTCAATATGCATAGGAAGAATATACGGTTCTCTAGTAGATCACATTACCTTGGAAGAATCAATTGCTCGAAACCTAGATAATTCCTTTCTCAATGTGAAATTACTACCTTTATACTTGGCTTGAAACCAGTCAACCTTCAAAATGACCTATCAAAATATATAAAAACAAAAAGCCATTATTAGGTGCTTAAAAACCTAATAAACTCTATCATAAAAGATATAAACTTTTTTACATGTTTGAATGTATGAAACGATATTTTGTAGATACCAACAACAGTCCCCACATAACCAAGTTCTCCATCTACAAGGTTCGTGACTTTTGAGCTAGCACATGATAGTTGCTTGAAAGAAGTAACAATGCTAGAATCCTCTATTTTATGTAAAGAATCAATAGCTTTGATTCTAATATGATGTCCAAAATCCCACATATTAGTGAACATTTGCGCCTACAAAAGAAATTAAATTAGTAAAGAGAAACTTATATACACACACTCACACACACATATATATGTATGTATGTATATATATATATGTATATATATATATATATATATATATATATATATATATATATATATATATATATATATATATATATATATATATATATATATATATATATATATATATATATATACACACACACACATATATATATATGTCTGTGTGTGTGTAAAAAATAGAATATTATTAAAATAAAAATACCTTTTGTTCACAACCTATCATTAACTCTCTCTGCTCATTTGAGTTTTCTTCATTATTTGCATTGGCTCATTGCAAACGGGTATATAGCCAAGCACTCTGGCTATCACTGAGCAAACGAGGTACATGTTGAGGTAAACCCATATCACAAGCAAGACAAGAAAGCCACAATGCTTCCTTACATGCCTCACTTGCTGCAACATATTCTCCTTCTGTGGTGGAAACATCTGTACATTCTTGAAGATGAGATCTCCAAGAGATAGCACCTCCAACAAAATGAAAAATGTACCCTGATGTAGACTTACAATTGTCTACACAATTAGCATAGTCAGAATCTATGTAACCAATAACAGATGCTTTCCCTCTACCTAAGCATAAACACTTGTCCTTAGTACCACTCAGATATCTTAAAATCATCTTGACCGCTTCTTAATGTTTCTTGCCATGATTATACATATATCTGCTCACAACTCCCACTACAAATGCAATGTCTGGTCTCCTAGCTACCATAGCATACATGAGACTACCAACAACAGACTGATAGGGAATTTTGGTCATGAATTCCTTTTCCTCATTTAATTTGGGGCAATCATCCTTGCTCAAGTTCACATATGTGGGTAAAGGTGTACTCAATGCCTTTCCACCTTGCATATTGAACCGGTGAAGTACTTTGGATATGTACTCACTTTGAGACAAGTATATGTATGTTTTACTCCTATCACGAGTAATGCACATGCCAAGAATATGTTTGGCATCCCCCAAATCATTCATATCAAATGTCTAACTCAACTTCTTTTTGAGAATCGACAAATCATGAAAGGACTTCCCATCAGTTAACATATCATCGACATAAAGTATCAAGCATATCAAGCTGCCATCTAAGCATCTCTTTGTGTAGAGACAATGATCCTTGTTGCTTCAAGAATAGCCTTGAGACTTCATAAAAGCATCAAACTTTTGGTACCATATTTTATGTTTTGATTTGTGTCTATGGAATTAAGTGATGAAAAGTCTTGTTCTAATGATTTTTATTATTGTTTATATTATATAATTCATTCATATTTATGTGTGCTTGTGTGTGTGTATATATATATATATATATATATATATATATATATATATATATATATATATGCATGTGGTTGTGTGTGTATAAAATGTATGTATGCACATGTAGGTATATATCTATATTTGAGTAAGTGTATCTATATGCATGTATATGTATGTATCTATGTATATATATATGTGCATGTATGTATGTGCATATGTATGTGTGTATATGCATGTATGCGCATATGCATGTGTAAGTGTATGTGCGTATGTATGTGTATGTGCATGTGTATGTGTGTGTATATCTATGTATGTGCATGTATATATGTAAGTGTGTATATGTGTGTATGTGCATGCATATGTGCATGTATGTATGTGTGTGTATGTGCATATGTGTGTACGTATATGCATGTATATGTGTGTATGTGTGTGCATGTGTATGTGTCTGTATATGTATGTTTGTGCATGCATGTGTAAGTGTATGTGTATATGTGTGTATGCACATGTATATGTGTATATGTATGTATGTGCATGTGTATGTGTGTGTGTATGTGTGTGTATGTGCGTATGTGTGTGTACATATGTGCATGTATATGTGCATATATGTGTACGTGTGTGTATATGTACATATGTGCATATGTATGTGTATGTGTATAAACATATACAAGTGTATGTATATGCATGTGTATATGTATGAAACATGCATGTGCATGTGCATGCATTTCCATTTGCATCCATGTGTATGTGCATGCATGTGAATGTGCATATAAATGTATTTAAGTACGTGTTAATGTGTGTATGTGTATGTGTATATGCAATAATGCATGCATGCAAGTCCTTTTATGTGTTTGTAGAAATGTTTGTGCATATGCATGTGTATGTGTGTGTATGTGTAAGTGTAGGTGCATATGTATGTGTGTGTGTGTATGTGCATGTGTATATGTGTGAACGTGCATCTTCATGTATATGTGCATATGAATAACTGTGAGTATGCTAATTAATGAATATAAAACAATTCAAAAGATATACAAAGAATGGAAGTTGTACTTACAATATTTAGCCATATGTTTTGCTTGGTTAACTTCTTGAATAACCTATAAGAGAGAGAGAGAGAGAGAGAGAGAGAGAGAGAGAGAGAGAGAGAGAGAGAGAGAGAGAGAATGAGAGAGAGAGATCAAAAGAGAAAGAGATATAATTCAAAGAGAAAGAGGTAGAAAGGAGAGAAACAGAGAGAGAGACAATAAGATAGAGATTAAACAAAAGAACAATTCAGCAAGCGATTGTTTCAGCTCGTAAGCACAATGCAATTGTGAATGTTGGAGAGCTCTTCGATCAGATGTGTGTAGATACCGATTGAAGAGCCTCCTAGGTTTTTAAATTTTTTGGTAAAAAAACCGTCATATATCCGATGCTAAACTATCGTATATGCAATGCAAAAAGCATCGCGTATGCGACACTTTTTTATTTCATCGCTTTAGCAACACTTAGTGCTACTGTTGCAATGCATGTCACTTTACACATCAAAACGAACATCGAAGGTTTCATCGTTTAATGACATCGGGTGCTCGATGCTCCTTGCGATGCTTGATGCAATTATATAGTGATGAAATTGTGTCACGTTAATTGTCGCTATGCACCCATATTCCTTGTAGTGACAGGAGTATTATGGAGGGGCAAATATGGATGAGGTGGAGAGATAGACACAGGTGCGACGATCTTGATCATCACAGAGTGCTCACACCTCTACCCATGATGCCACTATAAATACATTAGATCATGAAGATGATCATGATGATGAGGACTTACAGGATGATGTGGATGAGGATGATAATGATGATTGATATATTATATTGGATATATATTTTACATTGATATACATACTTTTTTTATATCTATATATTTTCTCATTTCAATTATGTTTTGAATTGTGTCTATGGTACTAATTAATGAAAAATATTTGTTTTAATGATTTTTATTGCTGTTTATATTTAACATGTGATTTATTACTTTAATTATATAATTCATTCATATTATATGTGTGTGTGTATATATGTATGTATGTATGTGTGTGTATAAAATGTATGTATGCACATCTAGGTATATATCTATATTTATGTAAGTGTGTCTATATGCATGTATATGGGTGTATCTGTGTGTATATATGTGCATATAGATACGTTTAATGCATGTGTGTATGTGTATGTGTATGTGAATGTGTATGTATGTATATGTGTATGTGTGTGTGCATATGTATGTGTGTGTGTATATGTGTGTATGTGCATATGTATGTGTATGTGTATAAGTGTATGTATGTGTATGTGTATGTGTATGTGTATGTGTATAAGTGTATGTATGTGTATGTGGCAATATATATGCATGTGTATGTGTGTGTATGTGTATGTATATGAGTGTGTATATGTATGTATGTGCATGTGTATGTGTAAGTGCATGTGATTATGTGTGTGTATGTGCATGTGTATGTGTATGTGTGTATATGTATGTATGTCATGTGTATGTGTAAGTGCATGTGCATATGTGTATGTGTGTGTATATGTATGTATGTGCATGTGTATGTCTAAGTGTATGCGTGTGTACATATGTGCATGTGCATGTGTATGTGTGTCTATATGTGCATATGTATGTGTATCTATATAAGTATGTTGTGTGTGTATGTGTATGTGTACTAGGTGTGTATGTGTATGTGTGTGTGTACACACACACACACACACACACACACACACACATATATATATATATATATATATATATATATATATATATATATATATATATATATATATATATATATATATATATATATATATATATATATATATATATGCATGTGTATATGTATGAGCATGCATGTGCATGTGCATGCATCTCCATTTGCATCCATGTGTATGTGCATGCATGTGTATACTTAGTATGCGTTAATGTGTGTATGTGTATGTGTATATGCAATAATGCATGTATGTGTGTGTATGTGTATGTGTAAGTGTATGTGCATATGCATGTGTATATGTGTGTGTATGTGCATATGTATGTGTGTGTATATGTGTGAGCGTGCGTGTTCATGTATATGTGTATATGTGCATATGAATGCATAAGTGTGAGTATGTTAATTAATGAGGATAAAACAATTTAAATGATATACAAACAATGAAAATTGTACTTACAATAATTAACCATATTTTATGCTTGGTGAACTTCTTGAATAACCTGCAATATATATATATATATATATATATATATATATATATATATATATATATATATATATATATATATATATATATATATATATATATATATAGAGAGAGAGAGAGAGAGAGAGAGAGTGAGAGAGAGAGAGAGAGAGAGAGAGAGAGAGAGAGAGAAATCAAAAGAGAAAGTAGAAAGAAGGGGAGAGAGAGACAATAAGAGAGAGATTAGAAAAGAGAGAGATTCATAAAGAGATTGCCAGAGCTCATAAGCATAACACAGATCTGAATGTTTGAGAGCTCTTTGATCAATTGCGTGTAAAATGTTGATCGAAGAGGGATCCAACATTTTTTTACTTTTATCAAACTTCACCATCACATTAGCGATGTAGAAACATCGTCGTATGAGATCATGCAATTCGTGGAATAGAAATTGGTGAAGGGATGAATTGGAAGATAATACATGTGATCATGAGCACGTTGACAACTTGGAGGATTCAAATAACTAGAGATGGCAATTTTGGAGTGGAATTACAAATGAGCCTTTGACCTATAATGCTAGAGGACTTTCAACCTACAAGCCATTGGACCTCTTAATTTTAAAGTAATGGATCTTCAAATTTCAAACTAGGTGTACCAATGGATTTTTTAGCCTTTGACCTAAAATGATAGAGGGCTAGTTTCACATAAGGATGGGTAACTTGTATTTACAATTTATAAGGGTGGTTTTGGGTCCACATCCCCTAGGGGGGTTGGTTAAGCACTAATCTCTTCAGGTGGAGGTCTTGTGTTCAACCCTCGAACTCGACATATAATGGTTTTGACGAGTCTAAACAAATTGTAATTAATTGTGACCTTGTCTAATCCTTGCTTTGTGAGATATGGGGGATCTCACGGGTACTATGCCCATTCATCTGTACAATTGTTCTTTCAAAGTTAAAGCTCGAAAGAGTAGGGCGCTTGCCGAACCTCCAATTAAAAAAAAAAGTGTACTATCATTTTGTGTGAATAAAAAATAAAGATGAAACATATGCTAAAAACTATACATTTTTTATTTTTTATAAGTAATAATCAAATAAAATACGATTAACAAATTGGATCTTCCGTGTCAACAAAAAAAAGGTGCCTTGCTCAATGTGAAACTACGTGGAAAACCTTCCAATGGACGTTCGAACGCTTCCATCCATGAGTGTAAGAAGGTCCACGAATGCCGATTTAGAAGTTCTAAGCTGAAGGATAGTTTACAGTAAGGCATAATGCAGGTCGAAATCCTTTGAAAACCGATCAATGGAGTTCTTGCGTGCTGAGTTCCAACAGAAATCGCAATAGAGTTTTGCTCTTCTAGAGCCCACCCGGCTTCCGATCTTACGAAGATAATCATGTTGAAATTTGTGAGCTTGTCGAGGCAGCGGAGCCGTCTGCTACTATTCAGCCACCAGAAGCAGCTCGCCCGTTCTCTCAACATCTTCTCCGTGAGAACCCTTTTTATTTCCTTACCTTTTTTGTTTCGGGCGATTGGACGACCTTTTCTTGTTGTGTTAGAATGCAACTAAAAGAGTAGTATCATTTCAGAAGAATTTTCTGCTCTTGCTTGCGTGATTGCTGAATACATATTTACTCATATTTTAATAATAGTGACACTTGCTTAGTTCCCATTTTTATCATGCATAGTCAAAACAAGTTTTTGACATCCGTTTGTTTTAGGAAAGAGCTTTTTCATGATGCATCCCTCGAAATTTTTTAGTCCTACGTGGATGAAGTTGCAAGGCTATGCGAAAGTACATATATAAGTCGAAAGGTACATATATAAGTCGACTAATGCATTCCAATGTCCAACGCTCTAACTGTATGTGTGTATTTGTGTGTGTGTGTGTGAGAGAGAGAGAGAGAGAGAGAGAGAGAGAGAGAGAGAGAGAGAGAGAGAGAGAGAGAGAGAGAGAGAGAGAGAGAGAGAGAGAGAGAGAGAGAGAGAGAGAGAGAGAGAGAGAGAGAGAGAGAGAGAGAGAGAGAGAGAGAGAGAGAGAGGGGGGGGAGAGAGAGAGAGAGGAGGGGGGGGGAGAGAGAGAGAGAGAGAGAGGAGGGGGGGGAGAGAGAGAGAGAGAGAGAGGAGGGGGGAGAGAGAGAGAGAGAGAGAGAGAGAGAGAGAGAGAGAGAGAGAGAGAGAGAGAGAGAGAGAGAGAGAGAGAGAGAGAGAGAGAGAGAGAGAGAGAGAGAGAGAGAGAGAGAGAGAGAGAGAGAGAGAGAGAGAGAGAGAGAGAGAGAGAGAGAGAGAGAGAGAGAGAGAGAGAGAGAGAGAGAGATGGTTTTGTCTTTCTTTGAGTCTTTATTTCAGACTTCTTTGGAACACCTCAGGATTAATAGTTGAGATTAATCAAAGCGAGCTTTTTGAACTTTGGAAATATTTTGTAACTTACTTTAGCTCAAGCAATAGGTTCTTGGCTTCAACTCTTAAGTTTTTTAGATTTATTTGGAACCCCTTTGAACTAGGTATAGGTCTTAGCCTCGAGTCTTAAGGGTTGTTGAAGCCTTTGGAGGCCTTATTTTATCTTGTTAGGGTTCAAGAAAACTTATCAAAATAGGATTCTAGTTTTCGATAGAGCTCACTCTTCAAGGCACAAATTACATTATCGTAGGACTTAAGAGTGCTCAAATGATACAGGAGCTTACTCAAGGTTGGTCATGCATAAGTTACAACTTAGATGCATGATCAACCTTGACTATACCATTCAAATTGGCACAAATTATACTAACATAGCACTAAGTAGTGCTCAAATTATGCAAAAGATTGTGTGCTAGTTGTTGATGCCTATTTTTTGCATCGATATCAAAGCCTAAAGGTGATATTATTATGCTCTGGTACTTGTACATTAGGATTATTGATTTAGCTTCCTTATTTATGATGCACAATCCTTGCCACAAGGATTTCAGATTTTTATGATGTCCAAGCATCTTTTTTCATCCTTAGATTTGGTCCATAGTTTTGATGTAGAGGGTTTTGCTTAGTCGATCTAGGAGATTAATAGTATATGCAAATTGTGTGGATATTAGCACGCTTTAAACCAATCATGTTGACCATATTTAAGTGCAGCAACGATTCTATCACATTGAGAGATCAATTGAAGAGTGGCTTTTGAGAGCTGGATGAACTTGATTGTAGAGTTAGATTTTACTGAGTTTGTTCTTCTTGAAGCAATAAACCATGAAACCCCATGAAAATGAAGGGCTTTGGATTTTCTCTCTTCGAAACCATAAGGGAAGAGTAATATTAACATTAGGAGAGAATGATACCAAGTATATCTTACAACATCATATAACTTCTTGACAAGGATACTTGAGGCCATGTTGGCCTTGTCTTTGTCCTTTGAATTTGCATGAGAGTAAGCCTTACTTTCCTTCTCCTTGTCATTGGCATTGTGCTTCACATTTCTCCCCCTTAAGTTATCTATGATGTGGCTTCTTGTAGCCTTTCTTGCCATAGCAAAATTGATTGCAATAAGGGTTGGCATCCCATGCCATAGCATCCACATCAATAAAGGTTTGTGGGTGACTCCACCATGGACAAAGAGTGTATGTGCCTCATATAAGGAATTTCCCCACAAATGAGCCCAAGGGTCCTATTAATAGATTCATTCAAGTAGGTGGCCTAGTTCACATTGGGTAGACACTTCACACTTGGTTGGACACTTAAACTAAAGGTGCTCATCTTGATGTCCTTTGGGTTTGGGGACATAACACCTTCCTCCCTTATTTTCAATTATTGTTCTGAAAAGATACCTGATAGTGAAATTGGGACTTTAGTCACTATACACAATTAGTTTGTAAAATCTAGTAGAAATATTCATTGACCGAGGCTAAGATGTTATACACACAAGGATGCAGATGTCTATTAGCATAAGGCTTCACCCTAGTCACTAGTGTATGGCAACCTCGTTTTATCCCCAAACAAATCTAGTGGTGTTGGAATACTTTCCTTTCATGTTCTTATGGTAGCCAATCTTAGAGTACAAGTCTTAGGGTGCTTGGGATCCCATGATTAATGAGCTACAAAGCATGTATTGGACTAATTACTAGATCCCACAGTAGCATTTTTAATGGAAGTCTCCATGGACAAGAGATGTATAACAACCGAGAACTCTATGGAACAAAGGAGAGTATACCTCATCAAGTCGAGGGCTATGGTTGTTGGGGCATAGAAGCTCCAAGCTATTGATCCTTCAAACTCATAGCTCTCTTTGAGAGCTTTCTGAACATATTTTTATTGTATTTCTTGCCCCCCAAATCGGGGAGATATAGGCATCGATATGATTTCTAGTACTTATGGTCACTTTCCCTTGTTCACATTTGACCAAGTGACCAAACTTCTCCTTTTTAATAAAACTAAGGTCATAACTCACATTTAAAGTGAAGGAGTTTTGTCAAAGTTACATGTGCAACTCCTCCATCTTTTTCTTCAAGTCTTTGCGTAATAATTTCCCCCCTCTACATTCTCTCTCCTCTTACACCAAGGTACTTCGACACTTGTTTGGAGCCTCAAGCATAGCTTTGGATAGCTTGTGGTGAGCTCTTTCAACTAGTATTAATGCCTCAAGGTGTTTCGATGCAATGGAATTGTCAAGGATGAAAATCTCTCTTATTGGGGCAACCTTCCATTAGGGACCCCACCTGCAAGTTAAAAGATATTAGAATTTGAAGGTCAAAACGGTCAAAGATGTGCGGATTTTTTATTTCAAATATTGAAAGTGCTCAGATAGAGCTATCCAACCATATAAATCACTTGGGTAATAGACAACAAATTGGTGGAGAGTAAAATCCTAATTTTTGGTCAAAGCATGAAAGATGGTCAAAATCAAGTCAAAACATGCGACAAGTGGCGGATTATGATTGGATATAATTCAAAACATCATAAATCATTAATATAACTTAAAACAAAAAATAAATTAAAAAAAAGTCACTTCAAGATTTTCGCGCGAATTTCGAAAGAGGGGCTTTTTTAGGCTTTTTTGGAGAGGAGGTGTTGTGCTTTCTTCATCTTCAACAAGGTTTGCAGCAGCCTTAGAGCTTATCGTTATTGGAGGAGGCTATCTTCAAGGTATGGAGATTGTGGAGTTATGGGAAGCTTAGCTCACATGCATATTCTTCATGCTACCTTGTAACTTCATGTACTTCATGATTGTGATGTATGGAATATATTTGGAGCTTGGATCCTTTCTCTCTTTCTTTTATGTCTTGTCGACTCTCTATCTTGTCTCTATTTTCTCTATGTCTCCATATTAATTGTGGGCCTAAAAACCAACAAAGATTTCTTTTGTGCGGTCTCGAATCCACTCCCACAAGCTTTTTTCAGACACAATTAGTTGAAATTTCAAATTTTAGGTCTTTCATGTTGGAGAACACTCTCATTTCAAGTGGGAATTGATGCATTTATCTTGTGGGTAAATAGATTTGCTAGAGTCATTTCTAGCAAGCATTTTGCATCTTACTTGGACAAATTTCAAATTGTACACTCCCGATTGATTGGGGCTTTTATAAAAATAAGCTTCCAATTGTGTTATACTTACTCAATGTATGACTCGTGGAAGAAAACAAATTTTTGTTGGAAATTTGACAAAATTGATCATTGGATTTTTATGAGAAAAATTTCAAAGCTCAATATTTTTGCGGATTTTGGGCGTATGAGCTCATTCTTCACACATAGCCTCTAAAGCCTTTTCCATAACATAGGTGCTTTTCTTTTGTACCTTTGTATGCTTCAAGTACTTGAGTATGCACTTCACAGCTTCTTAATGTTTCTTCCTCATATTTGCCGTGTACCTGCATACAAACTCCGATTGCGTATGCAATGTCGAGTCTTGTAACAACAATTGCATACATAAGTGAGCCACGTGCTGAAGAACAAGGCACTTTCTTAATTTCCTTGGTGGTTGAATCATCTTTTGGATAGTCAACTTTGCTTAGTTTCACACATGTTTGTAGTGGAACTCCAATAGGTTTACAATTACCCATGCAAATTTTTCTAGTATATTTTCAAGATACTTTTCTTGTGAGAGGTAAAATAATTTTCCATCTCTATCCCATATGATCCTTATGCCTATAATATATTTTGCCGAACCTAGATCCTTCATCGAAAATTTTGACCTTCATCATGTTTTCATTTGTGATAATGCATTTGTAGTTTTCCTTGCTAAAGGCATGTCATCCACAAATAGTACTAGGATTATTAGGCTGCCATTTGCTGATTGTTTCATGTATAAGTATTGGTCAGTGTCACTTCTCTTAAAACAATGTTAGAGCAGGAAGGAATCAAACCTTTTGTACCTTTGTGTGGATGCTTGCGTTAGTCCATATCAATTTTTCCTCAGCTTGCAGACATAATCCTTTTTGTCATGCTTCTTCAATTCTTCTTGTTGCTGCATGTAGAGCTCTTCCTCTATATCTCCATGCAAGAAAGCCTTTTTTACATCCATATGATCTATCTCAAGATCTTGGCTGGTTACAATTGCATGCAATTGACAACATGAGTATGATAGCCATCTTCACAGAGAGAGAATTTTTTTAAAATCTATGCCTTTTGTGTATATCCTTTGTCGATCAATCTTGCCTTATTCTTTGGTTTGCATTTTGTGTATATCCTATTATCCTTTGGCTACCAATCTTGCCTTATTCTTTGGTTTGACATCCACATTCTTGTATCTTATAAGCCCACTAGTTTGGAATTGCTTTCTTGCTTTGGGTAAAGGTACTAAATCTCAAGTGTACTTTTCTTAAAGTGCATTCATTTCCTCTTGCATGCCAAGCTCCTACTTGTGTAATGCACAAGATTGAGCCTCTAGGGTAAGAGGCTCTCCTTCATCCATCATCATAACATAGTCAAGCTAGAAGTATATCTATTTGGTGTCTTGTTACTCTACTCAAAGCTAGGAGTATACCTATCTAGAATTCTTTTGACTCTTGTGGATCTTCTTAACCAATAATCTACATTTGGTGGTATCTCTCAATCATGATATGGGATGTCGAGTTATCCTGCTGCCCATCAGCATGTCACTATCAGCATGACATTGATGTTTAGCCCTCAAGCTGTCACCAAAATCATCATTTTGTCGTTGATCTTCTTTTGGCTCAAATATGATAGGTTCATCTTCAATTATTTCTTCATTTTTAGATGTTGTTGGTGGTTGGATCTCCTTGAACTTGACCGATTTCATCTCATGTTCACCTATACTATCTGTTCTTAGTAATTTTGATTCATTCAAGACAACATTACGATTGCAAATAATCTTTTTTGACATAGGTGCCAAACCTTATATCCCATTTGTTCTCCTCCTCCATAACTTATGAAGGGTCCTTTGATGTATTTTATATCCAACATTGTCGTCTTTGCAATGAATCCTCTCATAAAACATACAATGAACTCTTTCAACTACCCCATTGGATGAAGGTTGTAAGGTGATGTGAGAGGATTCATTGCAATGTACATGCAATGAATCCACTCACAGAACGTGCAATTAACTCTATCAACCCACCCATTGGATGAAGGTTGTAAGGTGATGTTCGCTCACTCTTGATACTCTCCTTTGCAAACAAACATGAAATTCCTTCCTGACATACTCAATGCCATTGTCAATTCCTAATGCCTTTAGTATTTGACCGGTTGGTGACATACATATGTAGAACATTTCTTGAAAACTTGAAATACACCTTTTGATTTAAGGGCGGTAAGCTCATAACTCTCTAGATGGGTCATCAACAAATGTAACAAAGTATTGCATACCTCCATGGCTCCTTATAACAAACTACATGTAACTTGCACACCTTCCATCTTGATGTAGAGATGTGGTATGGAAATGCCACTTATTTCCAAACAGACAATCATTGAAAAATTCAAAAGGTGAGTCTTTTGCATCAATTTTACCAAGGGAAGTAAGCAGGCGGATTTCTTTATAATTCATATGCCTAAGCCTCTTATGCCATAAGTCCATATATGAAATGTTGTCTTATAAGCAAGACATTTACTTGACAACAATTGACTTTGCAAGTAACCGTGTACCTTTTTATTACCTTTGATAATTAACGTTGATCCCTTGTGTAGTTTCTATTATGTGCCGCCTCCAAAAGTAGTGTGATATCTTGAAGTGTCATGTTTACCAACTGAAAGAAGAGACTTTTTGATGCTAGAAATGTAGTTTCCATCATGTAGAAGTAGCTCTTGTCCACTTGCAAAGAGTGTGCATTGTGCATGTCTTCAGTGTCACATACATAGTTGTTTCCACAATCCACATTATGCTACTTCAGCTTTGGTAGTGAGAACCGCTTCAATAAGATCTTGATTGGTTACATGTGGACCATGATCAATGTCAATTGCCGCAAATGTCCTCATTGTTTGATAGCTCTTCAATGACAATGTTGGAGGCAAAATTAGCCTTTTAGGGCTCTGTGGAAGATTTCTGAAAGAGGCCGCGGAGAGCTACGTTGTGGTGTGCTCGGTTGCTCCAAACGAGAAGGGAGTGGGCTCTTGCGTGAGGAGAGAGAAAATAGAGAGAAACCTGCGCAGAAATTTGGAGAAGAAGATGGAGAAGCTGAAGTTGAAGAAATCCCAATCAAGTTATGAGAGATTTGGGACCAAGTCTTATTGATAAGTGACTTTTAGGTCATTTGGGCATGTTCACACGTGGCCAATGACCAAAAGTGATAAAAATAATGTAGATGCCTATAACACTCCAATTTGGGGTTCAAAAAATACAACAAAATATGTTTGGAAAGCTCTTGAAGAGAGCTTTCACATGAAAGGACAAAAGGAGAGTCCTTGGGGCCTTTATCCCCAACAGCCTCCCACTTAAAGGACCAAGGAGGCTCCTTTAAGCTAAGTAACTCCCACCATCTGTATACATAGCTGATGTTGTGCCTTGGGTAGACACTTCGTGAGAGCATCTGCAGGATTCTGTGAAGTATTGACCTTAATCAAAGTGAGCAGGCCATCCTCTTACACCTCTCTGATAAAGTGGTATCTCACATCAATATGCTTTGTGCGAGCATGAAACATGGCATTCTTTGCCAAACATATGGCACTCTGGCTATCGCATCCAAGAACAGGTGCCTTTTTAGGCATCCGAAACTCACTGCACAGGCGGGCTAACCAAATGGCTTCTTTGGAAGCCGTTGTGGCTGAAATATATTCAGCCTCTGTAGTAGATAGTGCAATTATCCTCTGAAGTTTAGAGCACCATGAAATAGCCACTTGTGGACTTGCATGTGTCCACATCACCTGCCATGTCTGAACCACAAAATCCTTTTAACTCCAATGGACCCTTTCCATAACATAGGCATTTACCTTTGGTCCCTTTCAAATATCTCAAGATAGATTTGACTGCCTCCCAATGAACTCTACCAGGATTAACCATGAACCTGCTAACAACTCCCACTGCATGAGCAATGTCTGGCCGAGTGGCAACCATAGCATACAAAAGTGAACCACAAGCTGATGCATATGGAACACTCTTCATGTAATTGGCTGCATCATCATCTTTGGGACAGTCATCCTTGGAAAGCTTAACATGTGGCTGCAATGGCACTCCAAGAGGCTTAGCATCAGCCACATTAAATCTGTCCAGCACTTTTTCAATGTACTTTTCTTGGGATAAATGCAAAGTATGCTGCTGCCTATCCCTTTTTATTCACATACCAAGAATATGCTCAACTTCCCCAAGGCCTTTCATTGAGAATGCAGAGTTCAGCTGCTGTTTTAGAGCATTCAGAGTGCTCTTTTTCTTCCGAGCCAGCAGCATATCATCTACATACAGTATAAGAATGATTGGGCTGCCATCTTCATCCTTGTTAGTGTACAAACAGTGGTCTGTATTGCTTCTTTTGAACCCATGTTTGAGCATAAATGCATCAAACTTCCTATACCATTGTCTGGGGGCCTGTTTCAGCCCATATAAGCTCCTTTTCAGCCTGCATACCAGATGCTCTTTTCCAGGAATGGCATATCCTTCTGGCTGTTTCATGTACAGCTCTTTGTCTAAATCACCATGCGAAAAGGCTGTTTTAACATCCATTTGGAATAACTCCAAATTCAAGGCAGCTGTGAGAACAAACAACACACGTAATGTGGTCATTTTAATAACTGGAGAGAACACCTCTTGGAAATCAATGCCCTCTTTTTGGGCATATCCTTTAGCAACCAGCCTTGCCTTATACTTGGGTTTGCCATCAACAATTTTGATTTTGTACACCCACTTGTTGGGAATGGCTTTGCATCCTTTGGGAAACTCAACCAAATCCCAAGTATCATTTGCATACAAGGCCTTTATCTAGTCCTGCATGGGTAACTCCCACTTCTTCTTGTGCTCACATAGCTCCTCTTTATAAGTAAGAGGCTCACCCTCATCTGATAACATAATGTAATGTATAGAGGGGTCATATCTATTCACTGATCTCCTAGGATGTGTAGATCTTTTTACCCAATGATCCACATTACCCGGTAATGGATCTACATCCGGAGGTACATCAACTTCTTCATTGTTAATGGGCTGTTGTACATCATTTCCAGCCCTGTTTTCAGCATGAATGGGTGGCTGCATATGCCCATCAGGAGCATCATTTTTCTGTCCAGCATCGTCTGGCTCAATCATCACGGGCTCATTGTCATTTCTAACCATATGTGGTGCATCCCGAGGGTTCATATCAGATTTAACTGGTGGCTGTACATGCTGAAATTTGACTCTTTTATGGTCATTTTTAGAGGCACAATTGTTTTTGAGCAGCCTTGCCTCATTAAATACAACATCTCGGCAGCGTATTACCTTCTTGAGTTGAGGTAGCCAGATCCTATAGCCCATTCACCTTCATCTCCATAACCCATGAAGATTCCTTTCATGGACTTTGCATCTAACTTACCTCTCAACTCAGGCCTTATATGCACAAAAGCATCACAACCAAAGATGCGTAGGTGGTCATATGAAGTTGGTTTGCCAGAGCAAACCTCTTCTGGAATGCCACCTTTTAAGGATGTATGAGGGGATCGATTGCAAACATGAACTGCAGTTTTCAAAGCCTCTCCCCAAAATCCATGAGGGAGATTAGCTGTGGACAGCATGCATCTCACCCTCTCACATAAAGTCCTATTATACCTTTCAGCCACACCGTTGGAAGAGGGGCTGTATGGGACTGTTAGCTCCTCCTTAATACCAAGATTTTCACAAAATCTATTGAATTCAGCACTTGTAAACTCACCCCCATTATCTGTACGTAAGCATTTCAGCTTTCTACCTGTTTGGGTGGTCACAGATGCATGAAATTTCTTAAATGCAGGAAAGGCTTCATCTTTAGATTTTAACAAATATACCCAAAGCTTCCTAGAGTAGTCATCAACAAAAGAAACAAAATAAAGAGCACCCCACATAGATTTTGTGGGCATACTACAAACATCAAAATGAACAAGATCAAGCACATTAGACTTACGAGAGACTCCAGAGTAGTAGGAATTTTTTACTTGCTTACCATATTGGCATTCATTACAAAAATCAAGTTTTGAGCCTTTAGCATCAAACTTGTCCAAATTACATAGTTTGTCAAGGTCTTTTTGGCTCATGTGGCCAAGCCTTTTATTCCGTAATTTCATATGTGAATGGATTTCAGTCAAAGCAATAAAGTTGCCCAATAAGGCTTTACCATGCAAGCAATAAAGAGTCCCTTTCTTTGTACCTTTAACAATCAGCCTAGCGTTGAAAGAGGGTACTATATCCATGCATATGCATTTGCCCAACAAACAATAAGCTTTTCTTGATGCTTGGTACATACCTTACATCATGCAAAACCAGCTCATTAGTACCATCCACTGTGAGATGCACTCTGCCAATAGCTTCAATAGAACAAGCATGGTTATTTCCAAGATATACATGTCCATGGCTGCCTGCATGAAAGATAGTAAAACACTCCTTAATAGGAGTAACATGAAACGATGCACCTGAATCCACAATCCATGTTTGTGACAAAGCATCATTCACAGTAAGCAAGGCATCAGTCAAATACTTCTATGTGATCTGCATATCTTGTGCATGAATATTAATAGAAGCATCAATAATTTCGGCATGATCTTCTCCCATAGTAGCATAAAGTATATCTTGTGCATGTGATAGCTCCTCAATGACGACACTAGAGGCCACATTGGTCTTCTCTTTGTCCTTGTCCTTTGAGTTGTCATGTGCTTCATCCTTGGTGTCCTTTTTCTTCTTCTTTCTTTCTAGTTCAACTTTATAGTATCTGCGATTAGGTGAAACAACTAATGTTTCCCATGGCCTTAAGGTTATCAACAAGAAGATGGCCTTAAGTTTATCATCAAATGGAGGTAATCTAGAGTCTTGCAATTGTGAAAGAGTACATGTAAAAGAAGATAAGTGCTCAGCGGCACTTTTTGACTCATCAAGTTGCATACACACTAGCTTATGCATAAGATGCACTTGATTTACAGGCGTGGTATTTTCATAAGTGGCTTTCAGCTTCTTCCATACCTCAAAAGCTGAAGTTGAAGAAGTCCCAATCAAGTTATGAGAGATAATTGACTTTTAGGTCATTTGGGCATGTTCACACATGGCCAATGACCAAAAGTCATAAAAATAATGTAAATGCTTATAACTCCCCAATTTGGGGTCCAAAAAATACAACAAAAATATGTCTGGAAAGCTCTTGAAGAGAGCTTTCACATGAAAAGGGTCAAAATATACAAAAAGAGAGTCCTTGGGGCCTTTATCCCCAACAGATTTCTTTGGGAGGTGATGTCATGGACAAAGGAAAACATCTTGAACCTCAAATGCCATGTGACTTCTATATCTCATGATTGGATCAGAATTTGCAGAAACCAATGCTTCCATTGCGTCTGGAACGTGTCAAAACCAAAGATCGACTGTCTACTTGCTAAATTTTGACATAGGGAGGTCCTGATCGGATTGTTGATATCATCAGCTCATAACCGACTTTATAACTACCCTCGGGGAACTGCCCTTGAACTCCTATATAAGGAGGCCTTGGCCACATACATACCGAGTCTTGCCAATACCAGTCTTGGGAGCTCAAGGAGTGGTTACTTCCAAGTAAGTACTCTCCAAGTTCCAGTTCCAATTCTTGTCTTGATCCTTGTTCTTGTCTTGTTTAGTCTAGTTCGTCGTGTCTTGTCCTCTTGTAATCTCGTAGTACGAGATCTTTTCTAGTTATTTCCCGTATCTAGTTCATCTGTCGGAAGGGAATTCTTGTAATCGAGATATCTTGTTTCATACCTACGATCTCGGGTTGTGGGATCTCCTGTATCATCTCCGGTCGAGTTATCTGTACCTATCGGTCCCGGGTTGCAAGCCGCTTTGTATTTTCCACATATTCTTGTATTATTTCCCCTACGTGGGTGATCTTGTAATCGGAAGTAGAATTTCGAAATCTTGTCTAGTCTAGTCAGAGGGCATAATCTAGTGCTCCCCTGACACTCAGAGTGCCCCAAAGACATGTAGCATGAGAAAAACTCTGAAAGGGAGCATGCAAGAGAAATTTGATGGGACTAGATCAAACTTTCGATGATTTTTATAACACATGAAGCACTTCATAAGAATGCATCTAGATATATACCCAGGTGATGCTTCTCAAGTGGGCTCATAGGAACTCTATTATACAACCTTGCTCCTTCATGGTTTGCACCTATCCTTGAGAGGGACATGGATATTTTGTATGATTTCAAGGCCTTTGTTTGAGAGCGCATATCTTCTTTTTGGGATAACGATTATTCATGAGTTGTTGAAACAAAGCTAAGGAAGCTACACCTTCTATCTATGCATTTGAATTCAGACAATTCATTTGTGGTCTGTGTTCACATGGTATGAGGAATATTTTATCAACCAATCTCGATGGGGCTTACATGTTGATATCAAGGAACTCATGATAACTATGCTTAAGGTAAATACTTTAAATGAATTCTTGAATCAAGCAATCAACTGCGATAATAGGTTGTTTGAGAGAAAACAAGAGAAGAAGTCTTGCATATAAGTTTATTTCAGTTCCTCAACAACATATGGGGGAAGAATCTCAACCAAAATCCACGCAATTCGATAAGATCAAGGTCAGATGACTTACACCTAAGAAAAGAAAGCATTGTAAAGACAATGGATTATGCTTTTATTGTGGAGATTAGAAGAAGAAACAAATTGGATTTAAGACTTCCACAATCACCGTTCCATATTAAAAGAATCATCATCAAAGTCAAAAGTCAATGAGATCCAATCATGATAATCATGTATTTTATTCCACACCTTGATATACTACAAACCCTTTCCAATTTCATCATGGATATCCATCGTCAACGTGTTCTAATGCCCACAAAATTGGAGCACCTGATGGGTGATCTTCAGCCATGTAGCCTTTTCATGAACAAGGGTGGTGGCTTTAGTGCTCCACCATCCCTTGTTTCAAGGGGAGACATGATGGAAGGCCTATTTTTTTCAAAAATAGGGTAGATATGGATGTCGCATGGCTGTGGCCTTTTCGTAGCTGGATTGGACATCCATAAAGGGGGGAGATTGCTGAAATCACAGCCTATTGGCTCAGCAAAAACTCCAAGAGACCCCTCGGGCTTCAACTTACTGGTTTTAAGGACCACTTATGTGACACTTTGGAGAAGGCATCTAGTTGTGGTTCTCCTAAAAAAAAAAAGAGAATTCTTTGCATATTGGATGCCATCAAGCCTATTCGTGCTGTTTTACTTCAGCCCTATCCGCTGGGAGCTTGACCTCTTGGTACTTCTATTGCTATGCAATAGTTAAAAGATGGATGATTTCATGACAACCGGCCTCATCAACATGCATAGGTGTATTACTTGGGTAGCAAGGCAATTACTTGGGCACCAAGGCAATTACTTGAGAAGCAAGGCAATTACTTGGCAACTTAGGCATTGAGGCAATTACTTGGGTAGCAAGGAAACTTTGATTTGTGGTTCAATGAAAATCTACCATGTGGAAGCCACATGGTATGAGTTTCTTGGTCCCAGGTTATCAAATTGGGCACATGCATTCTTCTCCATGCATTCTAACTGGCTGGTATTAAGTGGGTGATGTGTAAAAATTACAAAGTTCTGAAAACTTTCTAAACTAATTATGAATTTGGCTAGAAACTAGTAGAGGTGGGAGGATCTTAATTTAGGAACATACGAACGACTTCTCCTCTCTTCATCTTTGCATAGTGTTCATTCATGAAGATTGCATATAGAGAGAAGAATCCTTCATACGTAAGCCTTCATACTTGCACTTTCAGCCACTCCTCCTCATCATGGAGAAGATCCAGAACCCATAATTCTCAAGTCATTAGTGATAGCCAATCCAATGTCAGGTGGACTTCTTTGCACGGATTTGAGCATAACCATGGTGCGCTAAAGAGAGAGGTACGAGTACAGGAGTACTTCTCTGAAGTACTATGCATACTCACTGGGTGTGACTGAAGATATGAGAGGGATTGATCAGGACATGGCCTTGGCAATCCGAGGAAATCCTTGGGAAGGACTTAGCCGACCAAGGTAGGATTGCACGTAGATAATAGAGAAGAGCTATGGCAAAGGCCATGCTTGTCAAGGTCTCTAGCCTTCGTGGAAGGGATTTCTAGTTAATGACTAATGGTTGATAGAGGACAAGGGTCAACCTAGTGCCCCTAGGGATTGATAACGTTTGCCTCCAATACGGTAGGCTGACTACGAGATAGAGGGAGACAACTATCTACCTCATGCCAGATGCTGTGAGCAGGAGTCACATGAGTAATTGGTATCTCATGGACAAGAGGAACATTATTTGGGGATCTTTTTTGAGATGCAGAATAGATGGATAGACCTACGATTGATCTATACGGTCTCATGTGGATGGGACCCCATCTTAGGAGAGAGGCGGGTCCTTCCAAACATGTTCATTTTTTATACCTCTATGGTAGGTTTGGTTTCTCTCTTGTAGGTCATCGCATGTGATCAAGGACACGAGTTAAGGGATTGGTCGATGATTATTTAGGTGGTATGATTACCATCCTCCGCATCCATAGGCAGTAGATTTTGAGAGGATTGCCACAGGGTGTGTCATATGCCGCATCTGTCGTGAGACCACTTGGAATGGGACCTCTGCACATGTTTCTGTTGTATATACTTTATGCCAGGTGTCAAAGGGTGCCTGCCATGAGAGAGAGGATATTGGGTGCCTCTGTATCACCGATAGACATTGGCTTAGGAGAGAGGATCTTATTCCTCCATGACCATCGATGGGATCTGCCCCGTGATGGAGGACTCAATCCTCGATGATCTTTACTTGTGATGAGGATTATGATCCTTGAGATTTATGTGGTGATACTTGTCACAAGGTAGAGGAATTTATTATTGTTGGGAGAGATGCATCCACTTGAGATGATAGGATTCGTGGCATCATTTGCACATTATGTTTGTTTGATTGCGAGAGCATCATGGATTTCATTCTTTTTTTTGTATTCTTTTTATTTATGAGACCATATTTATAAGATAGAAACATATGTCAATTATTCTAAATATTAGGAAATCCTAAGGGATGGATGACTAGTGGGAGCAAATTAGTGCTATTGAAGGAGGTGATCATTTACATGATGATGGGCAACTTTAGGGTAAGCCATGTTTATGGCACAACCATTGGAAGTTGTTTTTGACTTTTGGTACCTTCATCCTCTTGATGAAGGATATTCGAATAGCAAACATGGTTCTAGTCCATGTGGTGGACATAAGAGTTCATTAATGTCTTTTGACACTGAAGTGGCATATGATCTATTTTGTATAGTGAGTCGTGAGATTTCTGTTGGATAGATGCCTTGGGCCACATATATACATATGCATTGGACACTAGAGTTGGGGTAATTCTAGCTATTACGCAAGTGCAAAAACTCGTTAATGGATATTTCTGTGTGTGTCCAACCTTGTTCGTATGTGGAGGTGGACTTATGAGATGCCTTATAGAGGGTGTTACTTGAGGGTGATCGTTAACCTTGATTTATGAGGTGTTCTCTTTTTGGTTCTAGATCTCCATAATGTGTGACTTTCTCTTGGAAAGGGACTTTTGTATGATTGCCATCTTTGTGATCAAGTAGTTAGTCTAGGGCATCTTTTGTGACCATATAGTCATGGGTCCCGTGTACCTATATGATTGGTCACAATGAGAAAAAGATGGTAGGAAGGTATTCCAATATCGGTAGATTGCATCTTGGATAGGGAACATCTTAGATATGGAACATCTTGGATAGGGAACGGTAGGCACAGATTAGGATGGGGATATGCCGACAATTATGCCCCATCACTACCTAGTGCACCTTGATCCTAGTTGGTCTATATTCATTCACCATTACAAGAGGGGGGACTTTCTATATCAAGTGTCCATTGATATGACATGGTACAAGATTAGCATGGTCTAGGCACATGGTACATGTCTATATTCGACATACCTTGCATGTAGTATCCATAGAGATACATGTATTGCCATGCCAACATAGATTGAGCACGAGATACTTGCATTGGATGGAAACCTTTGCCTTGAGGTATCCATCAGGATGCATGTGGTGCTATTCTTGTGATGGCTAGGCACACAACACATGCATTGTCTCTTGTTTAGAGTCCCAACACACTCTCGAGAGTGGAGAGCTAGCACCACTATGGACTCTATCATGAGATAGTTTTTTTGACCTTGCACCGGTTAGGACTCCATTACGGTTGTCACGAGACTAGTCTAGTTATGGCTAGGGTCATAGTCATTAGTTCCACTGTTAGTAGTGGGTGTTGCTCACCTTCTTGTGCAATTGTTATGTTCATTGCATGCTTTGCCCGAAAGGCAGTTGTTGGCAATCAGAGAGCTCTTGACACTTGATTCCCATAGGGAGACCGGTTAGTCATGCCTCAAAAGGAAGTTATTATCTACCTGAAAGAGAGTTGTGTTGTCTACTCGCAAGGGAGTTCTTAGTGTTCTAGCAACTCTTGGCATTTGTTCCGTTTATACATATGTAGAGATCATTATCAGATTGAAGGATCAACTATACACAAATCCTAGACCGTGGAGAATATGCTGGTGGTGTGGTGAAGTGTTGCATATGCGTTGCGAAAGTTGCGATCGTTCGCAACTTTGGCAATGCAACTCCATGTTGTGTACGCGTTCGAAATGCGTTGCTAGAAACACAAAAGATAAAACCCTTCCCAACAGGCCAAAAATGGTCCACAAGGAAGGGTCTTTTATCTTTTAACCATTACAACTTATGAACAAAAAAGTTGATGAGCAGAATAATTATATTCCAACATCATGTACCATATAACATCATGCATATATATATATATATATATATATATATATATATATATATATATATATATATATATATATATATATATATATATATATATATATATATATATATATATATATATATATATATCATAGTACAAAAAAATCGCGATTTTTTCATAAAATAAAAATCTTTTAAATCTCGAACGATTTAAACGATTTATTCACGATTTTTATTTTTTTCGATGTTTTTTTTATTTTTTATTTTTACTCTATTTTGGGATATTATCATGCATTATATCCATATTACATGCATTACATCCATATTACATGCATTATAAATAAAGTTTATGATATATATTATTATATTAGAATGTTTTATATGTGTATATATAGAAATTTCCAAAAAAAAAAAATCACAAAAATTGCAAAAGAATAATAATCGCGATTTTTATTTTAAATCTCAGCGATTAAAACGATTAAATCTTTTAAATCCCGATTTTTAATCGCGATTTAAATCTCTTTGTTTGTACTATGATATATATATATATATATATATATATATATATATATATATATATATATATATATATATATATATATATATATATATATATATATATATATATATATATATATATATATATATATATATGTGTGTGTGTGTGTGTATATATGTATTTATGTATTTATGTATCTACTTATGTATGTATGTACTATATATGTAATGTATGTATGTATTTTCCTATTTTTATATGTTCACCCAAAAATTTGTTTGTTTACTTAGTTATGTATGTATGTATGTATCTATATATGCATGTATGTATGTATGATGTAATTCCTAGTCTATTACCCTGTATTTATTGAAAAACATGTATTTACTTATGTATATATCTAATATATATATGTTTGTATGTTTGTAGTATGTACCTAGTATCTACTATGTACAAAATATGTATGCATGCATGTATGTATGTATGCATCTATGTGCTATGTATATATGTAGTATGTATATATTATTAGATATGTATGCATAAAAATGTATGTATTATATATGCATGTAGTACATATTTACTACTATGTATGTAATATAATGTAATCTATGCATGTATGTATGTATGTACTATGTATATAGGTATGTATGTATGTACATGATGACAAATTGACGACCTATATATTTGATGTGTACATTGTATCAATGTAAACATGTCTTGTTTTCATGCGTTTTTAATGATATTTAAGCATTTATAGGAGGGTTTTTATACCTAGGATATTTAGAATAAAAGAAAAAACTGAAATAAAAATTGAAGTGTACGCAACTTTATCGCAACTTGGGGCTCGCAACTTGAACAACTTGCTGCCTACGACGTTGCTATCCTGTTGCTATCCTGTTGCTTACCACTATGGTGTAGTGATCATGCATCAAGTGACATTGACCACTCATAGATGGTATAACCATCAGGGATACCTATGTTGAAACTTGACACGACGCTTATGGAGCTAGATATATTATAGAGGATGTTGCCTTCGATGGAAGCCCTCTTAGCCAAGCCTAACCCCTTAGTTGAGATGGTAGCCCCTTAGGTTTTTTTACCCATGAGCTGTTGCCCACGAGAGTATGCTCCATTCTCATGCCTACAAAAGGTATGGTTTCGCCTAGCATATACTTCCCATACATGGTCTGATTGGGTGAATGACTTTCCCCGCATGTTGCTCATGATAATATTCAACATCAGCTGATAGTATTCAACATCAGCTGTTGTATAGCCCGTTGATGCTGATATTTGATCACGATCTCACCTTTTCCTTGATCACGAGACCTAGAGGTATGGAATGCTCAAAGGAGAATAAGGTATGAAAGACACTAAATTTGTAGCAAAAGTCAACACGAAGTTCAAAAGTGCAAACATTGTGGGAGAACAAATCATAAGGAGGTATATTGTTATACAATCAACGCATGTAAAATTTGTGGAGGTAAAACACAAAGCAAAATTTTGTTACAAAAGAAATAGGAGGAGTGGTAGAAGAAGAACATTGAGATGAGATGGTTAAGTGGTTGAAAATGAGAGATTACAACAGTCAACTATCTTGTAGGTGCTGGTCAAAGGCGATCAACATTGGTAGAAAAATGGTCAAAATTGTTATTGCATATTCTTGTAGAGCTTGACAATGTTGGAAACATTGTCATCTTGAGCATGAAACCCTACATTCTAGCAAATCCTAATTTTTGAAAGTCATTTCTCAGAAATGGTATTGGTTAAAATTTTTATTCAATATTCTTAAAATACTTAGTGAGAGCTATCTAACTGTATATAACATGTCATGATCGCAGCTTTCTAAGCCCCTTAAATATCCAACCCTAGATCTTACTTTTTTTCAAAGTGCTTTTCACATGCCATAATAATCCCATTGAAAGTAGGATAAAGCTAAATGAAGGGCTCAAATTTAAAAGCAATAAAGCAAGAAAAGTTGGGTGCTCCAATATTAGATCAAATAAAGCAAAATCAAACAATGCAAAAAAAAACAATGCAAAAAAACTATTAAAGCTTTTTATATTTGTGTACATTATTTTGTGCCAAGCTGTTATATGCCTATAAAATGAGCACTTATGGACACTCATAACTAATCTTCTCTTATATACACACTCACTTTAAGTTTATTTACTGCTGATGAACTGATTTGCTGTTGTTTGGTATTCTTTGCTGCTCCTACCTCTGTCATGCACACTCCTAGTGTGCTATCTGCACCAGGTTGTTTCCAACCATCTATTTCAAGTAGAGAAGTGTTTGCAACTGTCTATATGAGAGAAGAAGTTTTCTGCAACATACTTTGCTGTTTTTCTAACTTACACACATCACAAAGGCTGGTTATTCTTTGGCCAGCCTATTTCTCATCAGTTTCCAACACACACTACCATTTCTTACAACTTTAGGCACAGTTTTCTCCTGTTATGTATCTAGAACCATTCTATTTTCAGCTGTCTATCACATTCTTTTGTACATACATAGCTTGTATAGTCATTCCATCATACTCAAATTATTTTTAGAGTAGAGTTTTGTAGATCTCTTGTCTCTTTCTCTACTGCATTATTTGATTCATGTTGTGTATGTGTAAAGGGTATTTTAGTGCGTGGAAGGTCCTGTGAACTTGCGAGGGCCTACTTACTTCCAACACCTGGTATCATAGCTTATTATGCACATACAATATTTTTTCCCAAGATGCATGATTATAGAGATAGATTGGAACAAGGTAGATAAACTTGATGGAATTTCAAACTGTCCAATGTGGGAAGTTTCAAAGAGGAAGACAAAGAGGAGAGGATATCGGGCTTTTTTCCAAAAGACCAGCTATTCTAATTTCAGCCTAATAGAAAGAGGAAGAAGAAGAGGTCCTTTCTTCATCTATGGACAATGACATTGAAGATCGACAAACTATTGAAGAGAAGTCTAGATGGGATTCAATGGAATGCGGAATATTGTCAGTGGGAAGTTTCCAAGAGCAAGACAAAGAGGGGAGGATATTGGTCTTTTTCCCAAAAGATTAGCTATTCTAATTTCATACTAATAGATGGAGGAAAAAGAGGTCCTTTCTTCATCTATGGACAACGGCATCGAAGATTGACAAACTATTGAAGAGAAGTCTAGATGGGATTCAAGAGATGCACAAGCACTCTCTCTATTAGGATGGGTGTAAAATGTCATATTACTCAATCAAGTCACGTAGAAGCTCTTGTCCAGCCTGGTTGGAGTTGGAGAACCTCTATCAAAGGAGAAACCCTGCAAGGAAAGCTCACCTCAAGAGGGTTTTAGCCAGCACAGGTATGAAGGTTGGTGAAAACAGTTTAGAACTGTTTTACAGCAAACCCTAATTCTGAACTTAGGGTTTCAGTAACCCTAAATCAGAAGATAATGAACTAGCAAGATAGAAACTGAAATTAGTCTTGCTACTCACAATACTCAACAAGATGCTAATTTCAAAATTTCCAAAGTCCTTTCGTACCTGAAATTAAAAAGAATTTACTCTCTATCTCAACTTTTCTTACAAATGGTTATAAAGTCATTTTGAAGAAGGATTCATGTGAAATCTTCACTCCAAATGAAGACCATTTTCTATTTGAAGGTGATCATAGAAGTGGTGTTACCGTTAGTGTCCATGTGAAAGGCCAAATGGCCACCGGACACTTCTTTGTATATGTTCTTTAATAAAACATATAGTGGCCTGGTCAGTCACAGACTGTAAGTTCGACCGCATTTGTAAGACCTAAGAAGTCTGTCTTCGTGCTCCCTGTGTACTGCGTTTTCTGCGTATTCTACAACCTCTGTGCGGAGTACTGTGTGTGTGGCGTCAGGAGCTCGGTTTTCTACTCCGAGCATATCGTTGTGGAGCTCTCGAGAAGGAGAGTGCAGTGTGGTGCATCGCCATCGAAATACTTCACTGGTATCAGAGCAGTTCGAGGCAAAAAGCTTTGTTCCTTTTGTGCGAGCGAAGCGAGCACCCCCAGGCTTTCTCCAAGGCTTACGACTAAGGCGGCGACCAAGGCATAGACCTTGGCATCCGAGTCATCGAAGTCACCGTTGGCGCCGTTGGCTGCGCGCGAGGGAGGACCTCAACGATCAAGGAATATAGAGGTTCCCGGTACTTCTCGGGAGGTCATCCATCCCAGTACTGTTCCCCCCAGAGCTCGCTTAACCGTGGCAATCTCTTGCCACTAAGCTACACTCTTGTGGTGTTTGAAGAAGGGGAAAGACTAAGGTTGACATTACCTTGAACAAGTTTTGGTCCCTCAAAGCTTCATTTTTGCTTTTAAAGCCTATTTTTGAAGCAATTTTGGGGTGTTTTTGGAGCCATTTCGAAGTACTTTCGCACGTAGTTCTCTTCACACAGGTCCAAGAACATCAAGAAGAGTGTTCCTTGTACTTCTCAGACAATAAATATCAACCTTTGGGGCTGTATTTTCAGCCACACTCGTAAAACTACAGTTTCTCGAGGGGTTTTCAATTTTGGTGGGAGCAGTCGCTGCAAATTTATGCAAGTTTTTTAAAGCCTAAAACATCAGAGTTGACAGACACTTGCAGGTGTTATTGGCTAATTTTTTGGGCTGTGTATTCAGCCTTTCAGTGTCATTTTACTGCATATATTGAGCACATACACACCATGTACGCTTCTGTGGATACCGCTTATGTACGTCCATGTGGGCATTGATATAGCGGTTACGTTCTTTGCATAAAGCCTTTTACGTTTGATAAAGAGGGTCGTGGTGAGGTTTTCTTAACTTGGAGACACCCAGATGTCGGGGTCTCTTCGGTGATGCAGGTGGAAGACTTACCCAGCCTCGCCATAGGAGATGTATGATAGTTGTTCATAGGTGCTCGATAAGCCTAGTTGGCTTCTATTGGGTAACTGATTATATGCAGTGGAGTCAGTGATTCACTATGCAGGTAGACATGTCAGTACTTGCAGTTTTATGATACTTTGACACTGGTCATATGCTAATTTTGCAGAGGATACTTTGGCAAAATTTTTCCAGATTTTTGGTTTAGTCAACTATATAGTGGTCGATTTACTCCTTGATACACTTATTTGTTGGTGTTTGGACTCTTCTAGCTCCATTATCATTCTATTCAGTTCTCTACGATCATGGCATCAGAGGTCTCAGGCACATCCGGTGGATCAGGGTCTAGTGCTAGCGTTCCGAGGAGGAGCTATAACTTGCAGGGCAAAGACCATTTTGAGATCCGAAAATTTGATGGCACAAACTTTGCTCTATGGAAGAATCAGATTAAAGATGTGCTGATTCAAAGAAGGCAATGGAAGCCAGTAAATGGGATTTCAAAGAAGCCTGCTGACATGGATGAAGATGATTGGGATGAGTTAGATGAAATGGCCAGGTCTACCATTCGCTTGCACCTAGCAGATAATGTTTACTTTACAGTAATAGACTGTGAAAGTGCAGAGGAGCTTTGGAAGAAGTTATGCAATACATACGAAAAGGAGACGGCATCAAATAAAGTATATCTGATGAGAAAATTATACGACCTTCGTATGAAGGACACAGATAGTGTTGCTGCTCATCTAAATGAGTTTGATGCCATATTCTCTCAGTTACAGGTTTAGAAAATGGATATGGACAATGAAATGAAAGAAGTATTGCTGTTATGCACCCTGCCATCATCATGGGATACATTTTGCACAGCTATTAGCAATAGTGCACCGGGTGGAACTCGTCTATGATGACATATGTGGAGCACTCTTGAGTGAGGAGATTCGTAGAAAATCTATGGTTGGCACTCAAAGTGGAGATGCATATAATGTTCGTGATTCTTACCAAGGAAAGAATCAACAACGTGGAAGGAGCAAGAACAAGGAAAAGAATGGTCAACGGAATAAGAGCAGAAGTAAATCAAGGAAGACGGATATTGAATGCCATTATTGTCATAAGAAAGGACACATGAAGAAAGATTGTTATGCACTAAAGAATGCTAAAGGTAAAGGACAGAATGTTGATGGGCATGTTAAACAGTTACTGAAAGAGGCCGCGGAGAGCTACGTCGTGGTGTGCTCGGTTGCTCCAAACACCAAGGGAGTGGGCTGCTGCGTGAGGAGAGAGAAAGTAGAGAGAGAAACCTGCGCAGAAATTTGGAGAAGAAGATGGAGAAGCTGAAGTTGAAGAAGTCCCAATCAAGTTATGAGAGATTTGGGACCAAGTCTTATTGATAAGTGACTTTTAGGTCATTTGGGCATGTTCACACATGGCCAATGACCAAAAGTCATAAAAATAATGTAAATGCCTATAACTCCCCAATTTGGGGTCCAAAAAATACAACAAAAATATGTCTGGAAAGCTCTCGAAGAGAGCTTTCACATGGAAGGGTCAAAATATACAAAAGGAGAGTCCTTGGGGCCTTTATCCCCAACAACCTCCCACTTAAAGGACCAAGGAGGCTCC
The DNA here is from genome assembly GCA_020310875.1 of Ceratopteris richardii. Classification (NCBI taxonomy): domain Eukaryota; kingdom Viridiplantae; phylum Streptophyta; class Polypodiopsida; order Polypodiales; family Pteridaceae; genus Ceratopteris; species Ceratopteris richardii. The sequence continues at coordinate 124,242,166 of CM035414.1, forward strand.
TTTAAGCTAAGTAACTCCCACCATCTGTATACATAGCTGATGTTGTGCCTTGGGTAGACACTTCGTGAGAGCATCTTCAGGATTCTGTGAAGTATTGATCTTGATCAAAGTGATCAGGCCATCCTCTAACACCTCTCTGATGAAGTGATATCTCACATCAATATGCTTTGTGCGAGCATGAAACATGGCATTCTTTGCCAAACATATGGCACTCTGGCTATCGCATCCAAGAAGAGGTGCCTTTTCAAGCATCCCAAACTCACTGCAGAGCCGAGCTAACCAAATGGCTTCTTTGGAAGCCTCTGTGGCTGAAATATATTCAGCCTCTGTAGTAGATAGTGCAACTATCCTCTGAAGTCTAGAGCACCATGAAATAGCTCCACCTGCAAGGATGTATACATAGCCACTTGTGGACTTGCGTGTGTCCACATCACCTGCCATGTCTGAATCACAAAATCCTTTTAACTCCAATGGACCTTTTCCATAACATAAGCATTTACTTTTGGTCCCTTTCAAATATCTCAAGATAGATTTGACTGCCTCCCAATGAGCTCTACCAGGATTAGCCATGAACCTGCTAACAACTCCCACTGCATGAGCAATGTCTGGCCGAGTGGCAACCATAGCATACATAAGTGAACCACAAGCTGATGCATATGGAACACTCTTCATGTAACTGGCTGCATCATCATTTTTGGGACAGTCATCCTTGGAAAGCTTAACATGTGGCTGCAATGGCACTCCAAGAGGCTTAGCATCAGCCACATTAAATCTGTCCAGCACTTTTTCAATGTACTTTTCTTGGGATACCTGCAAAGTATGCTGCTGTCTATCCCTTTTTATACGCATACCAAGAATATGCTCAGCTTCCCCAAGGTCTTTCATTGAGAATGCAGAGTTCAGCTGCTGTTTTAGAGCATTCAGAGTGCTCTTTTTCTTCCCAGCCAGCAGCATATCATCTACATACAGTACAAGAATAATTGGGCTTCCATCTTCATCCTTTTTCGTGTACAAACAATGATCTGCATGGCTTCTTTTAAACCCATGTTTGAGCATAAATGCATCAAACTTCTTATACCATTGTCTGGGGGCCTGTTTCAGCCCATACAAGCTCCTTTTCAGTTTGCATACCAGATGCTCTTTTCCAGGAATGGCATATCCTTCTGGCTGTTTCATGTACAGCTCTTCATCTAAATCACCATGCAAAAAGGCTGTTTTAACATCCATTTGGAATAATTCCAAATCCAAGGCAGCTGTGAGAGCAAACAACACACGTAAAGTGGTCATTTTCACCACTGGAGAGCACTTCTTGGAAATCAATGCCCTCTTTTTGGGCATATCCCTTAGCAACCAGCCTTGCCTTATACTTGGGTTTGCCATCAACAGTTTTGATTTTGTACACCCACTTGTTTGGAATGGCTTTCCTTCCTTTGGGTAACTCAACCAAATCCCAAGTATCATTTGCATGCAAGGCCTTTATCTCTTCCTGCATGGCTAACTCCCACTTCTTCTTGTGCTCACATAGCTTTGCCTCTTTATAAGTAAGAGGCTCACCCTCATCTGATAACATAATATAATGTATAGAGGGATCATATCTATTCACTCGCCTCCTAGGACATATAGATCTTCTTACCCAATGATCAACATTACCAGGCAATGGATCTACATCAGGAGGTACATTAACTTCTTCATTGTTAACAGGCTGCTGTACATCATTTCCAGCCCTGTTTTCAGCATGAATAGGTGGCTGCATATGCCCTTCAGGAGCATCATTTTGCTGTCCAGCATCATCTGGCTCAATAACCACGGGCTCATTGTCATTTCCAGCCATATGTGGTGCATCCCGAGGGTCCATATCAGATTTAACTGGTGGCTGTACATGCTGAAATTTGACTCTTTTATGGTCATCTTTAGAGGCACAATTGTTTTTGAGCAGCCTTGCCTCATTAAATACAACATCTCGGCTGCGTATTACCTTCTTGAGTTGAGGTAGCCAAATCCTGTAGCCCATTTCACCTTCATCTCCATAACCCATGAAGATTCCTTTCATGGACTTTGCATCTAACTTGCTTCTCAACTCAGGCCTTATATGCACAAAAGCATCGCAACCAAAGATGCGTAGGTGGTCATATGAAGCTGGTTTGCCAGACCAAACCTCTTCTGGAATGCCACCTTTTAAGGACATATGAGGGGATCGATTGCAAACATGAACTGCAGTTTTCAAAGCCTCTCCCCAAAATCCATGAGGGAGATTAGCTGTGGACAGCATGCATCTCACCCTCTCACATAAAGTCCTATTATACCTTTCAGCCACACCGTTGGAAGAGGGGCTGTATGGGACTGTTAGCTCCCTCTTAATACCAAGATTTTCACAAAATCTATTGAATTCAGCACTTGTAAACTCACCCCCATTATCTGTACGTAAGCATTTCAGCTTTCTACCTGTTTGAGTGGTCACAAATGCATGAAATTTCTTAAATGCAGCAAAGGCTTCATCTTTAGATTTTAACAAATATACCCAAAGCTTCCTAGAGTAATCATCTACAAAAGAAACAAAGTAAAGAGCATCCCCCATAGATTTTGTGGGCATGCTACAAACATCAGAATGAACAAGATCAAGCACATTAGACTTACGAGAGACACCAGAGTAGTAAGAATTCTTTACTTGCTTACCATATTGGCATTCATTACAAAAATCAAGTTTTGAGCCTTTAGCATCAAACTTGTCCAAATTACATAGTTTATCAAGGCCTTTTTGACTCATGTGACCAAGCCTTTTATGCCATAATTCCATATGTGAATGGATTTCAGCCAAAGCAATAAACCTGCCCAGCAAGGCTTTACCATGCAAGCAATAAAGAGTCCCTTTCTTTGTACCTTTAACAATCAGCCTAGAGCCTTTGATAAGCTTCCATGACCCCTTCTCAAAGAGGGTACTATATCCATGCATATCCATTTGCCCAACAGACAATAAGCTTTTCTTGATGCTTGGTACATACCTTACATCATGCAAAACAAGCTCATTGGTACCATCCACTGTGAGATGCACTGTGCCAATACCTTCAATTGAACAAGCATGGTTATTTCCAAGATATACATGTCCATGGCTGCCTGCATGAAAGGTAGTGAAACACTCCTTAATAGGAGTTACATGAAACGATGCACCTGAATCTACAATCCATGTTTGTGACAAAGCATCATTCACAGTAAGCAAGGCATCAATCAAATCCCTCTTTGTGATCTGCATATCTTGTGCATGAATATTAATAGAAGGATCAATAACTTCAGCATGCTCTGCTTCCATAGTAGCACAAAGTATATCTTCTTCATCCGATAGCTCCTCAATGATGACACTAGAGGCCACATTGGCCTTCTCTTTGTCTTTGTCCTTTGAGGTATCATGTGCTTCATTCTTGGTGTCCTTTTTCTTCCTGTCACCTGTGTTCTTCTTTCTTTCTAGTTCAGCTTTATAGAATCTGCAATCAGGCTTCTTGTGACCTTTCCTACCACATTGATAACAAGTCACTTCAGCCTTGCCTTTGCTTTTGCTCCTGTTCCTCTGTACATTTCCACTTTTCTTTTCTGTTCTTCCTCTAGCCACATTGGCTGAACCACTGCCCTCTCCACTAGCTTCCCTCCTGATTTCCTCATTCAAAATAGAACCCCTTACACCATCAAAGGTAAGACTGGGGCTATTCGAAAGTGAAACAACCAATGTTTCCCACGAATCAGGTAAGGTCATCAACAAGAAGATGGCCTTAAGCTTATCATCAAATGGAGGTAATCAAGAGTCCTGCAATTGTGAAAGAGTACCTGTAAACAAAGATAAGTGCTCAGCCGCACTTTTTGACTCATCAAGCTGCATACACACTAGCTTACGCATAAGATGCACTTGATTTACAGGCGTGGTATTTTCATAAGTGGCTTTCAGCTTCTCCCATACCTCAAAAGCAGTTGTAAGGCCTTTCAAATCCACTAAGATTTCATCTGATACAGCCATCTTGATGTAAGTGATGGCCTTCTTGTTTAGGTTCATCCATGCTTCATCTGTCATATCTTCAGGCTTGACTTCCTCAAGAGCCCCTTCACAATCTTTAAGAAAGAGGATGCCCAACATTCTCTCTTTCCACAAATCGAAACCATTACCTTCAAATCTCTTGATCTCAAACAAGCTTTTGACATCAGAGGAGGTAGAGGCCATGTTTGCACACTAAGAGCTTCAAAATTTCACCAAAAAAGGTAAAATTCACCTGCTGTCCTGTGCGCAATTACCTTAGGAGACTATAGCTGAGAAACTAAGCCCAAAAACTGTTCAAAACTTGCAAAAAACAATTTCTGAAATTTTCTGCAGAAAATTTCAGAAAATTCAAGCAAGCTGTAATTGCATCAAAAACAACAAATTTGTTGTTTTTCAACCACAAAAGGCATACATAGATGTAAAACCAAGGCAATGGGTGCTTGTTTTCACAAAAGCCCCAATTTTTGCAGCAATATGACCTGTAAAATCAGAGAAATGACCTACTGTAATAAGTTTCCAGCAAGTATGCACTTCCTCAATCTTTGTGCATGTCCTCCCACTTGAAAAATGAGAGAATTTTTGCCACAAAAGACCTGTAGATGAAAAAATCAGCAATGTGGATGCTGAAAAAGACCTGTGGGGATACAAAAGGAAGAATAGAAGAGATTCTTCGCGATGAAACTCTCTAAAAAACACAAAATTTGCTTCAGCTTTGCTCCGGGCTGAAGTAATCCTCCAAAAACAACACTTTTATCGCGAAAAAAGAAGGTTTTTCGCGATGAAATTCTCCCAAATGCAAGAAAACACCTTCAGCTTAACATAGGCTGAAGTGGAAAAGCACTTCGAGCAACTTTGTCGCGATGGAACAGCTCAAGGCTCTGATACCAGTTGAAAGAGGCCGCGGAGAGCTACGTCGTGGTGTGCTCGGTTGCTCCAAACACCAAGGGAGTGGGTTGCTGCGTGAGGAGAGAGAAAGTAGAGAGAGAAACCTGCGCAGAAATTTGGAGAAGAAGATGGAGAAGCTGAAGTTGAAGAAGTCCCAATCAAGTTATGAGAGATTTGGGACCAAGTCTTATTGATAAGTGACTTTTAGGTCATTTGGGCATGTTCACACATGGCCAATGACCAAAAGTCATAAAAATAATGTAAATGCCTATAACTCCCCAATTTGGGGTCCAAAAAATACAACAAAAATATGTCTGGAAAGCTCTCGAAGAGAGCTTTCACATGGAAGGGTCAAAATATACAAAAGGAGAGTCCTTGGGGCCTTTATCCCCAACAGTTACCTGCACCATCTACTTCGACTGTGAAGATTGAAGAAATTAATGCTATTTCTGATGATGCTGATGTGTTGACACTTGATAGTACTGTGCCATCTGAGGCATTTATGGCTGATTCTCTTTCCCACACCTGGCTGCTAGATTCTGGTGCTTCTTTCCATGTGACACCACATAGAGAATGGTTCTCTAATTATGCAGCAAAGTCTCTTGGTACCGTGAGACTTGGTGACTCTTACCAGTGTGATGTTGTGGGGATTGGAGATGTGGTTGTGCAGTTCATTGACGGTTCAAAATTTACTATGCATAATGTACGCCATGTACCTCAGTTATCACGCAGTTTGATGTCAGTTGGTCAACTTGATGACCTTGGTTACAAGGTGGTCTTCTATGCTCAGTCCTTTCGTATATCAAAGGGCAATATGGTTATTGCAAAAGGAAGGAAAGTTGGCTCACTTTACCCTTTATTTGTATCACAGAAAGAACACTTGTTAGCTGTTACTGAACAGCCTATGGCTTGTATTTGGCATAGTCGTTTGGGCCATATATCTCGTAGTGGAATGGAAAATCTTTCTCGTTCTGGCTACTTACCTGTGTTATCTTTCTCTGATTTTTCATTTTGTGAGCATTGTCAATATGGAAAGCAAACCAGAAATGTGCATAAAACGCACATTGACTCTTCAATTCAGCCTTTAGATCTTGTTCATACATATGTGTGTGGTCCTATGCCCACTAGGTCCTTAGGTGGTTCTCTTTACTTTGTCACTTTCATAGATGATGCTACTAGAAAAGTCTGGGTATATTCTATCAAATCGAAGGATGATGTATTTCCTACTTTCAAAAAATGGCTTGCTTCAGTTGAGACTGAAAAAGGAACTAAGCTTAAGGCTTTACGTTCAGATAATGGAGGTGAGTATACCTCACATGAATTCAGCCTTTTCTGTCAGTGTAGAGGGATTCGTAGAGAGTTTACAGCTCCTTATACCCCAGTACAGAATGGTGTAGCTGAGAGGATGAATAGAACTATTCAAGATAGAGTAGTCTCTATGTTGGATCATGCAAACCTCTCACAAGGTTTTTGGGCAGAAGCAGTATTGACTGCAGTTCATGTGATTAACCTTTCACCTAGTACTGCCAAAGGTCTGAAAGTGGCACAAGAGTTATGGACAAGGAAACCACCATATTATGATCATCTTCGAGTTTTTGGGTGTGAAGCATATGTTCATATACCCAAGAATCTTAGACAGAAGTTGGACCATAAGTCAAAGAAATGCATTTTTCTTGGATATGGTAGAGAAGGACAATTTGGATATCGCTTATGGGATCCTGAAACACGGTCAGTGATCAGAAGTAGTGATGTCATTTTTAATGAGTCTAAGATGCATCAAGAGCCGATTAAGGAGGTTGAAGTGAGAAGAGTGGTGTTTGAGGATACTAGTCCTCCGGTTAGCATGCATAAAAATGCTGCACATAGGGATGTTCAAGAGAATGTCCATTCAGATCAGTCTGCACATGTTCCTTTTCAGCAACCATTGAGACGTTCTGCACGTGTCTCATATCCACCTGATAGATATGTTCCAGGTTTAGATTTTGTTATGCTAACAGATGCCGGTGAGCCCTCTTGATACAAAGAGGCTATGCAGACAGAGGATCATGTCAAGTGTGAGCGTGCCATGAAGAGTGAGTTGGATTCTATTCACAAGAATGGTACTTGGGACTTAGTACCTTTGCCAAAGGGAAGGAAAGCTTTACCATGTAAATGGGTATATAAGCTGAAATTCACATCAGATAGTGCTTCTCCAAAATATAAAGCACGACTTGTTGCAAAGGGTTTTAAGCAACAACATGGTGTTGATTTTGAGGAAATCTTCTCTCCAGTGGTCAAGATGACTACTTTGTGCATGTTGCTTGGATTCGTTGCAATGGAGGACTTAGAGCTAGTCCAAATGGATGTGAAAACAGCTTTCTTGCATGGAGATCTTACAGATGAGATCTATATGGAACAACCAGAGGCTTATGTAGTTCCTGGCAAGGAAAGTCTAGTTTGTAAGCTCAAGAAGAGCTTGTATGGACTTAAACAGTCTCCTAGACAATGGTACCAAAAGTTTGATGCTTTTATGAAGTCCCAAGGCTATTCTCGGAGCAATGAGGATCATTGTCTCTACACAAAGAGATGTTCTGATGGAAGCTTGATATGCTTGATACTTTACGTCGATGATATGTTGATTGTTGGGAAGTCCTCTTATGATTTGTCAATTCTCAAAAAGAAGTTGAGTCAGACATTTGATATGAAGGATTTGGGGGATGCCAAACATATTCTTGGCATGCGCATTACTCGTGATAGGAGTAAAAGATGCATATACTTGTCTCAAAGTGAGTACATATCCAAAGTACTTCATCGATTCAATATGCAGGGTGGAAAGGCATTGAGTACACCTTAAACCACGTATGTGAAATTGAGCAAGGATGACTGCCCCAAATCAGATGAGGAAAAGGAATTCATGACCAAAATTCCCTATCAGTCTGCTGTTGGTAGTCTCATGTATGCTATGGTAGCTACGAGACCAGACATTGCATTTGCAGTGGGAGTTGTGAGCAGATATATGTCTAATCCTGGCAAGAAACATTGGGAAGCGGTCAAAATGATTTTGAGATATCTGAGTGGCAGTAAGGACAAGTGTCTATGCTTAGGTAGAGGGAAAGCATCCATTATTGGTTACACAGATTCTGACTATGCTTGTTGTGTAGACAATCGTAAGTCTACATCAGGGTACATTTTTCATTTTGCTGGAGGTGCTATCTCTTGGAGATCTCGTCTTCAAGAATGTACAACTGTTTCCACCACAGAAGCAGAGTATGTTGCAGCAAGTGAGGCATGTAAGGAAGCATTGTGGCTTTCTCGTCTTGCTTGTGATATGGGTTTGCCTCAGCATGTACGTCACTTGCTCAGTGATAGTCAGAGTGCCATTGCTTTGGCTAAGAATCCGGTCTATCATGCAAAGACCAAGCACATTGAGGTGAGGTATCACTTCATTAGAGATTGCTTAGCCACTGAGAGCATTATTCTTGAGAAGGTTCACACTCGAGATAATGCTGCAGATGTTTTGACTAAAGCTCTACCAAAGGATAGCTTTCGACACTGTTGTCACTTGATTGGGGGTTACTTGATTCTTGATCTTACACAGTCACTTGTATACTGTGTAACATGCCCATCAAGTGGGAGGTATAGTTTGTATACTTACACTCAGGTATTCTTTATCATTCTTTCTTTTTTCTCCCATAGTTACTCTGGCCATATTGGCCTTTAGTGGGAGATTGTTACCGTTAGTGTCCATGTGAAAGGCCAAATGGCCATCGGACACTTCTTTGTATATGTTCTTTAATAAAACATATAGTGGCCTGGTCAGTCACAGACTGTAAGTTCGACCGCATTTGTAAGACCTAAGAAGTCTGTCTTCGTGCTCCCTGTGTACTGCGTTTTCTGCGTATTCTACAACCTCTGTGCGGAGTGCTGTGTGTGTGGCGTCAGGAGCTCGGTTTTCTACTCCGAGCATATCGTCATGGAGCTCTCGAGAAGGAGAGTGAAGTGTGGCGCATCGCGATCGAAATACTTCAAGTGGCATGTTTGTTTGTTAACAAGTCAGCCATGCTAATCTTGCCAGGTCAACTTCTTCACCAAAGGCAAACATGGACCTTTGGCATGCAAGATATGGTCATATCAATTATACAATTCTTGCGCACATGAAAAATACAAGTACGGTTAAAAATTTGTCTACTTCTGCTTTACCAGATACTGGAGATTCATGTGAAGAATGTGTGAAAGGAACAATTACATAAATTACCTTTCAAGCAGCATGGATTTATCAAGGCTACAAGGAAGCTGCAGATTATTCACTTAGATGTGAATGGACCTATGAGAGCATACTCAATTCATGATCAAATATATTTTGTCACATTCATTGATGATTTTACAAGATGTTCTTGGGTTTTTGGTTTTAAAACAAAGTCATAAGTCTTTTCTACATTCAAGATATTTGTAACCATGGCACAAAATGAAACACAACAAAAAATTTAGATTTTGAGAATTGATAGACATGGAGAATACATGTCAAATGATTTCAAGTCTGAATTGCTTGTATTCAAGAGCAAAATGGTGTTGTAGAGAGGGATATCGTACACTTGTAGATATTGCACGTGGCATGTTATCTTAAAGGAAGCTTTCTCTTAAGTTTTGGTTTGATGCTATTTATACATCTATTCTTGTACGAAACATGGCATCTACAAAAGCTTTGAAGGTACTCACATCTTATGAAGCTTATTTTGGTAATAAGCCCAATGTGAACTATTTTAGAGTTTTTGGTTCTCTAGCATACGTTCACATTGAGAGGAAGGATTATGGTAAGCTTGATGAAAAAGCAATCAAAGCTGTTTTATTGTTTATGAGATAGAAATCAAAGGTTATAGGTTCTATTTACTAGATGCAATTAAAATTTTGCTCTCATGCAATGCTTATATTGTTGAAAATCAGACTTATGACAAAAATTCAGAAATTTCAGATTTCCTAGAGAAACTTGGATTCTTAAATTCAGCCATATAGGGGACTGTCCTTGAAATTGTCATGCTGAACTTGAATTTCAACCTCAACCTTGAGCATCTCCTATCCATGTTGAACCTTCGGAGACTCATATTACTCATCCAAAAGAAGAGCCAACCAATTCAAGAAGTTGGAGACTCTTCTAGAGTTCAAGAAGAAAGAGAGATATCACCAATTTTTAGGAAGGTACCAAAGTGGTTTTTACAAACTATTCAAGAGAGTGGAATGAAAAATTTGAGGGAAAGAAAAAAGTCAACAAAAAGATGAAGCAGATAATGTAATATTTTGCAAAAGTTATTGATATTTATTATATTTTGGCTCTTACTTGAGTTGAGAATGAACCTGCAAGTGTTCAAGAAGCACTACATAATCTTGTGTGGAAGAAAGCACTCCAAGAGAAGATTGATTCTATTTGTAAGAATCAAACTTTGGGAGGTTTGTGAGTTACCAAAAAGGAAAAAAGCTATTGGTATGAAGTGGATATTGAAAATCAAAAGAAAAGCTGATGGTACGATTGATAGATACAAAGCAGTAAACAAAGGATTTACACAAAAGGAAAGTATTGACAATGATCATACGTTTGCGCCTACATCTAGAATGACAATAGTCAGAGTTATTTTTCTTTAACTACATTCTTTGGTTGGACTATTTATCAATTAAATATCAAGACGACTTTTCTCAATGGAGATCTACATGAGGATGTCTACGTTCACCATCTTCAGGATTTGAAGTCGAAGGTAAAAAAAGTATTCTTTGCTAATCGATCAAAGCACTTTATGGTTTGAAGTAGACACCAAGAGCATGATATAATAGGCAGATATGTTTGTATCTTGTTTCCATTGGTTTTAAAAATTCAGAGACTTCTCCGACACTTCATGTTAAGTGAGAGGAAGATGTTTTGATTATAATTGTCATTTACATTGATGATAATTTAGAACTTTTGATACCATAATATATAGTCAAGCATGTAATCCACGTCCAGATATACCATTTGCAGTCTTCCAAGTGTTAATGTTCATACATAAACTATTCAAAAGTCATTGGAAAGCCGTAAGAAGATTTTTTAGATAATATACAAAGGCATTGGTCAAGGGAAAAACATCACAGTTATGCAGATTATTGAATTTTACTGCAATATGACATTGAGGGGAGGATTTTTGAAAACAATGTCCATTGAGCATGGAACCCTAAATTCCAGCAAACCCTAATTTTCAGATTTTTCAAAAATGGTGTTAAAAAATTGGTTTAATTTTTTATTGAATATTCTTAAAGTACTTAGTGAGCGCTACCTAAGCATATATGACACTTTATCATCTGAGCTCTCTAAGCCCCTTAAATATCAAACCCTAAATTTTGCTTTTCAAAGTACTATTCATTATGTCAAAGTCCTATTAAAGTAGGATAACGCTACATCAAGGGTTCAAATTCAAAAACAATAAAGCAAGAAAAGCTGGGAGCTCCAAAATAAGATCAAATAAAACAAAAATCATGCCATACAAAAAAACTATCAAGGCTTTTTAGATTTTCATAACTTTTTTGTGTCATGCAGCTATATGCCTGTGAAAAGAGCACTTGTGGGCACTCATAACTAATCTTATATTGGTCTTTAGGCTCTCAATTAAAGTAAAAAGGAGAGAGATAGTGACAATATCGAGACAAGAGAGACAAGCCCACATATGGCAAAGGAGCTAAAGTGGCTCCAAGTTATCTTAGGTGATGGATGGTCAAACATGTGTAAGAAGTACACCTAAAACGTGCTTGTATCTTCATGTATGGGAACATGTTTTGGAAGGTTATTGATACATTTGGAGTTAGGCTTATTGTTATGTGCTGCTCTCTCTATGTCCATCACATGCGGTTTAATCTTTGGCTGTAGGGACACTCCTATGTGCAAGAAGAGGGAAGATGGAAGGCTCTTTGGGCTTGCTTCTGAATCCAAGGCTTGGAAATAGGTATTATGATCTCAAGAATGATGCAACAGGCTATTAATAGGAAAAGTTTTCTAAAAAATAACAAGTTCTTACCCCAAAATAGTAAGGCTCGTCGTCCTCTATGTTTTAGGTTCCTGCTCTGTATTTTCAGAATAACCTCTAAATTTTAGGAATTCCCAAACATATATTAAACTTCATAATTTCAGGTCTAAACTTCGAAATTCTAGTAGTTGATTGGCCTTCCTAAACGAGGGATCATGGGCTTGAGAGTCATGTTCTACCCCACACATCCACATTGTTGAGAGGTAAAACATGTATAGGGGCTGTACTAGCTCGTAAATTTTGTGCCTGCTTGATTCTCATTCCCATCATTCTGCTGTCATGGATTTTAACACATGCATTCCTGCTGGCTCGCTGGTATGAGGTCCTGCCTGAGGTATGGTTGTGGTTTTGGGGCAGCTCCCATGTACTGCAGCCCTTGGACATTGCCCTTGGATTGGTTGCTCGTAGGTCTCTTGGGTTGCCCTAGGTGCTATCAAGCCCCCTTTGTCCGCCTGTTACACATGCCTTTCCCATGACTAGTGGGTGTCACTTCCCATATTTCCACTCTATGCATGATGAGAAACAAACTGACAAGCCATGACCTTTCCGTATACAAGGCTAAACCTCAATGAAGGGCAACTGCCCTGTGGTTGATAGTTTGCCCCCTTCATCTCCCCTACCCCTTCGATAGGTTGTGGACTCGTAATCATTCCTTCCCTCTCCCAACAAGAGCCTTTGGGTGCATGCCTCTCGGTGTGCTTGTGAGAAGGAAAGGCTACCACATGGGTAATCAAGACCTTGATGTCAATGATATGCTTATAAGGGAGATAACCGCACATGTGATATAGGATTTGGACTGTTCCATTGGTCTTGGGAAATGGACATGAACTTGTTGCATAAGTTGAGACATGTTCTTGGATTGAAGAAAAGTCTAGGGCTTATTGGCCAACTTGATGCTAATGTGTGTTATTACATTCGAGGATGGTTTAAGATAAAGCTATGAGGGGCTTGTGCTGATCATTGAAGGGAGCAAGAAAGGCACTTCAATTTATCTGCATTGTAAAGCATGTTCAATTTTAGTCATCTTAGTCTGTTGCGAGTTTGAAATTTTTCCAACTTCCTAGGTGAGGTTAGCCATCACTAGAAATTGAAATCTTTAGCGACTAGTCTTATACGAAGATGGGCAGTTGCCCACATAAAAAGAAAGGGTGTAGCTGAGATGTTTTTAGTGTAAAGCTGAAAAAAGGGGTACTTCAAGAATTAAAATTTTGATTTTATATGAAATTTACTACTTTTAGCAAAAAGACCAAAAGGTATCAAAAAATAGATAGCTGCCATCGATATAGCAGGGGGTTGGTTCATGTCACACCAGAGTTCATATTTGGACTTCAGAGTGCACTATTTTAGAATAGTATTCTTTTCATGATTATGTCGTCCCCAGCAAGTGCTATCAGCTTTGAACCATTCCTTTTCTATTCTATCATGTTGCTACAGTGAAATATTCCCTTCAGCCTCATATTCTCAGCCTGAAGCATACAACCTATATTGAACCTGTTAAAATCTGTTATTCAGATTTCTTCTCACTTATCAGGCCAAATTCACTATTTTGATTTATATACGACAGTTATGCTATAGTCAATTTTTTCTTTTCTGATATGTAACTCGATTTTATACATTAATACAATCGAAATTTCAGATTTTATCATATTTCTTTTAAAACTTGTCACATATTCTTTTACTTATGCTGTGGACTGAGTCTGAGTCTTTTGTAGTAGATTTAAACCTCAATATTTCAAACTATTCATGAATTGAAAAACCCAACATGGTTTCAAAACAAGGTAAGGCAATGTCTATTTGATTTGAGCTTATGATTTTTAGCTGCACAATTTTTTTTCTCCCTTCTCTTTTTTTCTTCATCGACAGGCCGAATCAGGAGGAGATCATCTAGATATCTTTTTTTTTGCTCATCCTTGCTTTTATCTCATTTCTATCGCTTCCACAACAGTCCATATAACTCAGCATTAAAAACTTATTTCACGTCAGATTATCTCATACTATGAATATTTCATATCATTCTTCTGATTCAGTTTTATAATTCATTTCAAATTTCATTTATATTTCAGGTTTTCACCCGTATTAGAGATGTTTTTCCAGTCTGTATTCATTCTAATCAAAATCTATATCTGTTTTCACTAATCTATTTCGAATTTACAAATGATATTTTAATCATTTTTTTTTCACAATGATATCAATTTTTGCATCGAGAATTGTCACAAATAAATTTAAAGCTAGAAATTTTCAATTCTTGTTGATAACCTGAATCTCTGGGAAGTCATCAAATCACAATTAAAAGGAATTGAATCACCCCAAACTTGTTTGGAAATCAAATAAGTGATATATTCTTTATGTGCAATGCTACTTGGATCAGAAAATATGGATGCTATCTTTATATACCTCGACAGTGCAGAGGATGATTTTAAGAGAATGCCTTTTGAAGTTGATGTGGGAAGCCTGCTTAAAAGGTTTTGGGTAAGTCTCTCAGTTCCTGCAAGCAAGAATCTTATGTCTATGGGCTCCAATACTGTTCTCTCTTTATGTGGAAGAGTGCTGAATGTTATATACTTGAGGAGTTGTTTTATAATATGTAGTTTGATGCCTCTCTGGACTTCTATCGATTCAGTTCTTGCAGTGTCCATTCAGTATTGAACTCATGAATTCGTTGTGACTACGTCATTTGCAGATTTTTAGCAAGGAGGCTGTTGAAAAGGAGCGCATAAGACTGTAAGTTGCACAGCCTTTTGTGATCTGAAACGTTTTTAATAATGAATTATTATAGGTTTCAAGTACTTCAATTAGTTCCATGCAGTAAATTTCTGCAATTTTTGGCTGTGTTTTGAGCTTTATTTGATAGTTGACTCTGTACTATGGTGTGGATTAGTACAGGGGCGAGGAACTAAATCGTGGCTATTTCGATGATTTTCGTGACCTTAAGAAGCATAATGGCAAGGTTAGTCAATGGTGAATCATAAAAGTCACATATTTTATATAATCTGTTCTGACAGGATTGGTTCTCAAATTCAGTTGGCAAAAGCAAGTCAAACCTTATTTCCTATTACTTCTTCGGTGAAGTTTCCAGAACTACCAGTTAGGACATTGAATAGAGAGAGGTTTACAATACCATATCTGCAGCTCTCTCATAATGAAACAGAAGATCCTGTTACAGGTGTATCTGTTACCATGATTTGCTTAGCTTTTCGTGGGCATGGCCAGGTATTCTGGCTAAAAACTAATTTATGCATTTATGAATTGCTGGTGCAAGCTTTTGGGATTTGTTATGTAGGGTCTTGCAAGTTCTTGGGTTCAACCCTTTTACGATCATTTCAATGGTTTCAAGAATATTCGTATCTATGAGGTGAGCTTGTCTTTTAAATTTTCAGGTTTTTTATGGAATCTTTGGTTTTCTGATTGCTTGAGATTGGGGGCTCTTTTGCTAGGTAAATAAATGTTCTCTTGTTTACACAGGTATTCTATATAGACCAATGGCTTCTTTCTCTTCCACCAGTGAGGTATTTACTTCTGCATTTCATGCGTCGTAAAGCAGAGATCAATCACCACGATGGTTTTAAAAGAAGTGTGTATGCTTTTGGGGATTCATACGATTTTCGGAAGGCTCTCAAAATCACAAACATTCTAACAGGGTACTTGTAATGCTCTGTTCTCATAGTGGCAAGCATTGTAGATATTGAGTATTTTGACATAATGATTGCTTTCATGTTTCAGATATGCCTTTCTTCTAGATGGACGGGGTAGGATCAGATGGCAAGGTTTTGGGCAATCTACACAGGACGAAATCAAGTGGATGATCTCTTGTACTCAGAGGCTCTTGAAGGAGCAGACACCTACATTCGAGCCATTAAATGAGCAGTTATCCTGTGGCTAGAGAGTTTCGGTTACCATCTTAAATACAAAGAAAGCTATTGCTTTTATTCAGTCCTAAAATTTTCCCTGTTGTCTTGGAGATTTTTGCATTGGAAAGGGCAGACACCAATGAGGATCTGACCCTGGTGTCATAAGATGGTGCTGTGTAATAAAACAACTTCAAAGTGGAACTTGGAATATGAGCATGAATTTGATGATTGTTCTAATCGAGAGATGTGTCATTATGTGTATCCGTCCTCACCATGAAGTGTGGAACTTGTCTTCTGGTTAGTTTTTGTTTGACACGTGGTGCTTCAACTGAATTCATAGGTTAGCCAGCTCCATGTATATTCTGCTTCAATGGTTTCATGCTAGCAGGTTCTTGTTCAAGTTATGATACTTGTAAATGTTGGAGATGAAGTTGGGATGTGATTTCAGAAGCTAAAATGTATGTGAAGGTAAATGCTTAGACAAGAGCAATTGAACGAAAGGTATGAAGGTGATTGTAGATGATAATTCATAGGTACGTTGTAGATTTTTGGTCGATGTTAGGACTTGTACATCAAACTTCAACATGAAGAGTTTTTCCTCTTCTCCAAGCTTGGATATTGTGTAATACTACCATAGAAGGCGCTTGAATGATACTTTACAGTGGCTAATTCATATGTTGCTCAACATCATATGATAATAATAGTTCGTGTTGCAATATTATTTCTCATTCCTTATCAATATATAAATATTTCTTGTTAGCACAACTTGAAGATGAATGTTAGGAATGAAACATCTTGCAAAAAAGATTAGATTTTTTAAATGTTGGATCTTATTTCAATGTAAAAAATTGAATTTTTCTGAAGTCCAATTAGAGGTAAATGAAAAGAGTGTTTTTATGTGGAAAATGCCTTTCTAATAGGAGTCTGTTTAGAAGCACACAAGGGATGTTATTTTTGAATCTTGATCATCGAGAGTTAGTGAAGTTGAAATCTTACACTAGATATCAATAGCATTGTAAAATTTGGATTGAAAGTACATTATGGTTGTTACAAAAGACAAATTTAGTAGCGTGTCAATATAAAGGGAAGTCATATTTTTTTTTAATGTACTTTCTTGAATCATAATTGTTCGGTGATATACCTCATGAAGGCTCTATGTGCTAGAACTAACAACTAAGGGGCTTACATGCATAAATTGATTGCCACAATTCATGAAATATCACAAAAACATGCATTTTCATGTATCTTTTTTATTTTAAAGTATTTTTTTAAATTTGTAGATAAAAGTATTATGAGAAAGGAAGGTTTTTGTTATTGATTTCTACAAACTTAGTTGAAATTTTGGATGAATTGAAGCTAAAGCAAAATGTCAAACCTTTGTTAAAAATTGAAATCAAGGATGCAGTTA
>CM035414.1:124261843-124267565 GCA_020310875.1 Ceratopteris richardii
ATATATATATATATATATATATATATATATATATATATATATATATATATATGGTATGCATATGTGTGTGTGTTTGTGATTCAAAGCAATTCCTCTATGAACATGCATAAATTGAATGCCAAAATAGTGATGCAGAGTCCCACATTTTGAAATGGCTTATATGTGTATTTTCCAAGTATCATCTTTTCTTATTCACAAATACTCTTGAAGTATTTATTCAACTAAATCCAATTGCCACTTCCCTTCGAAATACCAAACAACAAAACCCAAAAACCTCTAGAACAAAGGCACAAAACAGGAAACTATGCATAAAATTGTTGGAATTGTGATAGAGATAGACATATAAGAGCTGAGGTTTGCATGAATATCATGGTCAATAGGGTTGGAGTAAGACAAATACATAACATGGATATAGTTCAAGTCAATGTTTATCCCAACTAGAATGAAGATGAGCTAAAAAAGGACCTTCATTCTATGGGTAATGAAATTACAATCTTTATCCATACATTGTTCCATTTCAAGAATTTTTCTATTCTTGTGCTCCATGACACCATTTATTGATGTGTATATGACATTGTAAATTGGTATGCAATGCCTCTTTTACTATTGGTTGTGTGAGTAGGGGAATTTTTGTGCATCAACTTCCACAAAGAAAAGCATCAAACTCATGTGACATGTATTCACTACCACAATTTGTGCAAAGAGTATAAATGTTTACTTCCTTGATAATTTTCTAGCATATCTAAATACATTTTAAAGCAAGAGAATACTCCATTCTTTGCTTTCATGGGATACACCCAAGTATGGCAAGTTGCATCATCAATGAAGGTAACAAAGTGTACATGCTTGCC
Organism: Ceratopteris richardii; assembly: GCA_020310875.1. NCBI lineage: Eukaryota > Viridiplantae > Streptophyta > Polypodiopsida > Polypodiales > Pteridaceae > Ceratopteris > Ceratopteris richardii. The sequence continues at coordinate 124,262,695 of CM035414.1, forward strand.
AAAAGATGGAGTCTTGACTGGACCACATGCATCACTATGGACAAGTTGCAACTTTTGCATAGCATGTGTAGCACCATCCTTGGGAAAAGGATCATGATGCATTTTTCCAAGTATACAACCTTCACACGCATACTTTTCAATGGAATCAAGTGTTAGAAAACCAACAACCATATCCTTCTTTTGCAAGTAAAGCAAACTACTGAAGTTCAAATGACCAAAGCGAGCATGCTATAACTCCATTTCGACCATAGAAGAAGTACATGTAAGAAGGAAATTTGGGGCAATTCTCTTATATGTATCCAAACAATACAAGCCATTGCATAAAGTCCTTCACATCACAATAACATCACCATTGGTAAAATCATGAACCATACATTTTTTATCAACAAAGGATACATGAATTTTGACACTAGCAATAATAGGAATTGAAAAGATGTTCTTTTTTAATATCAATTACATACAATGCATTCTTGAGATTATCATTTAAAGCTCTAAGCTAAATTTCTACAGCTCCAATAATAGGATAAGAAGCATTGTTTGCACATAAAACATGTCCTCCCTTGGATGCATCTTTCAAAGATGAAAAAAATTGTTTCCATGAAGTGATATTCTTTGAAGCACCACTATCAAAAACCAATCCAAAACAAACTCATTCACAATCATACATGTAGAATGTGATGATGAATCATAATTACAAAAACTCATGCACAAACATCTTCAAAAAAAATTAGCTTCATCATTCTTTGCATTAAATGTATTCTCAACAATAGACATGGTGGATAAGTACTTCATAGGTTCAATATGCAGTGTGGAAAGGCATTGAAGTACATCTTTATCGACATATGTGAGATTGATCAAGGATGATTGCTCCAAATCGAATGAGGAAAAGAAATTCATGAACAAAATTCCTTATCAATATAATGTTGGTAGTCTCATGTATGCTATGGTAGCTATGAGACCAGACATTGCATTTGCAATGGGAGTTGTGAAGAGATGTATGTATAATCCTAAAAAGGAGCATTAGGAATTGGTCAAGATGATTTTGAGATATCTCAGTGGTACTAAGGGCAAGTGTCTATTCTTGGGTAGAGGGAAAGCATCTATTATTGGTTACACAGATTTTGATTATGTTGGTTGTGTAGACAATTAGAAGTCTACATCAGGGTGCATTTTTCATTTCGCTAGAGATGGTAGCTCTAAAACCTGGGTCCACCTCAACATGTACCTCGTTTGCTTAGTGATAGTTAGACTGCCTTTGCTTTGGCTAAGAATCCAATGTATCATGCAAATACCAAGCACATTGAGGTGAGGTATCACGGTATTAGAGATTGCTTAGCCACTAAGCACATTATTCTTGAGAAGGTTCGTACTTGAGATAATGTTGTAGATGCTTTGACTAAAGCTCTACCATATGATAGCTTTTGAGACTATTGTCACTTGATGGGGGCTACTTGATTCATGATTTTACACAGTTACTTGTATACTATGTAACATGCTCATCAGGTGGGAGGTATAGTTTATATACTTACAATCACGTAATCTTTATCATTCTTTATTTTTCTCCCATAGTCACTTTGGCCATAAAGCCCTTTAGTGCGAGATTATTGTTATCGTTAGTGTCCATGTGGAAGGCCAAATGATCATCGAACACTTTTGTATATGCTCTTTAATAAAACATATAGTGGCTTGGTCAGCCATAGATTGTAAGTTTGATCGCATTTGGAAAACCTAAGAAATCTCTGCTTGTGCCCCTTGTGCATTGTGTTTTTTGCATATTTTGCAGCTTCTATGTGAAGTACCATGTGTGATGTCTGGAGCTCAGTTTTCTACTTTGAGCGTATCATCATGGAGCACTCGAGAAGAAGAATCCACTATGCTGCATTTCCATTGAGAAGGAGAGTACCTTTGGTGACAAAAAATTGACATTTAGCAAGATTCAACTTCAAACCTATCTAGAGGTAGTGGTCAAAATTCCCTTAAAATTTTCCAAATGTTGATGAGAATATTCGGCCACAGCTCTTCTATCTATACTTGAGAATACTAAAAAGTCATCCATGAAAATGCAGAGAAATGTTTAGCCATTTACCAAATATTAGATATATTCTTCATCTTCATGATGTAGATGCATTTTTTAGGCCAAAAAACCATGCATGTATAAACATAAGTGCAACATAGAGTGAAAAAAAAACGATTTTGTCTCTATCTTTGGGGTGGTTGAGAACTTGATTGTAGCCATTGAATCCATCAAGAAACCTATACATAGTATGTCCAACCACTTCTTCCAATACCTTATGTGTGAAGGGTTTTGAGAAACCATCTTGAATAGTTACTTTATTTAGAGCACAAAAATCAACACACACTCTTATATTTCCATTATTTTTCTTAGGTATAATAAAAATGGATGAAATCCACCTTGAGTGTTCTACATGAACAATAAGCATCCTCAAATTTAATTATTTCCACCTTGACTGTGAAATGTTCTACATGGTGGTATTAGAGCACAAAGATGCATGATGGTTGGAAGAGATGTCTCTCTATAGATGACCAGTGATATGAGAATGAGTGATGTGAGAGCTTTAAGTGAGTTCCTAAGTATAAAATACCACCACATATGAGTATATCATGCATACGTGTTACATGCGTAAAACCTCCGTCCACCACTAGACTAAAAAGTCTCCATGCGTAGGGAAATGGATCACATCAAAGCTACTCGAGGGACACATAACTATAGCATTATTAACCAAAATACTTGAAAGTTTGCTTAATAGAAAAAAAAATGCATTTGCCTTTAGAATCAAATACTATGTGTGTGATATTTAATGCATGGATTATAATTATGATAGCAAGTATCACGTTAGGATTGTAAAGATGCAATTTAAAAGTTTGATCATCACTATATAATCTTATACAACTATTAACACAACTTATTTCACATGTAACATGCATCTTTTCCCTTGAAATGCAGCTTTAACTTTATAAAGGATGGAATAGATTCTAGTTGTAATTCATTAACTAATGATTGAGAGATAATGTGTACCATCATTATTCAGAATATAAATAAGGATACAATTAGTAATTCTTTTTATACAAAGAGGTACATGAGGTTCACATCATCTAAAGGGGGGTTTTTGTTATAATTATGTGTCCCTCAAGTAGCTTTGATGTGAACCCTTTACCTAAACATGGGCACATTTTACTCTAGTGCTGCATAGAGGTTTTCTCCCCATGCAACCACATATACATGATATAGTCATAAGTGGTGGAACATATACTTAGGGATTCACTCATAGTTCTCACTTCACTCATTCTCATATCAATGATCATCTATCTATGGAGACTTCTTTTGGCCATCATGTGTCTCTATGCTTTGATCTCCTTCTTCACTCTTGTGTGTACTTCTATTCATGCTTTCTAAGTCAATCACACAACCAACAAATAATTCATAAACAAGCAAAGCATGCACTTTCTAAAAGACAAAATTAATGCAAAGCATGCACTTCAAAATGGTTTATTGGCTTGTTTTTTAAGTTCATTAAGCTATTTTGATTCTATTGGAACCATTTCGAGTCATTAAGGTTTTGTGATTTTCTCATCATTGTATTCTTCATTTGCAAATTGTCTCTCTACACGCAGGCATGTTATAGGGCATGCTTCCCTAAGGATGAATCCCCTTGAGTAGAAGAAGTCTTGTGGACTATGTTTTCTTTTCTTCTAAAAAAGAGTTCTTCGATCTCACTCCTACAATTTGGCAGGCTCGATAGGACCCTCACATGCTTTGTGTGAGCTATCTATGGAAGTAAGAATTTAGTTTTTCTATTGTTTTTCTTTGATTTATGATTCTTTTTAGGCATCAACTCGAACTTGGATGAGTGGGTACATGTCTTGTATCCGAGTGGATAAGGGGTCTCTTCATGTTAGGCCTCACTCAGAACTTGGGTCAGTGGGTAGATGGCCCAAATCTAAGTGGATAGGGGGTCTCTTCATGTGCGTAAGAGTCCCAAAATGTCAACTCAACCCTCATCTCATCAACCAAACAACCATGTACCTTAAACCTTTCCATTGACTTTCTCAATAGTTAGCCTTTACACCTATTTCTAAAGAGAAGCCTAGAGAACCTTGATTTCTCCTCTGACACCTTTGAAGAAAACCCGAGTACCGATGGATGACCTCTCAAATTTTCTATCATGATGAGTGGTTATAGTCAACATGTAGATGGGCACTTTTCCATGTGGGAAGCCTTGAGACCAATTTTTTTTTTAATTTTCCTCCCAATAACTCTTCAAAACGAGCTTTGGATCAGTTTGGAGAATTTAAAGCTGCAACCAGATAAATATTTTGATGAACTTTTATACATGCTAAGGCTCTTCTTCTTGCTGTCGCATGTTTGAGGTGACTTTTTAGTAAAAAAATGGATTGAGAAGGCCCCTCCCAAGGTCTTCCCAACATAATCTTTGAGAATCATTAAGGTTAGATGTGAAATTAGAGGACTTTGTAGTGGCTTGCTTCTCACATTGAAGAGGCAAGAGTGCATTTTGAAGACAATACTCAACCAAACTATGTCACTTTCCTAGATTCCATTGAGTAGCTTGAGTGGGAATTTGAAGCACTTAAAATGAAATGGATCCAACATGAGGAGAAGGTCAAATTTCCACCTACATGCTACAGTGATGAGTGAGTAGTGCAACTTCGACACAGTGGAGGAATTGCGAATTACTCAAGAAATACATAGACAAGTATGGTGTAATACATGCAACTACAGTGGCCATTCTAATGTGAACTCTCCAGATAGAATAATTGTCCAATTTTGAGGCAAAAATTTTCATGAGGCTCGGGATCCCCACTACCTCAAAGGAACTAAACAAAGAGGTGAC
>CM035414.1:124277565-124540065 GCA_020310875.1 Ceratopteris richardii
GTACTTATGATAATTCAAGGCTACCAATACTTGTTGGATTTTGTTGTTATTGCATTACCCAAAAGACCTCTTTTTCTTCTTCTCTTCGGAAGACTTGGTTGAGGCAAGCCAAGGCATTAGAAGATTGGGAGAGAAATATGCTATGGATATCTAAAAAGACTAAAATACAGTTGTAGATACAATAGGAGCAGGAGTGCAACACTGCTAAAACAACTAGGTACACGATTATAGTGAGGCACTCCTTCCTTGCCGCATGAAGAGATAATCTACTTAATTGGATGATCAGTAGCCCAGAGTGCTACACCATGGAAATAAGTGAAATATAATTAGATCAAAACGAACCTTGTCTATCCTCTACATAGAGAAGTGAATTTTCTACAAAAGAAGCACAAGTGGGCCCAATTTAGGTATAAATATGTATTTGCACTCATTGGATGATAAATTATGTGATTGAAAGAAAAGGATACAGAAGAGTTAAAACCAACATGTGGACCAACTTAAGTACTGCCTTTAAAGTGGGCCGCTATGTGATACCTCTAATGTAGCCAAGGTGGAAAACCAAGTTCCTAATATTCAGTAGCCAAGGTGGCCAAATTGGGTGCCTAAAATTTGATGAGCAAGTAATAAGTAGGCCATTGTTTTTTGGTAGTCCATAGGAGATTAGGCACCTTTTTTTGGGTGATTCTCTTGGAGTTGGGCAACTAAAACGTGAAGGACCACCACAAAGTGGGCACTTATGAGATATTGGCAAGGAGCAAGAAGCCTCCTTTTGTGAAAATTGGGCCATTTTTCCCAATGGAGTTGACTCCATCTGTAAAGCAAGTTGGACATGTAGAATTCTTGCAGGTAGCTACTAGGAGCTAGTCACCTCCATGTGGGTTACTTGAACAAAGTGGAAAAATTTTGTCAAAAGGCACTAGTGCATTGTTATGCTAACTGAAACTAGGCAAGCAAGCTAAAATCAATAATTTGCTGGATGCAACCAAAAGGTGTACAATCTGAGTAGCATCTCCAGAGACTAACTTTGACTTTGGGACTAGGGATGACCTCCATTTTTAGATGGATGGACTAAGGAACATATGATGGAGCACCACTTGTCTACAAGTCCATCTAGGGTAGAAGGAAACAATATCAACATGGCATCTTCACAATTTTCCCATCCACTTCCTAGACATAAGGAGATGATCCTCCTTACATGATCATCATCATAATCGTGCACAAAACTCTTTAAAGTAGTAAATTTGATATTTAATTTGGATAGAAAAATTGAGAGTTCCTCCATCGATACTTGGATTTCTTCAAAGGTGTTAGAGGTTATTCACGGGTGCTTCTACACTTCTCTTTAGAAAGAGTTGTAAAAGCTAACTCTTGTGAAAAGTTACTGGAAAAATTTAATGGTACAAGGTTGTTTGGTTGATGAGATGAAGGTTGAGTTGAGGTTTTGGGACTCTTGTCCATGTGAAGAGATCCCCTATCCACTAGGATATGGGTCATGTGCCCAATCATGAAACTTCAAGTTGAGGCCTTGCAAGACTAAGAATCAAAAGAAAAACAACACAAAAGGTAAATCCTTACTACCACAAATATCTCATATAGAGCATGTAAGGGTCCCATCGGGCATGTCCAACTTTAAGTTAGAGATTGTGTACTTCCAAGATGGAGAGTGATGTGAGATAGCCATATCAGAAGGGGCAAATGAATGCCCAATCAGCTTTTATATAGACTCTAATAGACCAAGCTGAGTAGTCTTGATAATTCTGATAATTAATTGTTGATGTGAATCCCCTTCTTTGAAACAAGATGACTGGTGGCAGAGATGAGTTATTCTTAGTAAGTCACCTACCCACTTTGAGAAATTCTTATGATTGCACCTGATATCCACATGGCCATTTGGTGAATTCTCTGCAATTTCTGACCCTTTCACCTCTGACCAGCAAGTCTTGGAAGAATACACTTTTTACCCCACATAGCAACAAATGCTCAGACTTGGGTGGTCATAGAGTTGCCTTAATATGGTCATGCCAAAATTAGGTAGAAGAGATGCCTTAATATGGAAATGCCGAGAATGTCTGGAGTGTCGTTGTGTTTTGGAAGAGCAACAATTTTGGGATTCTTGTATCCTTAGTTGAAATGGAGTGTGGTGGTGGTACACACGAGCTAGGAGTTGCCCTACTTCAGGTGTTGTGCCAAAGTGAGTTGCTTCCATAGCATCTTTGTAGGTAATTTTATCACTAAATTATTGCAATCGATTAAAAGGAGGAAAAGAGGGGAGGTGGGGTCACCTATGATAGGATTTCCACCCTATGCAAGTCCCCTTGGTCCTCCAGGTGGAGAGGTGGCCTTCTCTCTATTGAGCCTCGATGGAAGGAAGCTTTTGCTTAGGACCCTTCTTTAATGACGGTCACACGGACATTACTCTTGCCATGATTGCATATTGAAGTATGATCCTCTTGTCGTCTATAAAGCTGACCCAATCAATAGCAAAATAAGATATCGCTTATACGTGAACATCAAAGTGATAGACTCACTGGACGCCCACTTGAAGTGTACTTCAAATGCCTAAGCAACATGATCTTTCCTATGAAAGAAGTCACACTTTTTCTTTGCGCATGTACTAAGAGAGTAGGTTGCACAATTAACATTTGGCGTTGTAATTTTCAAATATATCAAACACCAAACATTTGATGCCTTGATGGTTTGATTTTGGGTATGAAAATGGGATGGAGGGAAAAGAGATTTTCTTAGTTATTTTTAAAAGGTGTTTTTTTTTTAGCTTTAATCATGCAGAGAATTTTGAATTAGAATAAAGAAATACCACTTGTGACCCTAAAAAGTGACAGGGTTCATTTAATGGTATCATGATGATCTTACAACATTTCAAAATCTCTAAATTTTTGAGCCAAGTCTAATTACATGATTTCTTCTTTTTCTAAAAGTCAACCCTTGGAAACATGTCCCCTGCTCCCCTTCAGGCCAATAATTTATAGGCGATAAAATGTGGCCAACACCCTCTTCTGATTGCTACATCACTAATCACTCCTTAATTTAAAAGGCCCATGTAAAGTTGATTTTTTCATAATGAAACATGTTCAATGATACATATTATTCTATAGCATTTGAATTTATAATACCATTCTATAGATGATAAAAAATGCTTTTCTCACATCACATAGATCATGAACCTTACACATCTTCAATAAACATCACTACCAAACTAGTCTTAGCTAATGCTAGCACTAGTAATATGGGCCCTATAATATATAAGTCATTTAGTAAAATGATGGTATTAATCTTAGAATCCATAGTTCATTCTCTCTAACTCCTTCGACATAATAAGAAGAGAATGACGAAATTATATTGAGAAGTACTCGGTTTGATGGAACCATTTCAAAATTTGAAACATATGAGCTAGTAATGGACATAAAATGAACATGATTTGATGGAATCTAATTGAATTGCATAGTAAACACATTCTTTAATTGACACAAACTTACCGTACCCAATCTTAGAAGCATAGATGTCTATAAAAGCCATTCCAAGCAATTTCTTGTTTCACTTTTGCATGATATTTTTTAACAACATAGTCATTCACCTTATAATTCTTGCACAAATATTTTTGTTTGTATCATTAATTATCATACTTGTGTTCTTTATTTGATTATACAACATGCTTATAAGTGGTGGATGAGTCTCAAGGAGAAAAATTCCATCCCTATGGATTGGACTTAGTTTGAAGCCCTTTTCTCAAAGATTTTCTTCCTAAGAATGAGGAAGAGAGGAAATGGAATGAGTGGGATAGGATTATACAGAGTGTAGGGATTTTTTAGTCTACATATCCCACTACAGGGAGATCATATGGAAGCATGCGGGGTTAGATGACTTTGTGACGACCAGAGGATTTAGAGGGGCTTACATAAAGCCATTAAGAGAGAGATAAGAAGAAATACACCTAAGAATTTGTAGGAGGCAATCAAATATGCTCAGATTTATGAGGACCATAACTATCCTTACTACACTTCTATGGAGATGGATCTGCCCCTCAAACCCTTTTAATCAATGCAACAATTTAGTGACAACAGTACCTCGAAAGGTGCTATTGAAGCAGCACATTTTGGCATAACACCCAAAGTAGAGAGACTCCTAGCCTATGTGTACTACCACCACACTCCAATTTCAATTAAGGATACAAGAAGCCCAAAATTTTTGCACTTCGAAAACACAATGAAACTACCAAACATTCTCGACACTTCTAATCAGAAGAATTTCTCAAAGTGGGCAGGCAACCAACCAGTATAACTCATGTCTACCCAATTATGTTGTTTTGAAGGAGTGCTATTCAAATCAACAGCTAATGATTGGAATCAGCAAGGCCACTCACCTCGGCCCCTTGGAGTCTATAAAAGGAGATTGGGCACTCATTTTGCCATTTTGATATGGCTATCTCACATCACTCTCCATCTTGGAAGCACACAATCTCTATATTTGGAGTCTCATACATGATATCATTCCATTATGCCATTCCAAAGGAGCAACCAGCTGCCCTTACATGATGTAATCCTTGATATCCTCGAAAATCAAAGCGCTCAAACCAAATTGATCTTTTTCTTTGTGCCATGGTTACTGTGGATCTATGTATACCTTGCATAGTCAAGAACAGTGAGCATAAAAATAGATGGGCATCATCCATGATGGTGTACATGCAAAACTTTGCTTGAAATTTGTGTGCTTAAGTCGATATTCAGGTATATTGGAGGAGCATTTTGTGTTCTTTCGCTACCACAGCTTTGATGAGAAAATCAGGAAGGAAGGGGTGTTAAGTTAGATGTTCTAGACATACTACTGAATGGAAGTCATGCAATCAGTAGTTCCAATATGGCTAGCGTGTCCGTGGGAAGCTTGATTGTGCATCGCATTTATTGACCATAACAATAGCGAAAAATTTGTCTGCCTGTTCTTGCGACGAAACTGAATGGCAGTCTATCTGCTGCACAGACAAAGGAAACGAAGAAGTGAAATCGAACTACTGAACTATATATAAACTTTTCCACAGAAGAAATGAGTTTCTCATATTAAATGAAGTCCATAGTAGTAGTGGGTGCGAGCTACAAAGGTTTTGCTTATTGTCTCTCCATAACAATAACAATACTAGTAGTACAGATAATAAGATCAGATCAAGAAGAAGCGTGCGGCCGCTGTGTGTTCATATGGACGGAGTTGTTGTCATTCAGCTTAAAATCCTGCATCATCAGGCCACAGCAGAAGAAGATAAGTGCAATGAATGATAGAAAACCATCAATGAATGATTAGAGAGAGAGGAGTCGAAAGAGGAGCAGGAGTCCGATTACCATGCTCCAAACTGGATACAAGATAATCGCAAAAGTTATCGCCAACAGAATCTCCTGTCATTTAAAGTCATGGCTGTGCGAGGACCAAAAGGGTTTATCAAAGGTAGATCTATACTTGAAGCAATTATTGACATTTGGGAAGGCCTTGCTTTTTGCTGAGGAGTCTGCTCAAGATCTAGTTTTCATTAAGATCGACTTCGACAAAGCGTATGACAGATTGGAATGGGACTTTATTCTTCAATCATTGAAAGACCTTGGTTGCAGCCAAAAGTTCACGAAGATGGTTGCCACTCTTCTTGGAAATGCTTCAACTAGAATAAACATCAACGGTATGCTCTCCGAACCCATTCGTTTAAAAAGATCAATTAGGCAAGGCTGCCCTCTTGCTCCTTTACTATTCGCTATCGCCTCGAATGGGCTCAGCTGCCTATTAAAACATCACTTGGATGCTGGCAATCTCAAGGGTCTCTCCTTACCCCTAAATCACGGCCAAATGGTTGTGAGACTGTTTGCTGATGACATGAATGCCTTTGTGCATAACGATATAAACAGCATTGCGGTGTTTTGGTGGTGCCTCCACACCTTTTGTGTGGCGTCAGGCTCAAAAATCAACCATGCTAAAACTGCTTTTAGAGCGATCAGCGGGCCTACTCCCCAGTTGTTGGTGGATCGGGGGTGTCAAGTTATCCCTAGTGGTCAAGTCTTCCGTCTTCTCGGCATTCCGATGGGTTTCGACATCTCAATGGACCAACGGTGGAACTGGGTTCTTGCCAAGTTGGATACCAAGCTGAATCTGTGGAAAGGTATGCAAGTCAACCTGGCAGGACGTGCTATGGTTATTAACACTTTCATGTTGTCTACAATTATCTACTTTATCTCTTGTTGGAGACCTAAGGAGAAAGACTTGGCCAAAGTAGAAAGAATCTGCAGGAACTTCCTTTGGACTGGGACCCCAACAGAAGGGGGGTTCCCAAAAATCAAGTGGGAAACTTGCATTAGCCCTAAAGACTCGGGGGGTTTGGGAATCTTGGATATTGCTGGTCTTGCTGACAAGCTGGCGGCTAAATGGCTTATCAAGGCCTGGAGCAATAAGGAGTCCTCTTGGGCCAAATTGATCTTCAGAAACACGAAAGACTTTACCTTCGGTCGGCATCCCTGGGTGGAGGGACATAGGGATTCAATCCCTTTTGTTCTCCCCCCACCCGGTCTGCCCTAAAGGCTCTAGCCTCGTGTGTTTCCTTATGGAAGAACTGGAACAAAGCCAAACAGCTCATCAGAATCAGCGATGACTGGAAAGTGGGCAGCTGGCATAAGACAAAATGACTCGATTTGGTTCCCGATCAGTGGCATTAGGGAAGTGGAATCTGGAACCTCCAAACTGCAAGGCGGCTTTGGAACAAGGGATTCAAACAGTGGAAACAGCTCTGGAAACAAGAGACCAGCCAGTGGATTAGTGTTTTGAAGATTTGGATCCGAGAATTAGCGTTACCTTCGAGGAATGGACCCTCCTTCAAAGCAGGTGCTTAGCTTGGGACCGCTCAAACTACCCGCCTTCTTTTGCGGTCAGGATCTGCCTTGCTTGGAAGGTCTCAAATGGAGCAATGGTAAGAAGCTTTCCGAAATCCCAAACTTCAAAGGTGATCTGGAGGTTCACCACACCCTTAACAGCGGTGGTGCCTCACCTGGACCAAACTTCGGTGGGAGCTAAAATTCATGTCTCTTTGGCACCCCTAATTGAGGTCAAAAGTCCGTTCTCATGTGGCAGGTCTTGCATAAGGGAATCTGGACTAATGCAAGGGCTAACAAAATCTGTGGTGTGCCGCCATGGTGCAAGCGTTGTCATCGATGCATCGAAGATTTAGCCCACCTGTTCTTCGACTGCCCCAAGTCCCGCGTAATCTGGCATCACGTATACCGCGTTTTGAGACTAACGAGTCAAATCAACTGGCAACAAGTGATGTTGGGTTGAGGCGATCGGTTGCTCATCAAGACTATGGAATGCCATCAGAGGTGAGGCTCTCTGGAAGATTTGGAGAGAGCGCTGTGCCGTCAACTTCGGCCAAACTCCCAAGGAATGGTCGATCGAGAAATCCTTATTTCTACTTGGTAAAAGGATCTCCCGTGTCAAGGGATCACCACCGTTTAGACATCACTGTATCTATCTCTCGAAAACAACAAGCTAAAACCTAAATGGGTCCACATGAGGGTGATTGATAATGTTATCCGCCTCATTTGTAATGCCCTGTAGCTCGCCGTACTCCTCCCCTGCGTTGTGGGATTTGGGGGGTCCCATGGGCACTAGTCCCAATTCACTTGTAACTTTTTCTCTTTAATTTAATTAAAGTCCGGGAGATTAGGCTAAGGCCGAACTTCCTTTATAAAAAAAAAAAGAGGAGCAGGAGTTTGCTCTTGCCTGGGCAGCTCCCGCTGACAGCGGCAGGAGGAGCGTACGTTGCTGACGGCCTTCGCTGAGATTGATGAGCCGGCGTATGCGGGAATAGAGCTGCAGATGCAGCTCGCGCTGGATGAACGCAGGATATTGCAGCATTTCCCCGCATAGGGAGGAGGGGGAGGATTCCTCCCCAGCACATACTGCCCACAGGCTGCGAAGAGTATCTGAGGGCTCGGGCATGCCAGCATCAACGTTAGATGGTATCGTTATCACCATCATCAGCATGACGGACAATGCTGATCCAAAGAACAGTGCTGTCTTCGATGATGCCATATCTTTCGTGGCTTCCCCTCTGTCTCCCTCCAAACACTCTACGCCCCTTCGGAACAAGATGTAAGATGATGCTCTCCTTCTTTCACTGTAGTGAGAAAGAAATGGAGATGACAAGACGGATCTCTGATGGCCTATATATATATATATATATATATATATATATATATATATATATATATGTAGCGCGAGTCCGCGGAACAATTGGCACAAGTACTTACAGATTAGGACTTTCAGACTCAATTCAATTCGGGCAATGACCAGAGTACTGCAGGAGCTTCAGACTCCATTGAATTCTGCCAAGACCAGATGGAAGAGTCAATCAAGTTTAGACTCCATTCAATTCTGCGCCTGACCAAATGGAAGCCTGGACTCGAATCCTTCAATCAAAGTCTCTCTCTCTCTGTCTTTCTCAACCCCAAGAACTGCACGACTCCCATATAATGCTCATGCTAACTCTCCGCGCTCTATTAGGATTGAGACTGTATTTGTTTCAGTTGCGGCGTCTGCAAAGCAATTGGGAGCAAATGGAAAACGTCGGAAAGAAGCGCAAATGAAAGACATCGAAAAAACAAAAAAAAAAAAAAAAAAAAGACACAGAGAAAGAGAGAGAGCCGTGTGTTGAAAAACCATGTGCTGTCACATCTCAATCGTCATTTGTCAGTTATTGCCAGTCATCAACTATGCGGACTAATGCAACAAATTAAAACTGGTCAAGGAAGTGTGAAGAGCATTTTTTCTTCGCCACGGACAACGACAAGGCGTGCACTGTGGCGGTGTCCACTCGTGTTACTTTCTTTCATTTCTTTTTAGTGTTTTACATTAGACGTATATAATGCCACGTCATCAAATCTCCCCTCAAGCTCAGAATGAGCTTGAGTACAAAATGAAACAAATACATATGTCCATACAAAATGAAATCAACATGAAATGAAATCTAAATACAAACTAAAGCTTTCTAACTCCTAAAGTTCCTTTGAAGTAGATGAGCTTGTCGTTTGGAAGAGCTTTGGTGAAGATATCTGCCACTTCTTCTCCAGTGCTAATGTGAATCAGCTCCACTTCTCCTTCGATGACCTTCTCACCCATAAAGTGATAAAGAACTTCGATGTGCTTCGATCTCGCATGATAAACTGGATTCTTTGATAACATAATGCTACTCACATTGTCACAATAGATGAGCACCTTTCCGTTGATGTAGACTCCCATGTCTTCGAGTAGGTATTTAATCTATTTTGCTTCACAAACGGCTTGAGTAATACCTCTATATTCAGCTTCGGTACTTGACAATGCAACAGTTCGGTGCCTCTTGCTACTCCAAGTAATAGTTGCACTTCCAATTGAAAATGAAAATCCACTGGTCGACCTTCGATCCATGACATTTCCTGCCCAATCCCCATTTGTATATGCATATATACATGGCTGAACTTTTCTCTCTTAAACCAACCCAAATCTACATGTTCCTTTCACATATCGCAATATGCATCTGACTGCATCCAAGTGCAATCTACATGGTTTATGCATAAACTGACTCACCTAACGAACTGCAAAACTCAAATCCGGTGTTGTCTCTATTACATAAATCAACTCATGTTCCTATACACATTGGCATCATGCATTGTATCTTCCACAAAAACAACATCATGACTAACCAAAATGCATTTAGTCTATGAATGATACAGACAATAGCCTTTGCTTTTAGAACTATACCCAATAAAAATACATTTTACTATTTTATCATCTAACTTTCTACATTTTTTTTCAGACACTAATGCATATGCCAAACAACCAAAGACACATAAATGAGCATTAGATGGCTTGCAACCATGCCAAGCCTCATATGGAGTGATGGATTGTAGTGCTTTGGTGGGATACCTATTAAGTACATATGTCGCACACATAACAACCTCAAGCTAGAAGCTATGTGGTAAAGATTGACAACCCCTAGATAAAAATGGAGGGTGACCAATTTACATGATAAATTTTCAACCAAAACCAAAAATTGATTGAAGCACATAAACAATGTGGATGGAATACATTCACTTGGTAACATTAAATATTGCGTGTTATGGTCCGAGCTTCTTCTTCTTCCTTGTGTTGTTCATGTGCTTTTGTAGACCTCAAACTCCAACAACAGAAAATTTTAGTTCAATCGAGGCTCCATATCAAATTTGTCTTTCAATCTCATTCCAATCTATGTACATTTCATAATATAGTAAAACATTATGAAACTCATAAACAAAAATGATCAAATAAGATATATAAAATAAATACCAACCCTTACCTTTTTCCCTCATATTTGAAAGTTGAATCGTGCTAAATGTAAATTTTTTGGTCACCAAAGGTACTCTCCTTCTCAATGGCATGCACTGCACTGGATTCTTCTTGTTGAGAGCTCTATGAAGATACCCTCAAAGTACAAAACTGATCTCGAGATGTCACACATAGTAGTTCACATAGATGGTGCAAATTACACAAAAAACACAATGCACAAGGGGCATAAGCAAGTAGCCCCCTATCAAGTGACAATAGCATCGAAATCTATCTTGTGGTAGAGCTTTAGTCAAAGTATCCGCAACATTATCTCAAGTATGAACCTTCTCAAGAATAATGCACCTAGTGGCTAAGCAACCTCTAATACAATGATACCTCACCTCAATGTGCATAATAGATACCTTCTCAAGAATAATACGCTCAGTGGCTAAGAAATCTCTAATATAGTGATCCCTCAACTCAATGTGCTTGGTCTTTGCATGATAGATTGGATTCTTAATCGGCACTCTGACTATCACTAAGAAAATGTGGTACATGTTGAGGCATACCCATATCACAAGAAAGATGAGAAATCCACAATGATTCCTCACATGCCTCACTTGGTGCAGCATACTTTGCTTTTGTAGTACAAAGAGATATACATTCTTGAAGAAAACATCTCCAAGAGGTAGCACCTATAGCAAAATGAAAAATGTACCTTGATATAGACTTCCAATTGTGTACACAACTAGCATAATTAGAATTTGTGTAACCAAAAATAGGCTTTCTTTCTACCCAAGAATAGGCACTTGTCATTGATGGTTTGATTTTGGGTATGAAAATGGGATGGAGGGAAAAAAGGTTTTTTTAGTTATTTTTAAAAAGGGGATTTTTTTTGAGCTTTAATCATATAGAGAATTTTGAATTAGAATAAAGAAATACCACTTGTGACCCTAAAAAGTGATAGGGTTCATTTAATGGTATCATGATGAGTCTTACAACATTTCAAAATCTTTAAATTTTTGAGCCAAGTCTAGTTACAAGATTTCTTCTTTTTCTAAAAGTCAACCCTTGGAATCATGTCCCCTGCTCCCCCTTCACGCCAATAATCTATAGGCGATAAACTGTGGCCAACACCCTCTTCTGATTGGTACATCACTAATCACTCCTTAATTTAAAAGGCCCATGTAGGGTTGATTTTTTCGTAATGAAACATGTTCAATGATACATATTATTCTATAGCATTTGAATTTATAATACCATTCTATAGATTATAAGTGATGCTTTTCTCACATCACATAAATCATGAACCATACACATCTTCAATAAACTTCACTACCAAACTAGTCTTAGCCAATGTTAGCACTAGTAATATGGGCCCTATAATATATAAGCCATTTAGTAAAATGATGGTATTAATCTTAGAATCCATAGTTCAATCTCATTAACTCCTTCGACATAATAAGAAGAGTTATTTTGTGCATGTGAAAGTACTTCCATTGGAGTTAGGGTCAAGCGAATTGAAGAAATTATATTGAGAAGTACTCGGTTTGATGGAACCATTTCAAAATATGAAACATATGAGCTAGTAATGGACATAAAATGATCATGATTTGATGGAATCTAATTAAATTGCATAGTAAACACATTCTTTAATTGACACAAGCTTACCATACCCAATCTTAGAATCATAGATGTTTATCAAAGCCATTCCAAGCACTTTCTTGTTTCACTCTTCCATGATATTTTTTAACAACATGGTCATTCACCTTACAATTCTTGCACAAATATTTTTGCTTGTACGATTAATTATCATACTTGTGTTCTTTATTTGATTATACAACATGCTTATAAGTGGTGGATGAGTCTCAAGGAGAAAAATTCCATCCCTATGGATTGGACTTAGTTTGAAGCCCTTTTCTCAAAGAGTTTCTTCCTAAGAATGAGGAAGAGAGGAAATGGAATGTGTGGTATAGGATTATATAGAGGTGTAGGGATTTTTAGTCTACATATCCCACTACAGGGAGATCATATGGAAGCATGAGGGGTTAGATGACTTTGTGAAGACCAGAGGATTTGTTAGGGGCTTACATAAAGCCATTAAGAGAGAGATAAGAAGAAATACACCTAAGAATTTGAGGAGGCACTCAAATATGCTCACATTTATGAGGAATATAACTATCCTTACTACACTTCTATGGAGATGGATCTGCCCCTCAAACCCTTTTTAATCAATGCAACAATTTAGTGACAACACTACCTCGAAAGGTGCTATTGAAGCAACGCATGTTGGCATAACTCGGAACTTGGGTCAGTGGGTACATGACCCAAATCTGAGTGGATAGGGGTTCTCTTCATGTGCGTAAGAGTTCCAAAATGTCAACTCAACCTTCATCTCATCAACCAAACAACCATGTACCTTAAGCTTTCTATTGACTTTTCTCAATAGTTAGCCTCTACACCTATTTCTAAAGAGAAGCCTAGAAGAACCTTGATTTCTCCTCTGACACCACTGAAGAAACCTGAGTACCGATCGATAACCTCTCAAATTTTCTATCCTGATGAGTGGTATAGTCAACATGTAGATTGGCACTTTCTCATGTGGCAAGCGTTGAAGACCAATTTTTGTTTAATTTTTCCTCCCAATAACTCTTCAAAACGAGCTTTGGACTTGGAGAATTTAAAGCTCCAACCAGATAAATATTTTGATGAAATTTATACACATGCTAAGGCTCTTCTTCTTGCTTGTCGCATGTTTGAGGTGACTTTTTAGTAAAAAAATGTATTGAGAAGGCCCTCCCAAGGTCTTCCCAACATAAGCTTTGAGAATCATTAATGTTAGGTGCTACATTAGAGGACTCTGTAGTGGTTGCTTCTCACATTGAAGAGGCAAGAGTGCACTAATTTGAAGACAATACTCAACCAAACTATGTCACTTTCCTAGATTCCATTGAGTAGCTTGAGTGGGAATTTGAAGCACTTAAAATGAAATGGATCCAACATGAGGAGAAGGTCAAATTTCCACCTACATGCTACAATGATGAGTGAGTAGTGCTTCGACACAAAGTGGAGGAATTGTGAATTACTCAAGAAATACATAAACAAATATGGTGTACTACATGCAACTATAGTGGCCATTCTAACGTGAACTCTCCAGACAGAGTAATTGTCCAATTTTGTGGCAAAATGTTCATGAGGCTTGGGATCCCCACTACCTCAAAGGAACTAAACAAAGAGGTGATTTACAAGTTCCCGAAACATTTTATGCTAGCAATTCAAATTTCCTCAATAGGAAGGAGAACCCTTCAAATCAATCAATATATACTAGACCATTGCTATGCTATCACTATGGAGATTATGGGCATGTACAAAGTAAATGCTTTCTGCTTGAGGGCACACCTCCATCTCAACACTACCTTAATGCCAAGGACCATTATACAAGTATGTGGTCCTATGCAAAAACCTTCTTTTGGGAACTACCTTTACTTCATGACTTTTATGAATGATTTTTCTAGGCATGCATGGGTGTATCCATTGAAAGAAAGGGCCAAAGTGTTTTTGTGCTTCAAACAACTTTTGGTTTTGGCTAAAAATTTTTCAATTAAATTGGGAGCCCTCCATTTTGATCGAGGGGGGAATATATGTCTTTTGATTTTAATCCATTTTTGGTTGAATGTGGGATAAAACATCAATGTATAATGCCAAATACACCTCAATAGAATGGAGTTACGGAAAGGAAGAATATGTCTGTCATGGAGATACCGAGGTCTATGGTCAAAAGTCACGCTTTACCACATAGCTTCTAGCTTGGGGCTGTTATGTGTGCAACATATATATACTTAAAACGTATCTCACCAAAGCACTACAATCTATCACCCCATTTGAGGCTTGGCATGGTCACAATCCATCTATTGCTCATCCATTTGTCTTTGGTTGTTTGTCATATGCAGTAATGTCTAAACAACAATGTAGAAGATTAGATGATAAAAAAATAAAATGTACGTTTGTTGGTTAGATTTCTAAAAGCAAAGGCTATCCTCTATATTGTCCATAGAATAAATGCATTTTGGTTAATCGTGATGTTGTTTCTATGGAAGATGCAATTCAGCCATTACTTTCATGTACTAAGGAGACATCACTTAGCTCCAATGATGTGTACGACACTTTGCTACCTCTTTTTGCAAGTGGATAGTCAAGTGTGATCTAAATGAGGCAATTTATTCCTTCAAGTTTTGTTAAAACGGATTTAATCTTACCTTCTCCGTAGTAGAAATAGACGTTCACCCTATAATTTTAAGCTTCTCCCACATATAGAATAGATACTTCTTTTGTGAGTTTAACAAAATATATAGTATATTGAGAGATAATCTAAAATACATGTGTGAATGGAGACAATAAAGTCTTTATCACTATTTGAAGATCAACTTCATACATAGTTCAATGGGATGCACATTGTGTGTGACCTGGGTGGATGATGTACTAATTATTGTACTTTACATGAACAGTTGTTTCTCATTACTTTGAATGAGATACATATTCCATATTTTCAAGTTGATCCGCATGCATCATTTGAAATGTGTGGCTTGGGGAATACCATCACTATTTTGGCATTCAATTTATGCATGTTCACAGAGTAATTGATTTCCGTCACATGTACACAAACACACACACACCAACAATCTTTATGTGTGTGTGTTTGTGTTCAAGGGGGGAGGATTCCTCCCCAGCACATGCTGCCCACAAGCATCATGTCCTCAATGATGCCATACCTTTCGTGGCTTCCCCTTTGTCTCCCTCCAAACACTCTATGCCCACTTGGATGTAGGACTTGCAGACGATGCTCTCCTTTTCCATATATATGGAACTCGTGATGACATCTTGATGAAAAACGCTCAATAATGATCAATACTACTCGATTGGTCACTCTAACGGAGTAAATCTATGTTAGTACTCTATCCCTAACTCTATAATGAAAAATAGTTGCACCAAGACACACTCTTAGTGCACTAGTGGCTCCTTGTATCGTGTGTAAAGAGAGCAATGTGGAACAAGACCAACCCACAAGAACAACTAAGTCCAAAAAATTGCAAAAAGCATCAAACTTCCCCATGGTTAAAGCTTTTGGGAGAAGCTCTCCAATATAATCATGTGCAGGCACATAGGCCAAACTGATCTCTCAAGCAGAGCCTCTTATCTCCTTTAAAATAATGATAGTGCACCTCGGTGCTCTCTGTGTGAGAATGAAACACATGGTTACTTGTAGCTCCCAATGTACTTTAATTGTGAGTAAAGATGGTGGTGGCACAACACTCACCACCACCAAAATCAGCCAAAAGGTGTTGGGGCCGTGCACATTTAACAATACTTGTGAAAGCTATCATATATTAAGCCCCACAACTAGAAGTGTCTATAGTAGGCTGCTTCTTGCTCAATCAAGATATGCATGAACAATGAAGCATGAAGCAAAGACCACTTCTAGGAACACTAGTGTCATAGCAGTGAGCTCAATCCCAATAATAAAACAAAAGAATCTAAATCTAGAGGGAAATATCACCCTTTTGGATAAAACAACCCAAGTAGACGATTACCACTCAGGTCGCAGAAGATGCACTTATCCTCTTGGCCTAGGTTTGACACCTCGGTTATGCATATACTTGCTCAATTGAAAGAAAGAAAGTTAAATATCAGATTAGGGTAGGCATAAGTAACTCAAGCATACAAGAACCTCCTAATAGAGAACAACATTTAAGGCATCTCTGACATTATGAAACACTCAATAATAAGCTTGTGTCCATAGGGCTAGTGATAGGTTTGCAATATTCAAGCCCAAATATGTTGAAATTCAATCTTCAATCTTACTACCTTTGGACACCTTGGATGAATTGTAAGGTGAATGACCATGTTGTTAAAACATATCATGGAAGAGTGAAACAAGAAAGAGGTTAGAATGGGTTTTGCAGACATCTCTACTTGTAGGATTGCTTATGTTAATCTTGTGTCAATTAACGAATGGGTTTACTATGCACTTTAAGTAATTTACATCATATCATTGATCATTTTATGTCCACTAATCGCTCATATGTTTTATAATTTGAAATGGTGCCATCAAAAACATTATTTCTCAGTATAATGTGTTCGTTCCACTTCAGTACATCTAGTAGAAATTCTATCACATGTACAAAATAAATCAGAAAATCATCACTTATAATATATAGAATGGTATTATAAATTCAAGTACTATCAAAGAATATGTATCATTAAACATGTTTCATTAGGGAAAAAATCAACCCTACATGGGCCGTTTAGATTAAGGAGTGATGAGTGATGTATGAATCAGAAGAGGATGGTGGAGACATTCTATACCCTATAACTTATTGGGATGAAGGGGGGAGATGGGACATGATTCCCATAGGTTCAATGTTGTCTTTTAGGGAAAGAAGAAACCTCGTAATCAGGCTTGGCCCAAAAATTCAACAATTTTTAAATATAAAAACTCATCATAGTACCATTAAATGAACCCTATCACTTTTTAAGGGACAAAACTTCTATTTTTTAATTCCAATTCAAAACAATGCATATGTTTTAGCTCAAAAATTATAACCATTTTCAAAATAACTAAAATAATCTATTTTTACCTCTTCAACGTCCCATTTTCATACCCAAAATAAAAAGTCTTCTTTTCCCCCTTTACCTTCTCTACCATGCCAATGAAGCTATGTTTCTTGTCCAACCGTTCTCAATCCATCTTCTCTAGTAATAAAAACAACATGGAATCCCATGGAAAGTGATGAAAAGATGAAGTTCACACAATGACATACCACAACATTAAAACAATGGAAGGAAGTTTGCTACCACAAGAGTTTTGCAAACATGCATGTGTGTACATGCAAGCATCTAGATTCCATCCTTGTCGTGTTAGAGATAATGGAAATTTTGATCTTCATTGGAAGGGTAAGATCTTAGGCTTTAAGCATCAAACATATGGTGGGATGGTTGTTATTGGAGAACATGTCTTCACAATGTCAACCATGGAGTTGGAAAACTTTAATAGAACTAGATATTCTATACATTGTGAGTATTTCTTTACTATTTTAAATGTTTTATTGTGTTGAATGTCTTAGTGACCTCACTATGTTTCTCATTGTTAGAGTTATATTTCCTTCTAGTTTAGTGGAATAACAAACAATCCATAGTCAAGCACTTTCAAAGGATTGCATGCCAACATTGGGACACTAGTATTTCCAAATGTACCTCGTACTAAACTTATTGGTGAAAAGATCTTCTTTTACGTGCACAAATACATTGTTCCCTCTAGAAATGATAATTATGGAAGGCTAGAAATGATGAAAGTTGATTCTCTTCTTAGTCTAGAATGGACACAACCTGGTTTTTGGTCCTTACCATCTTTCTAAAATAAGATAGTAATGGAAATACATAATTCTTTGAATATCACATGAGCATCTAGATTAGTAGGTCTACATTGGACTCTATGAATCCATTGTTTTGTGTTCATATTTCAATGTCTTCCTTTTATAGAATCTCCTACAATGTCATTACTATGTAAAGATATTAGGTGAGGTTGTAGAGAGTTTATTAGGACCACACTCAAGATATGTAGAAGGATTGTCAAAAGCGGATAGATATCGTTGTAAAATTACGGACATACAATTTTGGTATTTAAATCATCATACTCCTTTGTAGATTAGATTTTATTATGATCATTATATGCGTAAACCTGGAGTCTAGATAACTTTACAAAGCTCTGAAGGATGTTTAGTTTCATTCGAAATTAATGTGAAATTACCCAACAATGATAAAAAGATATTCTTAGTTAATTAGCATTGGTACATGGCTAACCTGAGAGAGAACTTACTTAACATGGGATGTGACGATTTTCATGATTTCAAATTCCAAATACGAGGGAAAAATTTAAGAGTTTGATTCCATTTTATATATCTTATTCTATCATTATTGTTTATGAATTTCATAATGTTTTACTATGTTATGAAATGTCCATGGATTGGAATGAGATTGAAAGAAAAATTCAAGAGATTGGAGCATGGGTCAATCTAAAATTTAATTGTCCTTGTTGGAGTTTGCGGTCTGCAAAAGCACATGAACAACAAAAGGAAGAGGAGGAAGCTTGGAGCACAATACAAGATATTGATTGTATTACCAAGTGAATGTACAAAAAAAAGTGATATGTTAGGGTTATAAGCATACATACAAGCCAAGGAAAAAATCTTCTAAAGATGGATGAAAGTGCCTCGATGGTCCAAGTGTGTTCACACACATTACTATGTAAATATATCAACAAATGCACCCCTGGGAGTGATGTGGTAAACAAGGAGCTAACACTCATGTATAAGGAAGTTCCAAGGTATCTGGAAAGAGATCAATCCACAAAAGAAAGTAAGCCCAAAGCTTTGCGAAAAGATTCAAACTTCTCTCGATGCAGAGCCTTTGTGAAAAGCTATGGAATGTTATCCTATGTGGGCACATGTGCCAAACTGATCTCTCTAGTAGAGAACCTATCTTGGACATAACGATGGTAGATCTCAATGTGCTTTGTGGGAGCATGGAGCATAGGGTTCCTCAGAACTTCCAATGCACTCTACCTCTCAGTGAAGATGGTGATGGCAGAAGATTGACCAACACACACATCAGCCAAAAGGTGTGTGAGCCACAAAGACTCAACAACTTTTGTGAAAGTTGCCCAATAGTCAGCTTCACAACTTGAAGTGGCCTTAGCACGTTGCTTCTTGCTCAAACAATATACACATGAGCTACCAAGCATGAAACAAAAACCACTTTTATACACACGCTAGTCATAGTGACTAGCCCAATCCAAGTTAGAATAAGCATGTAAATCTAGTGATAGTGATATCCCTTGGGATAAAATAATTCAAGTAGCACGATACCACTCTAGTAAGGAAAGATGTGGCTAACCATCAACCAATTCTTCACACTGGGGCAATACATGAACCTGTTCATCTCTCAGATAATGAACAATATTAAGACGCATTATGCATAAGTAAATCAATCATCCAATAGCCTTCTAATAGATAACATCATCAAATGCATCTCCAACATCATGAAGATGCAATCGTAAACATATTTCCACAAGACTTGCAATAGGTTTGAAATATTCAAGGCCAAAATGTTGCAATAATGTGTCAACTTATTTTTCTTGACACAAACCTATTCCACCATCAACTTACATATACTGAATCCCCAAAAATTGATGCAAATTCCCGCAATTTGACATCTCCAAAGAGGCATGAAAATCAGCCTTGAAATCAACAAAATGTTTCTCATTCGGACCAATGATTACGACATCATCAACATAGACAACAATAATAAGAAGCAAATCATTTGCATGCTAAACATATAAGGTGCTCTCTGGTTGACTATCATTTGCATGCTAAGAAATTGCCACATTTGGATCAACACTTGACTATACGTGTGAAAAAAGGCATAAAAGTGTCATACATATCTTTGGAGGTAACTGATGTCTCATTAGTACATGAAAGTAAAGGCAGGATTGTGTCTTCCACAAAAAGAACATCACGACTAACCAAAATGCATTTAGTCTATGGATGATAAAAATGATAGCCTTTGCTTTTAGAGCTGTAGCCAATAAAAATACATTTTAATATTTTATCATCTAATTTTCTACATTTTTATTCAGACACTAGTATATATGCCAAACAACCAAAGACACATAAATGAGCAATAGATGGCTTGCGACCATGCCAAGCATCATATGGAGTGATAGGTTGTAGTGCTTTGGTGGGATACCAATTAAGTACATATGCTGGACACATAAGAACCTCAAGCTAGAACCTTTCTGGTAAAGCTTGATAGCTTTTGACCATACACCTCCCAATGTCCATCAGAGACCTACTCTTTCTTTTAGAAACTCCAATTTTTTAAGGTGCATATGGCACTGTACACAAATGTTTTATCCCACACTCAACCAAATATGCATTAGAATTAGAAGACATATATCCCCCCCTGGATCAAAACGGAGGGTGGCCAATTTACATGATAAATTTTCAACCAAAACAGAAAACTGTTTGAAGCACATAAACAATTTGGATCAATACATTCACTTGGTAATACATTGAGTATTGTGTGTTGTGGTCCAAGATTCTTCTTATTCCTTGTGTTGTTCATGCGGTTTCCAACAATGACAATAAATATTTTAGTTCTATTGAGGCTCCAGAATGTGAGGACCTTGAATTTTCTCTCAATCTCATTCCAATATATGGACATTGTATAATATAGTAAAATATGAAATTCATAAACAATAATGATAGAATAAGATATAAAAAACGAAATACAACTCTTACCTTTTTCCCTCGTATTTGGAATTTGAAATAATGAAGATCATCATATCCCATGTTAAGTAAGTTTTCTCGAAAGTTAGCAAGGTACTAATGCTGATTAAATAGAACTATCTTCTTGTCATTGTTGGGTAACTTTACATTAATTCCAAACGACAATAAAGATCCTTCAAAGCTTTGTAAAGGTATCCAATCTCCAAGTTTACACATCCAATGATCATAGTAAAATCTAATGTACAAAGAAGTACGATGTTTTAAATAGCAAAATTATATACCTATGTCATTAATTTTACAAAGATATCTATCCCCTTTTTACACTCTCTTTACATAACTCCAGTGCTGTCCTATTAATCTTTCTACTACCTCATATGTAATATCTTTGCATAGGAACATTGTAGGTGATTCTAAAAAAGGAAGACATTGAAATATGAACATAAAACAATGGATTCCTAGAGTTCAATGTAGAGCTACTTATCTAGATGCTTGTGTGAATTTCAAGGAGTTATGTATATCCATTAGTATCTTATGCTTGAAAGATGATATGGACCAAAAATTAGGTTGTGTCCACTCTAGACTAAGAAGAGAATGAACTTTCATAATCTCTAACCTTCCATAGTTATCACTTGTAGAAGGAGCAATGTATTTGTGCATGAAGAAGAAGGTCACTAAGAGAAACATACTAAGATCACTAAGACATTTGACACAATAAAACATTTAAAATGGTAAAGAAATACTCATAATGGATAGAATATCTAGTTTTATTAAAGTTTTCAAACTTCATGGTTGAGAGTGTGAAGACATGTTCTGCAATTAGAACCATCCCACCACGCGTTTGATGCTTAAAGTCTAAGAGCTTAGCCTTCCAATCAATATCAAAATATCCATGATCTCTAACATGATGAGGATCGAATCCACATGCTTGCATGTACACACATGCATCTTTGCAAAAATCTTGCGGTAGCAAGCCCCCTTCCATTGTTTTGATGTTGTGGTATGTCATTATGTGAAATTCATCCTTTCTCACCTACAAGTTGTGGTGGTTTCAATGGGATTCCAAGTTGTGAATATTACTATAGAAGTTGGATTGAGAAAGGTGTGAGTAGAAACATAGCTTCTGTGGTTCGGTAAAGAAGGAATAGAGGGGGGAAAAGATGATTTATTTGATTTTGGGTATAAAAATGGGATATTCAGGAGGGAAAGAGACTTCCTTTGTATTTTTGAAAAAGGTTATTTTTTGATCTTTAATCGTACAAGGAATTTCGAAGTAGAATAAAAAATACCTGTGATAGGGTTCATTTAATGGTACCATGATGAGATTTACAACATTTAAAAGTTTTTTAATTTTTGAGCCAAGCCTTATTACAAGATTTGATCTTTCTGTAAAAGACAATCCTCAACCTAGGGGAATCTTGTCCCCTCTTCCCCCTTTAGCCCAATAATTTATAGGGTACATACTCTGCCCACCTCCCTCTTCTGATTGGTTCATCACTAATCACTCCTTGATTTAAAAGGCCCATGTACGGTTGATTTTTTCGTAATGAAACATGTTCAATGATACATATTTTTCTATAGCATTTGAATTCATGATACAATTCTATAGATTATACACAGGTGTCGGACTATTTCAGTCTACATATCCCACTATAGGGATATCATATGGAAGCATGAGGGCTTAGATGACTTTTGGAAGACCAGAGGATTCTTTAGGGGCTTACATAAAGCCATTAAGAGAGAGATAAGAAGATATATACCTAAGACTTTTGACGAGGCGATCAAATATGCTCAACAATATGAGGACCATACCTATCCTTAGGATAGTCTTATGGAGATGGATGTGCCCCTCAAATGCTTTTTAATCAATGCAATAATTTAGTGACAACACTACCTCCAAAGGTGCTAGTGAAGCAGCTCATTTTGGCATAACACCCAAAGGAGGGCACCTCCTAAGCCATGTGTACTACCACCACACTTTGGTTTCAATTAAGGATAAAAGAAGCCCAAAATTGTTGCACTTCCAAAACACAACGAAATTGCCACACATGCTCAACACTTCCATATTAAGGCATCTCTTCTACCTAATTTTTGCATGACCATATTAAGGAAACTGTGTGACCACCCAAGTCTTGGCATTTGTTGCTATGTGGGGTAGAAAGTGAATTCTTCCAAGAGTTGCTAGTAAGAGGTAAAAGGGTCAGAAATCGTAGAAGAAGCCACTAAATGGCCATGTGGATATCAGGTACAATTAGAAGAACTTCTCAAAGGGGGTAGGTGACCAACCAGGAATAACTCATCTCTACCTCCAATCATGTTGTTTTGAAGCAGCGATATTTAGATCATTAGTTAATGATTGGAATGACAAAGGGCACCCATCTTGTCCCCTTGGAGTCTATAAAAGCAGATTGGGCACTCATTTGCCCCTTTTGATATGGCTATCTCACTTCACTCTCCATCTTGGAAGTACACAATCTCTACCTTTGGAGTCTCATACATGCTATCTCTTTGTCTACTCACTATGCATTGTGGTGACTCTATGGTGATTATAGAGAGTTTTGGGCTACTTTCTTGTGGAGGATATCCTCTCTATGTATCCTCACAACCTTTTCCTAGTTTTGTTGTAGTCCTAGAGTATATTGTAGAAGAAATCTTGGTAAGTGTGTGCACTAATCTTCTAAAAAGAGGTCTTGGATCTCACTTCTATAGTTTGGCATCCCAGATAGGAGCCTTGCATGCTCTGTGTGAGATATCTATGGAAGTAAGCGTTTATTTTTTGTAATCTTTTTCTTTTGATTTTTGAGTCTTGTTATGCCTCAATCGAAACTAGGATGAGTGGGTACATGACACATATCCGTGTGGATAGGGGGTCTCTTCATGTGCAGAAGAGTCCCAAAACCTCAACTCAACCTTCCTCTCATCAACCAAACAACCCTGTAGCTTCAAACCTTTCTAGTGACTTTTCTCAAGAGTTAGCCTTTACACCTCTTTCTAAAGAGAAGCGTAGAAGAACCGTTGATTTCTTCTCTAACACCTTTGAAGAAACCCGAGTACTGATCGGGGACCTCTCAATATTTCTACCCAATTTGAATATCAAATTTCCTACTTTCAAGAGTTTAATGCATGAAGATGTTGATGATCATTTAAGGAGTTTCATCTCCTTATGTCTAGGAAGGGGACTGGAAAACCGTGAAGATGCCATGGTACTGTTTCATTCTGCCCTAGATCGACTTGTAGACAAGTGGTATAGTCAACATGCAAATGGGAACTTTTCCATGTGGGAAGTCTTAAAGAACACTTTTTGTTTGGGGTTTGCTCCCAATAACTCTTCAAAATGAGCTTTGGATCAATTGGAGAATTTAAAGCTCCAACTAGGTGAATCTTTCATTTAAGTTTATAAGATGCTAAGGCTCTTGTTTCTCACTTGTTGCATGCTCAGGGTGACTTTATAATGAAAAAATGGATTCAAAAGGCCTCCCAAGGTCTTTCCAAACTAAGAACAGAGAATCATTAAGGTTAGATGCGACATTGGAGGACTTTGTGGTAGCCGTTTCTCACATTGAAGAGGCAAGAGTGCACTTTGAAGGTAGTAGTCAACCACGCTATGTGAATTTCATTTACTCGATTGCGTAGCTTGAGAGGGAATTAGAAGCACTTAAGATGCAATGGAGCCAACATGAGGAGAAGGACACTTTGTCACTTACATGCTACAATGATGAATGAGTAGTGAAACTTCAATGCAAAGTGGAGGAATTGCGGACTACTGAGGAAATACACAAGTAGGTATGGTGTGCTACATGCAACAATAGTTGCCACTCCAACGTGAACTCTCTAAATAGAGCAAGTATCCAATTTTTTGGCAAAACGTTCATGAGGCTTGTGATTGCCTCTACTTCAAAGGAGCTTAACAAAGAGGTAACTCACAGGTCCCCAACACATTCTATGCTATCACTAAAAATTTCAACAATAGGGAGTAGAACCATTCAAACCAATCAAGATACTCTAGACCAATGATGTGCTATCACTACGGAGAGTATGGGCATGTACAAAGTAAGTGCTCCATGCCTGAGGGCACACCTCCATGTCAACATTGCCTCAATGCAAAGAACCATTATACAGGGGGCTGTCCCTATGATCTCCTTTCTTCCATTCACATGATTGCGATCTTGACACAAGAGGAAGGGATGGATCCATAGCCTTTTGCTGTTTCATCGTGTACAACACCTAGAATGACTAGATCTAGGCAAGTGGCAACAACCCATCTAGAAGAACACCAACGAACCAACGAGAAAGAAGTTGGTAAGGAGGATGATTTGAACAACCACCATGCTATTGAAGAAGCTTACGAAAGGATGAGTAGTGCATTGAAGGAGCAATAAACAGTCCCTCAAGACCATGCATAGGATGTGAGTATTGAAGAAAGTTTGAAGGGAATTCATTATAAGGTTAGTTTATACCAATTCATTGAGATGGATGCCAAGGTGAGAAGGGATTTTCTTAATGGTATATAGATTGCATAATTGACCCCACCACAAAGTGTAGATGGATTCATGATGGTATTCCCCCTACTCCATTGGTAGCATACCACACTTCCCAAGAGACCTCTTTTCTTCTTCTCTTGGGAAGACCTTGGTTGAGGCAATCCAAGGCATTAGAAGATTGGGAGAGAAATATGCTATGGATCTCTAAAAAGACTAAAATCCAGTTGTAGATACAATAGGAGGAGGAGTGCAACACTGCTAAAACAACTAGGTACACGATTATAGTGAGGCACTGCCTTCCTTGCCGCATGAAGAAGATAATCTACTTAATTGGATGATCAGTAGCCGAGAGTGCTGCACCATGGAAATGATTGAAATTTAATTAGATCAAAACGAACCTTGTTATCCTCTACACACAAAAGTGAGTTTTCTACAAAAGAAGCACAAGTCGGCCCAATTGAGGTAGAAATATGTATTTGCACTCATCGGATGAGAAATTATGTGATTGAAAGAAAAAAGATACATAAGAGTTAAGAACCAACTTGTGGACCAACTTAAGTAATTCCTTTAAAGTGGGCCGACTATGTGATGCCTCTGATGTAGCCAAGGTGGAAAACCAGGTTCCTAATATTCAGTAGCCAAGTTGGCCAAATTGGGTGCCTAAATTTTGATGAGCAAGTAATAAGTAGGCGATTGATTTTTGGTAGTTCATAGGAAATTAGGCAAGTCACCTACCCACTTTGAGAAATTCTTATGATTGCACCTGATATCCACATGGCCATTTGGTGACTTCTCTTGCAATTTCCGACCCTTTTACCTCTTACTAGCAAGTCTTGGAAGAACTCACTTTTTACCCCACATAGCAACAAATTCTGAGACTTGGGTGGTCATAGAGTTGCCTTAATATGGTCATGCCAAAATTAGGTAGAAGAGATGCCTTAATATGGAAGTGCCGAGAATGTGTGGAAGTGTTGTGTTTTGGAAGAGCAAAAATTTTGGGATTCTTGTATCCTTAATTGAAAATGGAGTGTGGTGGTGGTACACACGGGCTAGGAGTTTCCCTACTTCAGGTGTTGTGCCAAAATGAGTTGCTTCCATAGCATCTTTGTAGGTAATTTTATCGCTAAATTATTGCAATTGATTAAAGGGAGGAAAAGAGGGGAGGTGGGGTCACCCTATGATAGGATTCCCACCCTATGCAAGTCCCCTTGGTCCTCGAGGTGGAGAGGTCGCCTTCTCTATTGAGCCTCGATGGAAGGAAGCTTTTGCTTAGGACCCTTCTTTACCGAGCGAAAAAGAAAGATGAATCCAAGAAAAGAAAGGACAAAGCCCCCTCCCGCAAAGAGGGCTCACTACGACAATGATCATCATCTCCTTAAATGCTAGAGGGCTAACCGACCGCTCAAGAGCGATCATCATTGGTCAATGGCTCCGCGACATTAGCCTAAACCCAGATTTTATATGTATTCAAGAGATTAAAATTGATGGAGAAGACCTCCAGAAACGGCTTAGACATGTCTCTTCGACCCATGTTTGGATTTCAACGGCGCATCAGAGGGGGTCCGGTGGAACGGTAATCGGTATTAATCAACTCTGCTTTGAAAAGCTTGAGAACTCCATTGAAGACGAATGCCATTGATGGATTGCTGTTTCTTTCGGTGCTCCCTTTTGTTTTACTTTAGTCTCTTTGTATGCCCCTAATGGGGAGTTAGAGAGACTTAACACTTGGGCCTCCTTGGACTCGCTCCCCCACAACGTGCTTATTTGTGGTGACTTCAACATGGTTGAGGACCCTATGGACAGATGGATGGGCAAGGGTAGGGTCATCGATAGTCGAGAGAAAGAAACGTGGGACAAAACCAAACTACACTTGGATTTGGTCGAATTCAAAGACTCGAATGGCTTTTCTTGGTCAAATCTCCAAGCAGGCGAGGACCTGAGGAAAGCTAGACTTGATAGATGCTACATTTCTCAGAGTTTTACTCATCAGTGGGGCCACCCTTCCCTCTTGCAATGCACCGACCTCACCATCTCTGATCACTACCCGATCGTCATCACTTTTCAACCCCCCACCAAGATCCGTAAGGCTCCGTGGTTCCATGCCAGTGTGCCCTCCTTCTCTCTCCCCTCCGTCCATCAAGAAATTTTTGATGTGTGGAAGGAGGCATTCGCCTCTGGCTTGTCCCCAGCCAAGTGTTGGAGAAGTGCGGTCGATAAGTCACGATAGATCATGATTAGATCCAAGAAGATGCTAGAGACTGTGCGGCGGGCTCGTAGAGAAGCTCTATATCATAGACTCTGGCGGCTCGAGGAGGAAGTGAAGAAAGGAAAATCTCAAGCCCAAAAAGGACTTCGAAAAATCAGAGCGCTGCTGAGATACGAGGAAGAGATACAAAGGAAAAATTTGCAAATTTTCTTCAAGGAGTGGTGGGCTGGCAAAGCCGACAAACCCACCAAAGAGATGTGCCATATCCTCAAAAGGAAACACAACAGAGAATCGATCCCCTTATTGCTAGACGCAAATGGCAATGTATGCAATACGGAAGAAGATAATTTTGGGATCATTGAAGGGCACTTCACGAGACTCCTGGGGACCTCAAACCCCCTCTCCCACCATAGAAGGGACTGTATGGCAGCCATATCTAGGGTTTCCCCCCACAGGATACCACTCAACCTTCACTCTGTGCTTCATGCCTTTATCTCTGAAGCCGAAATCATTGAGGTCATTGATGCCCTCCCTTCAGGTAAAAGCCCGGGACCCGACGGGCTCACTAATGAGTTTTTTAAATCCTTCAAGTTGGTGGTTGCCACCCCTCTTTGTTTGGTTTGTCAAGAGGCACTCAAGTTTGGCGCGCTTCCTTCTTGTCTCAACAATGGCATTATCAAGTTAGTACACAAAAAAGGGGAAAAGAACAGAATTGAGAACTGGCGTCCCATTACAATGCTCCAAACAGGATACAAGATCATCGCCAAAGTCATTGCCAACAGAATCTCTTGCCACTTGAGAGCGTGGTTAAGCGAGGACCAAAAAGGTTTCATCAAAGGCAGGTCAATTTTGGAAACCATTATAGATATCTGGGAAGGTCTTGAATTTGCAAATGAGTCTAAACAAGAAGTAGTTTTCCTCAAGATCGACTTTGATAAAGCCTACGATAGGCTAGAATGGGACTATATTTTACAGTCGCTACAAGATCTTGGATGTAGTCAGAAATTCACCAAGATGATCGCGACCCTTCTCGGAAACGCATCGACCCAAATTAACATTAATGGAAAGCTTTCAAAGGTGATCAAACTTAGAAGATCTATCAGACAAGGGTGCCCTTTGGCTCCCCTTCTCTTTGCCATTGCCACGGAAGGACTTAGCAGGCTGGTGGAGCATCAGGTGGAAGCTGGTAACATTAAAGGCCTTCGTTTGCCGCATGACCACAGTCAGATCATCATGAGACTTTTTGCCGATGATATGAACGCTTTTGTGCACAATGATAGTACCAGCCTTGAGACGTTCTGGAAGTGTCTTGCTACTTTTTGTGAAGCCTCTGGATCCATAATCAACCACTCTAAGACCGCCTTTAGAGCTATTGGTGGGTCACAGCCCGACCTTCTCATTGATCATGGCTGTCAAATCATTCCGCAGGGCCAAATTTTTCGGCTTCTTGGGATTCCCTTGGGGTTTGGCGTCTCTATGGAACAGCGGTGGAACTGGGTGCTTGCCAAACTCGAAAACAAGCTTAACTATTGGAGAGGTATGCAAATCAATCTTGCAGGTCGTGCTATGGTTATCAACACGTTCCTCTTTTCATCTACCATTTATTTCCTTTCTTGTTGGAGACCGAAAGAGCATGATCTGTCCAAACTGGATAGTATTTGTAGAAACTTCCTTTGGACGGGCGACCACAATAGGAGGGGGGTGCCTAAAATCAAATGGTCCATCTGCACCAGCCATAGAGATAGTGGGGGACTTGGTATCTTGGACATTGGGTGCATGGCTAACAAACTGTCGGCCAAATGGATGATTAAGGCTTGGTGCAATGGGGAGGCCTCGTGGGCGAAGCTGATCTTCAGAAACAAGAATGAGTTGGCGCTCATGGGTCTCCCAAATTGGAAGAATCTTGACATCTTGACCTTGCTGTTTTCCCCGATCCCCGTCTTCCCGAAAGGCTCTAATCTGGTGTGCTCCCTTTGGAAGAGTTGGAATAAAGTCAAAAGCTTCACAAGAATAAGTGAAGACTGGAAGTGGGCTGCCGGTATCAGACAAAACGACTCTATCTGATTTCCGATCCATGGCATCCGGAGTGTGGAATCTTGGAACATTCAAAATGCCAAGAAGCTATGGAACAAAGGCTTCAAAAAATGGAAACATCTCTGGAAACAAGACACCAACCGCTGGATCAACTTTGAGGATATTGACCGTAGCATCAACGTTTCGCATGAAGAATGGAACACTTTGCAAAGCAGATGTCTCGCCTGGGACCGACACAAAGTTCGCCTTCTCATGGGACACGACATGTCGAGCTCGCTTGGGCTCAAATGGCACAATGGGAATAGCCTATCAAAAATCCCGAACATCAAAGAAACGATCGACTATCAGGTTAACCTCAACAAAAAGTGGTGCCTGTCATGGACGCGGCTTCGGTGGGACATGAAGTTCATGGCTATCTGGCACCCCCTCATAGAAATCAAAAAGTCTGTCCTCTTATGGCAAATTCTTCATCAAGGAATCTGGACCAACCTGAAGGCTAGCAAAATTTGTGGGATCCCTCCCTGGTGCAAACGCTGCTACCGGTCTATCGAAGATGTTTCACACATCTTCTTTACCTGCCCCAACTCCAACAAACTCTGGCAGGTGGTTGGAAAGAGAATTAGACTTCAAAAACGTCTCAGTTGGCAGCAAGCCCTGCTGGGAGAAGCGATCGGCTGCTCCACGACTCTCTGGAACGCCATCAGAGGGGAGGTCCTATGGAAAATATGGCGGGAAAGATGTGCTTTCAACTTCCGTGACTCCCCCAAGGAGTGGTCAATTGAGAAATCGATGTTCCTTCTTGGCAAAAGGATTGTCAACTGTAAAAAATCCCCCCCCTTTAGGCATCATCAAGTACACCTTTTGATCGATAACAAGCTTAAACCCAAGTGGGCCCCACATGAGGGTGATGAGAGGGTAATTAACCTTCTTTGTAATGTCATCTAAGCTCTGTAAAAGCTTCCCCTGCTTTGTGGGATTTGGGGGGTCCCGTGGGCACTAGTCCCCTTCTCTTGTACTTTTCTTTATTTAATTCAAGTCCAGGAGAGTAGGCTAATGCCGAACTTCCTTTATATTAAAAAAAAAAAGCTGACCCAATCAATAGCAAAATAAGATATCGCTTATATGTGAACATCAAAGTGATAGACTAGACGCCCACTTGAAGTGTACTTCAAATGCCTAAGCAACCTCTTTCCTATGAAAGAAGTCACACTTTTTCTTTGCGCATGTACTAAGAGAGTAGGTTGCACCATTAACATTTGGCGTTGTAATTTTCAAATATATCAAACACCAAACATTTGATGCATCGATGGTTTGATTTTGGGTATGAAAATGGGATGGAGGGAAAAGAGATTTTTTTAGTTATTTTTAAAAAGGTTTCTTTTTTTAGCTTTAATCATACAGAGAATTTTGAATTAGAATAAAAAAATACCACTAGTGACCCTAAAAAGTGATAGGGTTCATTTAATGGTATCATGATGACTCTTACAGCATTTCAAAATCTCTAAATTTTTGAGCCAAGTCTAATTACAAGATTTCTTCTTTTTTTAAAAGTCAACCCTTGGAATCATGTCCCCTGCTCCCCCTTCAGGCCAATAATTTATAGGCGATAAACTGTGGCCAACACCCTCTTCTGATTGGTACATCACTAATCACTCCTTAATTTAAAAGGCCCATGTAAAGTTGATTTTTTCATAATGAAACATGTTCAATGATACATATTATTCTATAGCATTTGAATTTATAATACCATTCTATAGATTATAAGTGATGCTTTTCTCACATCACATAGATCATGAACCTTACACATCTTCAATAAACTTCACTACCAAACTAGTCTTAGCCAATGCTAGCACTAGTAATATGCGCCCTATAATATATAAGTCATTTAGTAAAATGATGGTATTAATCTTAGAATCCATAGTTCAATCTCTCTAACTCCTTCGACATAATAAGAAGAGTTATTTTGTCCATGTGATAGTACTTCCATTAGAGTTAGGCTCAAGCGAAATGAAGAAATTATATTGAGAAATACTGGTTTGATGGAACCATTTCCAAATATGAAACATATGAGCTAGTAATGGACTTAAAATGATCATGATTTGAGGGAATCTAATTAAATTGCATAGTAAACACATTCTTCAATTGACACAAGCTTACCGTACCCAATCTTAGAAGCATAGATGTCTATAAAAGCCATTCCAAGCACTTTCTTGTTTCACTCCTCCATGATAGTTTTTAACAACATGGTCATTCACCTTATAATTCTTGCACAAATATTTTTGCTTGTATGATTAATTATCATACTTGTGTTCTTTATTTGATTATATAACATGCTTATAAGTGGTGGATGAGTCTCAAGAAGAAAAATTCCATCCCTATGGATTGGACTTAGTTTGAAGCCCTTTTCTAAAAGATTTTCTTCCTAAG
This sequence comes from Ceratopteris richardii, assembly GCA_020310875.1. Classification (NCBI taxonomy): domain Eukaryota; kingdom Viridiplantae; phylum Streptophyta; class Polypodiopsida; order Polypodiales; family Pteridaceae; genus Ceratopteris; species Ceratopteris richardii. The sequence goes on from CM035414.1 coordinate 124,309,374, forward strand.
AATGAGGAAGATAGGAAATGGAATGAGTGGGATAGGATTATACAGAGGTGTAGGGATTTTTTAGTCTACATATCCCACTAGAGGGAGATCATATGGAAGCATGAGGTGTTAGATGACTTTGTGAGGACCAGAGGATTTGTTAGGGGCTTACATAAAGCCATTAAGAGAGAGATAAGAAGAAATACACCTAAGAATTTTCAGGAGGCAATCAAATGTGCTCAGATTTATGAGGACCATAACTATCCTTACTACACTTCTATGGAGATGGATCGGCCCCTCAAACCCATTTTAATCAATGCAACAATTTAGTGAAAACGGTACCTCGAAAGGTGCTATTGAAGCAGCACATTTTGGCGTACCACCCAAAGTAGAGAGACTCCTAGCCTATGTGTACTACCACCACACTCCAATTTCAATTAAGGATACAAGAAGCCCAAAATTTTTGCACTTCGAAAACACAATGAAACTACCAAACATTCTCGCCACTTCTAATGCCCTTGCGTTCTACGAGATACCTTTATGCAAGATTTGCCACATGAGAACGGATTTCTTGATCTCAATAAGGGGGTGCCAAATCGACATGAACTTGAGTTCCCATCGAAGTTTGGTCCAAGAAAGGCACCACACCTTGTTAAGAGTGTGATGAACATGTAAGTTTTCTTTGAAGTTGGGAATTCTGGATAGTTTCCTACCATTGCTCCATATGAGGCCCTCTAGGCAAGGAAGATCTTGTCCGTAGAGAAGGCGGGTAGTTGAGTGGTCCCACACTTAACACCTGTTTTGAAGAAGAGTCCATTCTTCGAGAGAAATTCTATGTCTTGGGTCTAAGTCTTCAAATCTAATCCACTGGCGAGTCTCTTGTTTCCAGAGTTGTTTCCATTGTTTGTACCCCTTGTTCCACAATCGCTTAGCCGTTTGGAGGTTCCAAGACTCCACCTCCCTTAAGCCGCTGATGGGGAACCAGATAGAGTCATTTTGTCTTATCCCAGCAGCCCACTTCCACTCATCACTAACTCTGATGAATTGTTTGGCTTTGTTCCAACTCTTCCATAAGGAACACACGAGGCATTTTGTGTTCTCTCGCTACCACAGCTTTGATGAGAAAATAAGGAAGGAAGGGGTGTTAAGTTAGATGTTCTAGACATACTACTGAATGGAAGTCATGCAATCAGTAGTTCCAATATGGCTAGCGTGTGCTTGGGAAGCTTGATTGTGCATCGCATTTATTGACCATAACAATAGCGAAAAATTTGTCTGCCTGTTCTTGCGACGAAACTGAATGGCAGTCTATCTGCTGCACAGACAAAGGAAACGAAGAAGTGAAATCGAACTACTGAACTATATATAAACTTTTCCACAGAAGAAATGAGTTTCTCATATAAAATGAAGTCCATAGTAGTAGTGGGTGCGAGCTACAAAGGTTTTGCTTATTGTCTCTCCATAATAATAACAATACTAGTAGTAAAGATAATAAGATCAGATCAAGAAGAAGCGTGCGGCCGCTGTGTGTTCATATGGACGGAGTTGTTGTCATTCAGCTTAAAATCCTGCATCATCAGGCCACAGCAGAAAAAGAAGATAAGTGCAATGAATGATAGAAAACCATCAATGAATGATTAGCGAGAGAGGAGTCGAAAGAGGAGGAGGAGTTTGCTCTTGCCTGGGCAGCTCCCGCTGACGCGGCAGGAGGACCGTACGTTGCTGACGGCCTTCGCTGAGATTGATGAGCGGGCGTATGCGGGAATAGAGCTGCAGATGCAGCTCGCGCTGGATGAACGCAGGATATTGCAGCATTTCCCCGCATAGGGAGGAGGGGGAGGATTGCTCCCCAGCACATACTGCCCACAGGCTGCGAAGAGTATCTGAGGGCTCGGGCACGCAGCATCAACGTCAGATGGTATCGTTATCACCATCATCAACATCACGACAAACGCTGATCCAAAGAATAGTGCTGTCTTCGATGATGCCATATCTTTCGTGGCTTCCCCTCTGTCTCCCTCCAAACACTGTACGCCCCTTCGGAACAAGATGTAAGATGATGCTCTCCTTCTTTCACTGTAGTGAGAAGGAAATGGAGATGACAAGACGGATCTCTGATGGCATATATATATATATATATATATATATATATATATATATATATATATATATATATATATATATAGGGAGAGTCCGCGGAACAATTGGCACAAGTACTACAGATTAGGACTTTCAGAGTACTGCAGGAGCTTCAAACTCCATTGAATTCTGCCAAGACCAGATGGAAGAGTCAATCAAGTTTAGACTCCATTCAATTCTGCGCCTGACCAAATGGAAGCCTGGACTCGAATCCTTCAATCAAAGTCTCTCTCTCTGTCTTTCTCAACGCCCAAGAACTGCACGACTCCCATATAATGCTCATTTTAACTCTCCGCGCTCTCTTAGGATTGAGACTGTATTTGTTTCAGTTGCGGCGTCTGCAAAGCAATTGGGAGCAAATGGAAAACGTCGGAAAAGAAGCGCAAATGAAAGACATCGAAAAACCAAACAAAAAAAAAAAAAAAAAGACACAGAGAAAGAGAGAGAGCCTTGTTTTGAAGAACCAATGTGCTGTCACATCTCAATCGTCAATTGTCAGTTATTGCCAGTCATCAACTATCCGGACTAATGCAACAAATTAAAAGCTCGTCAAGGAAGTGTGAAGAGCATTTTTTTCTTCGCCACGGACAACGACAAGCACGGCATGTCAACCAAGATCATTAAAACTTTTCTATATAGATGGAACTCGTGATGGCATCTCGATGAAAAACGATCGTGATGATGCTCTCCTTCTTTCACTGTAGTGAGAAGGAAATGGAGATGACAAGACGGATCTCTGATGGCATATATATATATATATATATATATATATATATATATATATATATATATATATAGGGAGAGTCCGCGGAACAATTGGCACAAGTACTACAGATTAGGACTTTCAGAGTACTGCAGGAGCTTCAAACTCCATTGAATTCTGCCAAGACCAGATGGAAGAGTCAATCAAGTTTAGACTCCATTCAATTCTGCGCCTGACCAAATGGAAGCCTGGACTCGAATCCTTCAATCAAAGTCTCTCTCTCTCTGTCTTTCTCAACGCCCAAGAACTGCACGACTCCCATATAATGCTCATTTTAACTCTCCGCGCTCTCTTAGGATTGAGACTGTATTTGTTTCAGTTGCGGCGTCTGCAAAGCAATTGGGAGCAAATGGAAAACGTCAGAAAAGAAGCGCAAATGAAAGACATCGAAAAACCAAACAAACAAAAAAAAAAAAACCCCGCTGACCCCCCCCCCCCCCCCCCCCCCCGCTGACCCCTCCCGAAGCCCCCTGCCACCCCCGCTGACCCCCCCCCCCCCCCCCCCCCGCTGACCCCTCCCGCAGCCCCCCGCTGACCCCCCCCCGCTGACCCCTCCCGCTGCCCCCCACCACCCCCGCTGACCCCCCCGCTGACCCCTCCCGCAGCCCCCTGCCACCCCCGCTGACCCCCCCGCTGACCCCTCCACTTATCTCCACCCCCGCCCCCTCCATTTATCTCCACCCCCGCCCCCTCCACTTATCTCCACCCCCGCCCCCTCCATTTATCTCCACCCCCGCCCCCTCCATTTAGCTCCACCCCCGCCCCCCTCACACACGCACATACATACTTGCATGCACACACACTCACAATTACATGCAAATGCACCCACACCCACACATATACATACACTCCCATTCACACACACGCACCCACACACTCACACACATATAAGCACACACTCACACTGACACACACAAGCACATGCACACACACATATACACATGCGACACACACACACATGCGACATGCACCAAATGGATCGGGCATGGTGAAGGTTGGATTTGCTGGCAATGATGCTCCTCGGGCTGTATTTCCTAGTATTGTGGGCCGTCCAAAACACACTGGGTCATGGTTGGTATGGGGCAAACAGATGCATATGTTGGTGATGGGGCTCAATCCAAGCGTGGAATTCTCATCTTGAAATACCCAATTACAAGACTTGTTGTGTCGATCGAAGACCCCTTCTTTACCAGGATGATTGGGAACATTATAGCAAGTTCACTGAACAGATTGGCAAACACGTTCAAATTGTTGGAAATGATTTATTAGTCACCAACCTTATGACGGTATGGAATAAAGGTATGCAGGTAAAAAGTAGAAGCAGGGAATAGCTTTTTGCCACCAACCATTCATGGCCACTACCTATTTTTGTGGATCTAATTCAATCAAGTGGAATAATTGACTTACCCCCCAATTTTGGGCATTCCACCGGCGCGTGATCAATGGACGTGAAGATTCGGCAAAGCCTTCTTGGCCTATTGAGGGCCTATAAAAACAAGGGACTTGTGCTCATCTGGGACACTTTTTGGGTACATTTTTGGAGTTACATTGACGCGTGTGTACGTGCAGAAGTTCTCTCTTGCACTAGGTGGTTTCAAGCCTATTGCAGGAGCTACTCTGTAGTGTGGATACAGAGGGTAGGCTTCTCAGTGGAGGGCTATGAGCACTATAGTGTAAGAGAGTGCCTTGGATTTTTCTTTTCTGTGAGTCAGTATTGGTGTTAAGCTCTATTCTCTTGAGCAATTCCTTCACCATTTGTATTGATCTGTGTTTATCTGCATAGAGTGCCACGAAGCTCTGAACATTAGTTTTGAGTATTTCCTTGACAAATCTTGTAATCATCTGAATCGAATCAAGAAGTGTATGGTCTTCCTTGGTCAATTGTTGTTCATATTTTCTGAAGTATGTACCACTCTCTGCAATCCTTGTTATCTACCCGCTCACATAAATGTTAAAGGGTATACTTCCCTAAAGAGAACCCCCCTTGAGTAGGCGACGTACTGGATGTGTTAATCTTTAATCTCCATTTTTGTTAAAAGTGGATACCCCAGTACCTCCTCTACAGTGACAACAGTACCTCGAAAGGTACTATTGAAGCAGCACATTTTGGCATAACACCCAAAGCAGAGAGACTCCTAGCCTATGTGTACTACCACCACACTCCAATTTCAATTAAGGATACAAGAAGCCCAAAATTTTTGCACTTCAGAAACACAATGAAACTACCAAACATTCTCGACACTTCTAATCAGAAGAATTTCTCAAAGTGGGCAGGCGACCAACCAAGAATAACTCATCTCTGCCACCAATTATCTTGTTTTGAAGGAGTGCTATTCAAATCAACAGTTAATGATTGGAATCAGCAAGGCCACTCACCTCCTCCCCTTGGAGTCTATAAAAGGAGATTGGGCACTCATTTTCCCATTTTGATATGGCTATCTCACATCACTCTCCATCTTGGAAGCACACAATCTCTACCTTTGGAGTCTCATACATGATATCATTCCATTATGCCATTCCAAAGGAGCAACCAGCTCCCCTTACATGATGTAATCCTTGATATCCTCGAAAATCAAAGCGCTCAAACCAAATTGATCTTTTTCTTTGTGCCATGGTTACTGTGGATCTATGTATACCTTGCATAGTCAAGAACAGTGAGCATAAAAATAGATGGGCATCATCCATGATGGTGTAGATCCAAAGCTTTGCTTGAAATTTGTGTGCTTAAGTCGATATTCAGGTATATTGGAGGAGCATTTTGTGTTCTTTCGCTACCACAGCTTTGATGACAAAATCAGGAAGGAAGGGGTGTTAGACATACTACTGAATGGAAGTCATGCAATCAGTAGTTCCAATATGGCCAGCGTGTGCGTGGGAAGCTTGATTGTGCATCGCATTTATTGACCATAACAATAGCGAAAAATTTGTCTGCCTGTTCTTGCGACGAAACTGAATGGCAGTCTATCTGCTGCACAGACAAAGGAAACGAAGAAGTGAAATCGAACTACTGAACTATATATAAACTTTTCCACAGAAGAAATGAGTTTCTCATATTAAATGAAGTCCATAGTAGTAGTGGGTGCGAGCTACAAAGGTTTTCCTTATTGTCTCTCCATAACAATAACAATACTAGTAGTACAGATAATAAGATCAGATCAAGAAGAAGCGTGCGGCCGCTGTGTGTTCATATGGACGGAGTTGTTGTCATTCAGCTTAAAATCCTGCATCATCAGGCCACAGCAGAAGAAGAAGATAAGTGCAATGAATGATAGAAAACCATCAATGAATGATTAGAGAGAGAGGAGGCGAAAGAGGAGGAGGAGTTTGCTCTTGCCTGGGCAGCTCCCGCTGACGCGGCAGGAGGAGCGTACGTTGCTGACGGCCTTCGCTGAGATTGATGAGCGGGCGTATGCGGGAATAGAGCTGCAGATGCAGCTCGCGCTGGATGAACGCAGGATATTGCAGCATTTCCCCGCATACGGAGGAGGGGGAGGATTCCTCCCCAGCACATACTGCCCACAGGCTGCGAAGAGTATCTGAGGGCTCGGGCACGCAGCATCAACGTCAGATGGTATCGTTATCACCATCATCAACATCACGACAAACGCTGATCCAAAGAATAGTGCTGTCTTCGATGATGCCATATCTTTCGTGGCTTCCCCTCTGTCTCCCTCCAAACACTCTACGCCCCTTCGGAACAAGATGTAAGATGATGCTCTCCTTCTTTCACTGTAGTGAGAAAGAAATGGAGATGACAAGACGGATCTCTGATGGCATATATATATATATATATATATATATATATATATATATATATATATATATATATATATATATATATATATGTGTAGGGCGAGTCCGCGGAACAATTGGCACAAGTACTACAGATTAGGACTTTCAGACTCAATTCAATTCGGGCAATGACCAGAGTACTGCAGGAGCTTCAGACTCCATTGAATTCTGCCAAGACCAGATGGAAGAGTCAATCAAGTTTAGACTCCATTCAATTCTGCGCCTGACCAAATGGAAGCCTGGACTCGAACCCTTCAATCAAAGTCTCTCTCTCTCTGTCTTTCTCATGCTAACTCTCCGCGCTCTCTTAAGATTGAGACTGTATTTGTTTCAGTTGCGGCGTCTGCAAAGCAATTGGGAGGAAATGGAAAACGTCGGGAAAGAAGCGCAAATGAAAGACATCGAAAAAACAAACCAAAAAAAGAAAACAAAAAAAAAAGACACAGAGAAAGAGAGAGAGCCTTGTGTTGAAAAACCAATGTGCTGTCACATCTCAATCGTCAATTGTCAGTTATTGCAAGTCATCAACTATCCGGACTAATGCAACAAATTAAAAACTCGTCAAGGAAGTGTGAAGAGCAATTTTTCTTCGCCACGGACAACGACAAGCACGGCATGTCAACCAAGATCATTAAAACTTTTCTATATAGATGGACCTCGTGATGGCATCTCGATGAAGAAGGATCCAACTCAACTCACTCACATCCTTTACGTATAAAAGTTGGTAACTCTTGTGTGTTTGCGCAGTTATGGCAGAGGCATCGTCGTCCTCCTCATTACATCAGAGATGACAGAGATACACCCGGACAAGGCGTGCACTATGGCCGTGTCCACTCGTGTTACTTTCTTTCATTTCTTTTTAGTGTTTTACATTAGACGTATATAATGCCACGTCATCAAATCCCCTCAAGCTCAGAATGAGCTTGAGTACAAAATGAAACAGATACATATGTCCATACAAAATGAAATCAACATGAAATGAAATCTAAATACAAACTAAAGCTTTTTAACTCCTAAAGCTCCTTTGAAGTAGATGAGCTTGTCGTTTGGAAGAGCTTTGGTGAAGATATCTACCACTTCTTCTCCAGTGCTAATGTGAATCAACTCCACTTCTCCTTCGATGACCTTCTCACCCATAAAGTGATAAAGAACTGACTACATGGTTTATGCATAAACTGACTCACCTAACGAACTGCAAAACTCAAATCCGGTGTTGTCTTTGTTACGTAAATCAACTCATCTTCCTATACACATTGGCATCATGCATTGTATCTTCCACAAAAACAACATCATGACTAACCAAAATGCATTTAGTCTATGAATGATACAGACAATAGCCTTTGCTTTTAGAACTATACCCAATAAAAATACATTTTACTATTTTATCATCTAATTTTCTACATATTTTTTTTCAGACACTAATGCATATGCCAAACAACCAAAGACACATAAATGAGCATTAGATTGCTTGCAACCATCCCAACCCTCATATGGAGTGATAGATTGTAGTGCTTTGGTGGGATACCTATTAAGTACATATGTCGCACACATAACAACCTCAAGCTAGAAGCTATGTGGTAAAGATTGATAACTTTTGACCATACAACTCCCAATCTCCATCAGAGACCTACTCTTTCTTTTAGAAACTCCATTTCTATGAGGTGCATATGGCACTGTACACGAATGTTTTAACCCATGTTCAACGAAAAATGCATTAGAATCAGAAGACATATATTCCCCCCTCGATCAAAATGGAGGGTGACCAATTTACATGATAAATTTTCAACCAAAACCAAAAATTGATTGAAGCATATAGACAATGTGGATGGAATACATTCACTTGGTAACATTGAATATTGTGTGTTATGGTCCGAATTCTTCTTCTTCCTTGTGTTGTTCATGTGCTTTTGTAGACCTCAAACTCCAACAACGACAAGAAAATTTTAGACCTCAAACTGCAGTGGATTCTTCTTCTTGAGAGCTCTATCAAGATACCCTCAAAGTAGAAAACTGATCTCCAGATGTCACACATAATAGTTCACATAGATGCTCCAAAATACACAAAAAACACAATGCACAAGGGGCATAAGCAAGTAGCCCCTATCAAGTGACAATAGTATCGAAAGCTATCTTGTGGTAGAGCTTTAGTCAAAGTATCCGCAACATTATCTCAAGTATGAACCTTCTCAAGAATAATGCACCCAGTCGCTAAGCAATCTGTAATACAATGATACCTCACCTCAATGCACATAATAGATATCTTCTCAAGAATAATGTGCGCAGTGGCTAAGAAATCTCTAATACAATGATCCCTCACCTCAATGTGCTTGGTCTTTGCATGACAGATTGGATTCTCAATCGACACTCTGACTATCGCTAAGCAAATGTGGTACATGTTGAGGCAGACCCATATCGCAAGAAAGATGAGAAATCCACAATGATTCCTTACATGCCTCACTTGGTGCAACATACTTTGCTTTTGTAGTACAAAGAGATATACATTCTTGAAGAAAAGATCTCCAAGAGCTAGCACCTATAGCAAAATGAAAAATGTACCTTGATATAGACTTCCAATTGTGTACACAACTAGCATAATTAGAATTTGTGTAACCAATAATAGGCTTTCCTTCCACCCAAGAATAGGCACTTGTCATTGATGGTTTGATTTTGGGTATGAAAATGGGATGGAGGGAAAAGAGATTTTTTTAGTTATTTTTAAAAAGGTTATTTTTTTAGCTTTAATCATACAGAGAATTTTGAATTAGAATAAAGAAATACCACTTGTGACCCTAAAAAGTGATAGGGTTCATTTAATGGTATCATGATGAGTCTTACAACATTTCAAAATCTCTAAATTTTTGAGCCAAGTCTAGTTACAAGATTTCTTCTTTTTCTCAAAGTCAAGCCTTGGAATCATGTCCCTTGCTGCCCCTTCAGGCCAATAATTTATAGGCGATAAATTGTGGCCAACACCCTCTTCTGATTGGTACATCACTAATCACTTCTTAATTTAAAAGGCCCATGTAGGGTTGATTCTTTCATAATGAAACATGTTCAATGATACATATTATTCTATAGCATTCGAATTTATAATACCATTCTATAGATTATAAGTGATGCTTTTCTCACATCATATAGATAATGAACCATACACATCTTCAATAAACTTCACTACCAAACTAGTCTTAGCCAATGTTAGCACTAGTAATATGGGCCCTATAATATATAAGTCATTTAGTAACATGATGGTATTAATCTTAGAATCCATAGTTCAATCTCGCTAACTCCTTCGACATAGTAAGAAGAGTTATTTTGTGCATGTGATAGTACTTCCATTAGGTTTAGGCTCAAGCAAAATGAAGAAATTATATTGATAAGTACTAGGTTTGATGGAACCATTTCAAAATATGAAACATATGAGCTAGTAATGGACATAAAATGATCATTGTTTGATGGAATCTAATTAAATTGCATAGTAAACACATTCTTTAATTGACACAAGCTTACCATACCCAATCTTAGAAGCATAGATGTCTATAAAAGCCATTCCAAGCACTTTCTTTTTTCACTCTTCCATGATATTTTTTAACAACATGGTCATTCACCTTACAATTCTTGCACAAATATTTTTGCTTGTACGATTAATTATCATACGTGTGTTCTTTATTTGATTATACAACATGCTTATAAGTGGTGGATGAGTCTCAAGGAGAAAAATTCCATCCCTATGGATTGGACTTAGTTTGAAGCCCTTTTCTCAAAGAATCTCTTCCCAAGCATGAGGAAGAGAGGAAATGGAATGAGTGGGATAGGATTATACAGAGGTGTAGGGATTTTTAGTCTACATATCCCACTACAAGGAGATCATGTGGAATCAAATATGCTTAGATTTATGAGGACCATAAATATCCTTACTACACTTCTATGGTGATGGATCTGCCCCTCAAACCCTTTTTAATCAATGCAACAATTTAGTGACAACACTGCCTCGAACGGTGCTATTGAAGCAGCACATTTTGGCATAACACCCAAAGTAGAGAGACACCTACCCTATGTGTACCACCACCACACTCCAATTTCAATTAGGGATACAAGAAGCCCAAAATTTTTGCACTTCGAAAGCACAATTGTAGAGGAGGTACTGGGGTATCCACTTTTAACAAAAGTAGAGGTTAAAGATTAACACATCCAGTACGTCGCCTACTCGAGGGGGGTTCTCTTTAGGGAAGTATACCCTTTAACATTTCTGTGAGCAGGTAGAAAACAAGGATTGCACAGAGTGGTAAATACTTCAGAAAATATGGACAACCAATGACCAAGGAAGACCATAGACTTCTTGATTCAAATCAGATGATTACAAGGTTGGGCAGAGAGATGCTCAAAAGTACAAGCTTAGGGTTGACAAGCCACCCTAAAAGTATTAACTCCAATACAACAGATCAGCATAAGGGACTGCTAACTCAGAGCAATACAAATGGTAGTATTTCTCAAGAGAATAGAGATTAATCAACACACTGACTCACAGAAAAGAAAATAAATCCAAGCTACTCTCTTACACTATAGTGCTCATAGCCCTCCACTGAGAAGCCTACCCTCTGCATCCACACTACAGAGTAGCTCCTACAATAGGCTTGAAACCACCAAGTGCAAGAGAGGACTTCTGCACGTATGCACGAACCACTGTATCTCTAAAATTGTTGTACCCAAATGAGCAAAAATCCATTGCTTTTATAGGCCTCAATAGGACAAGAGAGCCTTGCCGAATCCTCACGTCCACTGATCACGCGCCGGTTAATTATCCCAAATTGAAGGGGTAGGTCAATTATTCCCTTGATTTGAATTGGATCCACAAAAATTAGGTAGTCGCCGTGAATGGTTGGTGGCAAAAAGCTATTCCTTGCTTCCACTTTTTACCTTCCTATTTTTATCCCATACCGTCATAGGATTGGTGACTAATAAATCATCTCTAACAATTTGAACTTGTTTGCCAATCTGTTCAGCGAACTTGCTATAATAATCCCAATCATCCTGGTAAAGAAGGGGTCTTCGATCGACACAAAAAGTCTTGTAATCGGGTATTTCAAGATAAGAATTCCACGCTTGGATTACCCATCACCAACATATGCCCTAATGTGCTTTGGACGGCCCACAATACTAGGAAATACAGCCCGAGGAGCATCATCGCCAGCAAATCCAACCTTCACCATGCCCGATCCATTGTGTGTATGTCGCATGTGTGTGTGGGCGGGGAGTGGTGTGAGGGGGCGGGGGTGGTGTGAGGGGGTGGTGTGAGGGGGTGGGGGTGGTGTGGGGGGGTGGCATGAGGGGGTGGGGGTGGGAGTAGGCAGCGGTGGAGAGTGGAGAGTGGAGGGGGAGGGGGTGGGGGTGGGGGTAGGTAGTGGTGGAGAGTGGAGGGGGAGAGGGTGGGGATAGGCTGCGGTGGAGAGCGGAGGGGGAGGGGTGGGGGTAGGCAGCGGTGGAGAGTGGAGGGGTAGAGGGTGGGGGTGGCGGGGGTAGGCTGTGGTGGGGAGTGGAGAGGGAGGAAGCAGGGGTAGGCCGTGGTGGGGAGCGGAGGGGGAGAGGGTGGGGGTAGGCCGCGGTGGGGAGTGGAGGGGGAGGGGGTGGGGGTGAGGGTAGGCAGCGGTGGAGAGTGGAGGGGGAGAGGGTGGGGATAGGCTGCGGTGGAGAGCGGAGGGGGAGGGATGGGGGTAGGTAGCGGTGGAGAGTGGAGGGGTAGAGGGTGGGGGTGGCGGGGGTAGGCTGTGGTGGGGAGTGGAGAGGGAGGAGGCGGGGATAGGCCGCAGTGGAGAGTGGAGGGGGAGAGGGTGGGGATAGGCCGCGGTGGGGAGCGGAGGGGGAGGGGTGGGGGTAGGCAGCGGTGGAGAGTGGAGGGGTAGAGGGTGGGGGTGGCGGGGGTGGGCTGTGGTGGGGAGTGGAGAGGGAGGAGGCGGGGGTAGGCCACGGTGGAGAGTGGAGGGGGAGAGGGTGGGGATAGGCCGCGGTGGGGAGCGGAGGGGGAGGGGGTGGGGGTAGGCAGCGGTGGAGAGTGGAGGGGGAGGGGTGGGGGTAGGCAGCGGTGGAGAGTGGAGGGGGAGGGGGCGGGAGTGGTGTGAGGGGGTGGTGCGAGGGGGAGGGCGTGGGGATGGGCTGCGGGGGTGGTTTGAGGGGAAGGGCATGGGGATGGGCTGCGGGGGTGGTGTGAGGGGAGGAGAGAGAGAGAGAGAGAGAGAGAGAGAGAGAGAGAGAGAGAGAGAGAGAGAGAGAGAGAGAGAAAGAGAGAGAGAGAGAGAAAAAGAGCCTCTTAATCATAGAGAAAAGACTAAGAGGAACCTTTCCGAGCTCTGTTCTTGGGGTTCAGACAAGCATAAAGGGAACAAGCCCCTCTACATCACAGCCGTGTCGCCATATCCGTAGAAGCTCAAGGGAGGGTGCCAGCTTTCAGAGAGAGAGAGAGGTGCTCTACAGACCCCCACATCAAGCTTTTGCACCGTCCCTGGTGCAATTCCTTTATTTGCTTATTCCTTCAAAATGAACTGCAGAAAATGAAAGACTATGGTATGTACAGTGAGTGAATTTCATCTTCTTGCCTCAATTCAAATAACTCTTTACCCTGGAAATATTGACTAGGGGAATCCTTTTACCCTGCAAATCTTCCAGATGCACTGTGCCATGTGGCAATACCTTGAGTACCTTATAAGGTCCTATCCACTTGGGTGCCAATTTAGTTTGAATTGGTGGAACCTGATGCACTAAAACCATAGACCCTTCCTGAACTTCATTGGATCTCAGATACCTGTCATGCAATCTCTTGCGCTCTTCTTGTGTCACCAGAAGTTTCTGCATTGCCCCTTCTCTGTACTCTTCTAATGCCACCAATCTCTGAATGGGGGGTTCAATTCCAATGGTTTTGATTCCTATTTCTTTTCTGATGATAAACTCAAATGGTGCCAATGCCTCTTTCCCATAAACTAAGCGAAATGGAGTCTCGCCCGTGGTGCCCCTCTTCGTGGTTCTGAAAGCCCAAATTGCACCAATTAGTGCTAGTGTCCAAGAGCTTTGATGATCAAAAGATAATTTGTGAAGTAGTCCAATCAAAATCTTATTGGAACTCTCTGCTTGGCCATTTGCCCTTGGGTAATAGGCACAAGATTTTTTATGGAAGATTTTGTACCTGTCAAATATAAACTGGAGCAATTGATTCACAAAATGTGTGCCCCTATCACTAGTAATTTCCAGTGGGCAACCAAATCTTGAGAAAATACGTTTATACATAAATTTAGCTACTGTTAAAGCCGTGCAGTCCACAGTAGCTTTAGCCTCTATCCATTTAGTGGCATAGCATGTGGCCATCAAAATATACTTTTTTCCTCCAGGTTGTCCAGTTGGACTAATTGGTCCTATAAAATCAAGACCCCATCGTTCAAATGGGAGCCATCCTGTAGATATGACCAATGGTTGGAAATTCAATCTGGTTGGAGCGGGAGCACACCTCTGGCAGATGTTGCATTCTTTAGAAAACTTGATTGCATCCTTGAAAATATGAGGCCACCATAAACCTTTGTGGATGATTCTATGAGCCAATTCTTCCCCCTTTTGATGTCCTTCATTGTGTGCAGCCGCTAGCAGAAGATTTACCTCCTCTGGATAGACACACCTTCTCAATATATCATCTTGATAGTATTTATATAAATTTCCATTTATAAGAGAATATGCTTTGGTTTTCAAAAGTAATCTTCTTTTTTCTACAGGTGTCAAATGTTCTGGGATCTTTCCAGTAGTAAGAACATGGAGAATTTCATCATACCAACGAGTCCGAATTGCTACCAAGAAAAGATTGCTATCCACCAGTTCGTCATTGATACTTGTTGCCTTTTCGCTCATTGCCGTCCTGGACACTTGATCTGCCATGTAGTGCTCTTTTCCTGGCTTAATATGAATATCAAAATTAAATTCTTGAAATAGGAGTAACCATCTCCAAATCCTTCCAGCTACTCTAGGCTTGTTTATCAAATACTTCAAGGGTTGATGATCAGAAATAACAATGAAATGTACACCAAGGAGATAATGTCGGAACTTCTGAAGAGCAAATACGATAGCCAAACCTTCTCTTTCCGTTGTACTGTAATTTCTTTCAGCTTGGTTGAGTAGTCTCCTTGCATAAGAGATAGGTCTATCCACTTTGTGAGATGATGGTTGAGCTAGAACTACACCAACAGCATGAAGACTAGCATCTGTATGCACATGAAATTCCAATGACCAATTAGGAACACTTAAAAGTGGAGCAGTACATAGCCTCAACTTTAGTTCACAAAATGCTTTGTCAGCTTCAGCACTCCATGAGAAAGGGATCTTTTTGCTGGTAAGCCTTGACAAGGGCTTAGCAATTTCCGAATACATCCTAATGAATCTTCTGTGATACCCTGCATGCCCCAAGAAACTTTGCACTTCCTTTGGGCTTTGTGGAATTGGCATGGAAAGAATAGCTGTAACCTTTGCAGGGTCAACAGTTATGCCTTCAGCAGATACTATGTGACCAAGAAGAGTGCCCTTAGTGACCAAAAAGTGACATTTATCAGGATTCAATTTCAAACCTGTTTTGAGACATTGCTCAAAAATTTCTTTTAGATTTTCCAAATGGTCATGGAAATCTTGAACTGCTGCCCTTCTATCTGTACCTGAAAATACTGAAAATTCATCCATGAAAATGCGTAGAAAGGTTGTTAACCATTTGCCCAATATCAGATACATCGTTCTATTAAATGAAGCCGGCGCATTCTTCAAACCAAAAGCCATTCGAGTATAGACATAAGTGCCCCAGGGAGTGACAAAGGCTGTTTTGTCCCTATCATCAGGATGGATCACTATCTGATTGTAGCCACTAAAACCATCCAAGAAACTATACAAAGTGTGACCAGCTACTTCTTCAAGTACTTGCTCTGTGAAGGGCTGAGGAAATCCATCTTGAATAGTCACTTTATTCAAAGCACGGAAATCAACACATACCCTTATTTTTCCACTATTTTTCTTCGGCACAATAACCATAGAAGAAAGCCACCTGGAATGTTCTACTGGCACAATTATACCTGCTTCTTCTAGTTTTGTAATCTCTGCTTTTACCGCCTTTGCATACTTCGGAGTGAGTCGATATGGCCTACTTCTTACAGGTGCAGCTCCCTCAACCAAGGGTATCCGATGTAATCCAAGCTCTTCAGGTATTCCTGTTAGATCTTTGTAGGACCATGCGAAGACACTTTTGTAAGTAAAGAGCAAAGAAGTTACCTTGTGTAGTAAATTAGGATAATGCCACAACCAGGATGCCAAATGGACTACTTGAGGGTTCTCTTCATCCCCTAAATTTACTTCTTGAACCAATGTTTCAGGACTGGCCTTGTTTGATAAATCATCTCCGCTATATGCAGGAGTGGAGTTTAATTTATATTCTGCAACATGTTCTTCCATCCATCCTTGAGGTATATCTGAGAAAGGAAGATCTTCTCTGCCCTTAGGTTCGAAATATTCTACCTCTGATACTTTTATCTGGGTTGCTTCCTCAAGGCTTGTGCTTTCCTGCAATTGCTCATTCTCCAACACCTTGTGGTCTTCATTGCCCTTTCCTGTAATTACCTTATCTGCAACTTCTTCCTTAATTTCATTAATCTCCACTATGCAACACTCTGCACTTCCCATCATCCAATTTAACAATGTATCCTCTTCTTGGGGTAGAGAGGGCATTACCTGAGTGTCCACAGTATATCCAGTAGTTTTTCCTGAGTCGAATCCTTCTTCCAAATGTAGTTGCAGTTGGCTATTGGTATTTGTTGAAATCCATAGTTTATTTTTTCCCCAATCTTGCAAAGCTTTTGCTTTTCTCAGCCAAGGTCTCCCCAGGAGTAGAGGGTAAGAAGTCTCCTGTGGAAGTGCAATAACAACAAAATCTAGAACAAAATGGCAGCCCTGTACTACCATCAGTACCTTCTCAATAATGCCCAGCGGCGCAACCCGATGTTGATCTGCCAATGTAACCGTGAATGGTGCCAACTTGGTGGGGTTCAATTTCAGCTTCTTCATTGTAAAATCTGGCATTAAATTGATACCAGAGCCTCCATCTATGATCACACCTGTGAGAGCTTCATCCTTTATACAAACAGATAATCTTGAGCTTTGGTAGTCTGCTAAGGGTGCAGGGGGAAAATCAACCATGAAACCATCTATACTAGGTGATTGGACCAAGTGAGCAGAGTGTATAATCTTCAGTAAGTCACTTCTTATTTTTGAATCCATCCTTATAAGTTCATATAGACTAACCTTGTGATGAATACCTTTCAAGATCTGTTCAATGTTTACCTCCTGAGTGTTTTCTTGCAGACTTGTTGGTTGGCCCTTTAGAGAAGTAGTCATCTTATTATAAGCTCCTTCAATTTGTGCTTGGTCCTTCCATCCAGACTCCTTTTCTTCCTCTTTATCCTGAAATCCTTGTTGTTCATCTCTCTGGGTTGCAGCTGCTTGCCTAGCTCTAGTCATCATGGGCATTGCAGAGGATGAAACAGCATAAGTCTGAGTGGTTTTTCCTTCTTCATGTGGAGAGACTGCAATCATGTGGATTGGAGCAGGACGACTTCTCGGACAATCTTTGGTATAATGTCCTTCGCCTCTAGACAATGTTGACAAGGAGGTGCATCTTCTGGAAGAGAGCACCTATTTTGCATGTGGCCGTACTCACCACAACGATAGCACATCAAAGGTCTATTATATCTAGGCTTTGCAGGCCGATTCTCCTCTCTATTTGATGTATTTGAAGTACTAGCATAGTATGAATCCAAAGTTTGAGGGTTACTTCGTTGCTGTGTACCCTTGAGGTAGTAACAATCTCTAGCTTCATGACCATCCTTTCCACAAAATTGACAGCTTACCTTAATAGGGCAATTAGCATTGGAATGTCCATTGTTATTACAGATTGTACACCAAATTTGTCTCCTTATATCTTGTGTGGTCTTCAAATCTTCTAACTCACGGCGAAGTTGGGCTACTTCATCATCCGTGCGTCACAGTGGTGGCAAGACCTTCTCTTCTTGTTGATTTTGTTGCATTTTCAATGCTTCCAGTTCCCTCCTTAGTTGCTCAATAGGATCCAGATCTGCAGCATACTTTTGTTGTGTATCCCCTTCAAAATGTTGCCTTGCTTCTTCAATGCGTGATGCCGCTGCAACAAAATCATTGAGGGTCGCATCCAATCTAAGAGATTCACGAAGCTTCTGTTGAGATGACCTAGGCAGAGCCTTTTCGATCCACTTTTTAACCAAAAAGTCACCTGGAGCATGTGGCAGACGTGCGACAAGTGCTTTTGTTCTAGTGTGAAGTTCATGAAAAGATTCACTTGATCTTGGCTTCAAATTCTCTAACTGATCTAGAGCTCTTTTCTGAGGAATCACTTGGTCGGAATGTCTGTGAGAACGCCGCCTTCAAAGCCTCCCATGTAGTGAAATGGCCATCTGCATATTAACTATACCATTTATCTGCAAGACCCTCCAATGTAGATGGAAAGAGTGCCAGCATTGCATCTTCTCTATTTTGCAAACCTCGTCCACGGCATAAAGAGATGAATCTTCTCACATGATCATCAGCATCCTCATAGGCTTGCCCCTTGAAGGTAGGAAATTTGATGTTCAATCTGGAGAGTAAATGAGAGAGATCCTCCATTTGTACTGGTGTTTCTTCCGACGTATCTGAGGAGAAGTCTAGAGTTCTCCTATACCCCTCTTTTGACAATGGTGTCACACCCAAATCAATTGATAAATTTAGGGAGGGCAGAGGGGAGGTAGACTCACTAGTCGTGGTTATGGCTAACTTGTTAAGGCTCCTCCGAACACGAAGGGACTCCTTATCTGCCCGTGTATGGGTCATGTACCTACTTGCAAATGTAATACGGCAAAAATACCTCTCACAGAAATGCAAAGGTCCCACCGTGCGTGCCAAACTGTAGAGGAGGTACTTGGGTATCCACTTCTAACAAAAGTAGAGGTTAAAGATTAACACATCCAGTACGTTGCCTACTCGAGGGGGGTTCTCTTTAGGGAAGTATACCCTTTAACATTTCTGTGAGCAGGTAGAAAACAAGGATTGCACAGAGTGGTAAATACTTCAGAAAATATGGACAAGCAATGACCAAGGAAGACCATACACTTCTTGATTCGAATCAGATGATTACAAGGTTGGGCAGAGAGATGCTCAAAAGTACAAGCTTAGGGTTGACAAGCCACCCTAAAAGTATTAACTCCAATACAACAGATCAGCATAAGGGACCGCTAACTCAGAGCAATACAAATGGTAGTATTTCTCAAGAGAATAGAGATTAATCAACACACTGACTCACAGAAAAGAAAATAAATCCAAGCTACTCTCTTACACTATAGTGCTCATAGCCCTCCACTGAGAAGCCTACCCTCTGCATCCACACTACAGAGTAGCTCCTACAATAGGCTTGAAACCACCAAGTGCAAGAGAGGACTTCTGCACGTATGCACGAACCACTGTATCTCTAAAATTGTTGTACCCAAATGAGCAAAAATCCATTGCTTTTATAGGCCTCAATAGGACAAGAGAGCCTTGCCGAATCCTCACGTCCACTGATCACGCGCCGGTTAATTATCCCAAATTGAAGGGGTAGATCAATTATTCCCTTGATTTGAATTGGATCCACAAAAATTAGGTAGTCGCCGTGAATGGTTGGTGGCAAAAAGCTATTCCCTGCTTCCACTTTTTACCTGCATATTTTTATCCCATACCGTCATAGGATTGGTGACTAATAAATCATCTCTAACAATTTGAACTTGTTTGCCAATCTGTTCAGCGAACTTGCTATAATGTTCCCAATCATCCTGGTAAAGAAGGGGTCTTCGATCGACAAAAAAAGTCTTGTAATCGGGTATTTCAAGATGAGAATTCCACGCTTGGATTGAGCCCCATCACCAATATATGCCCCAGTGTGCTTTGGACGGCCCACAATACTAGGAAATACAGCCCGAGGAGCATCATCGCCAGCAAATCCAACCTTCACCATGCCCGATCCATTGTGTGTATGTCGCATGTGTGTGTGGGCGAGGAGTGGTGTGAGGGGGCGGGGGTGGTGTGAGGGGGTGGTGTGAGGGGGTGGGGGTGGTGTGGGGGGTGGCGTGAGGGGGTGGGGGTGGGGGTAGGCAGCGGTGGAGAGTGGAGGGGAAGAGGGTGGGTATAGGCTGCGGTGGAGAGCGGAGGGGGAGGGGTGGGGGTAGGCAGCGGTGGAGAGTGGAGGGGGAGGGGGTGGGGGTGGGGGTAGGCAGCGGTGGAGAGTGGAGGGGGAGAGGGTGGGGATAGGCTGCGGTGGAGAGCGGAGGGGGATGGGTGGGGGTAGGCAGCAGTGGAGAGTGGAGGGGTAGAGGGTGGGGGTGGCGGGGGTAGGCTGTGGTGGGGAGTGGAGAGGGAAGAAGCGGGGGTAGGCCGTGGTGGGGAGCGGAGGGGGAGAGGGTGGGGGTAGGCCGCGGTGGGGAGTGGAGGGGGAGGGGGTGGGGGTGGGGGTAGGCAGCGGTGGAGAGTGGAGGGGGAGAGGGTGGGGATAGGTTGTGGTGGAGAGCGGAGGGGGAGGGGTGGGGGTAGGCAGCGGTGGAGAGTGGAGGGGTAGATGGTGGGGGTGGCGGGGGTAGGCTGTGGTGGGGAGTGGAGAGGGAGGAAGCGGGGGTAGGCCGTGGTGGGGAGCGGAGGGGGAGAGGGTGGGGGTAGGCTGCGGTGGGGAGTGGAGGGGGAGGGGGTGGGGGTGGGGGTAGGCAGCGGTGGAGAGTGGAGGGGGAGAGGGTGGGGATAGGCTGCGGTGGAGAGCGGAGGGGGAGGGGTGGGGGTAGGCAGCGGTGGAGAGTGGAGGGGTAGAGGGTGGGGGTGGCGGGGGTAGGCTGTGGTGGGGAGTGGAGAGGGAGGAGGTGGGGATAGGCCGTGGTGGAGAGTGGAGGGGGAGAGGGTGGGGATAGGCCGCGGTGGGGAGCGGAGGGGGAGGGGTGGGGGTAGGCAGCGGTGGAGGGTGGAGGGGTAGAGGGTGGGGGTGGCGGGGGTGGGCTGTGGTGGGGAGTGGAGAGGGAGGAGGCGGGGGTAGGCCGCGGTGGAGACTGGAGGGGTAGAGGGTGGGGGTGGCGGGGGTAGGCTGTGGTGGGGAGTGGAGAGGGAGGAAGCGGGGGGAGGCCGTGGTGGGGAGCGGAGGGGGAGAGGGTGGGGGTAGGCCGAGGTGGGGAGTGGAGGGGGAGGGGGTGGGGGTAGGCAGCGGTGGAGACTGGAGGGGGAGAGGGTGGGGATAGGCTGCGGTGGAGAGCGAAGGGGGAGGGGTGGGGGTAGGCAGCGGTGGAGAGTGGAGGGGTAGAGGGTGGGGGTGGCGGGGGTAGGCTGTGGTGAGGAGTGGAGAGGGAGGAAGCGGGGGTAGGCCGTGGTGGGGAGCGGAGGGGGAGAGGGTGGGGGTAGGCCGCGGTGGGGAGTGGAGGGGGAGGGGGTGGGGGTGGGGGTGGGGGTGGGGGTAGGCAGCGGTGGAGAGTGGAGGGGGAGAGGGTGGGGATAGGCTGCGGTGGAGAGCGGAGGGGGAGGGATGGGGGTAGGCAGCGGTGGAGAGTGGAGGGGTAGAGGGTGGGGGTGGCGGGGGTAGGCTGTGGTGGGGAGTGGAGAGGGAGGAGGCGGGGATAGGCCGCGGTGGAGAGTGGAGGGGGAGAGGGTGGGGATAGGCCGCGGTGGGGAGCGGAGGGGGAGGGGTGGGGGTAGGCAGCGGTGGAGAGTGGAGGGGTAGAGGGTGGGGGTGGCGGGGGTGGGCTGTGGTGGGGAGTGGAGAGGGAGGAGGCGGGGGTAGGCCGCGGTGGAGAGTGGAGGGGGAGAGGGTGGGGATAGGCTGCGGTGGGGAGCTGAGGGGGAGGGGGTGGGGGTAGGCAGCGGTGGAGAGTGGAGGGGGAGGGGTGGGGGTAGGCAGTGGTGGAGAGTGGAGGGGGAGGGGGCGGGAGTGGTGTGAGTGGGTGGTGGGAGGGGGAGGGCGTGGGGATGGGCTGCGGGGGTGGTTTGAGGCGAAGGGCATGGGGATGGGCTACGGGGGTGGTGTGAGGGGAGGAGAGAGAGAGAGAGAGAGAGAGAGAGAGAGAGAGAGAGAGAGAGAGAGAGAGAGAGAGAGAGAGAGAGAGAAAGAGAGAGAGAGAGAAAAAGAGCCTCTTAATCATAGAGAAAAGACTAAGAGGAACCCTTCCGAGCTTTGTTCTTGGGGTTCAGACAAGCATAAAGGGAACAAGCCCCTCTACATCACAGCCGTGTCGCCATATCCATAGAAGCTCAAGGGAGGGTGCCAGCTTTCAGAGAGAGAGAGAGGTGCTCTACAACAATGAAACTACCAAACATTCTCGACACTTCTAATCAGAAGAATTTCTAAAAGTGGGCAGGTGACCAACCAAGAATAACTCATCTCTGCCACCAGTTATGTTGTTTTGAAGGAGTGCTATTCAAATCAAAAGTTAATGATTGGAATCAGCAAGGCCACTCACCTCGGCACCTTGGAGTCTATAAAAGGAGATTGGGCACTCATTTTCCCATTTTGATATGGTTATCTCAAATCACTCTCCATCTTGGAAGCACACAATCTCTATCTTTGGAGTCTCATACATGTTATCTCTCTGTCTACTCATTGTGCATTGTGGTGATTGTGTGGTAATTATAGAGACTTTGGGCTACTTTTCTATGGACAATAGCCTCTCTATGTATCTTCACAATGTTTCCCTAGTTGTGTTTTAGTTTTTCTATTGTTTTTCTTTTGATTTATGATTCTTTTTAGGCATCAACTCGAACTTGGATGAGTGGGTACATGTCTTGTATCCGAGTGGATAAGGGGTCTCTTCATGTTAGACCTCACTCCGTACTTGGGTCAGTGGGTACATGACCCAAATCTGAGTGGATAGGGGGTCTCTTCATGTGCGTAAGAGTTCCAAAATGTTAACTCAACCTTCATCTCATCAACCAAACAACCATGTACCTTAAAGCTTTCCATTGACTTTTCTCAATAGTTAGCCTCTACACCTATTTCTAAAGAGAAGCCTAGAAGAACCTTGATTTCTCCTCTGACACCTTTGAAGAAACCCGAGTACCGATGGATGACCTCTCAAATTTTCTATCCTAATGAGTGGTATAGTCAACATGTAGATGGGCACTTTTCCATGTGGGAAGCCTTGAAGACCAATTTTTGTTTAATTTTTCCTCCCAATAACTCTTCAAAACGAGGTTTGGACTTGGAGAATTTAAAGCTCCAACCAGATAGATATTTTGATGAACTTTATACACATGCTAAGGCTCTTCTTCTTGCTTGTCGCATGTTTGAGGTGACTTTTTAGTAAAAAAATGGGTTCAGAAGGCCCTCCCAAGGTCTTCCCAACATAATCTTTGAGAATCATTAAGGTTAGATGCTACATTAGAGGACTTTGTAGTGGCTGCTTCTCACATTGAAGTGGCAAGAGTGCACTAATTTGAAGACAATACTCAACCAAACTATGTCACTTTCCTAGATTCCCTTGAGTAGCTTGAGTGGGAATTTGAAGCACTTAAAATGAGATGGATCCAACATGAGGAGAAGGTCAAATTTCCACCTACATGCTACAATGATCAGTGAGTAGTGCAACTTCGACACAAAGTGGAGGAATTTTGAATTAATCAAGAAATACATAGACAAATATGGTGTACTATAGGCAACTACAATGGCCATTCTAATGTGAACTCTCCAAATAGAGTAATTGTTCGATTTTGTGGCAAAAATGTTCATTAGGCTCAGGATCGCCACTACCTCAAAGGAACTAAACAAAGAGGTGACTCACAAGTTCCCGAAACATTTTATGCTAGCAATTCAAATTTCCACAATAGGAAGGAGAACCATTCAAATCAATCAATATATACTAGACCATTGATGTGCTATCGTTACGGAGAGTATGGGCATGTACAAAGTAAATGCTCTCTGCTTGAGGGCACACCTCCATCTCAACTCTACCTTAATGCCAAGGACCATTATACAAGTATGTGGTCCTATGCAAAAACCTTCTTTTGGGAACTACCTTTACTTCATGACTTTTATGAATGATTTTTCTAGGCATTCATGGGTGTATCCATTGAAAGAAAAGGCCAAAGTGTTTCTGTGCTTCAAAAAATTTTTGCTTTTGGCTAAAAATTTTTCAATTAAATTGGGAACCCTCCATTTTGATCGAGGGGGGAATATATGTCTTTTGATTTTAATGCATTTTTGGTTGAATGTGGGATAAGACATCAATGTATAATGCCATATACACCTCAATAGAATGGAGTTCCTGAAAGGAAGAATATGTCTGTCATGGAGATCGTGAGGTCTATGGTCAAAAGTCAGGCTTTACCACATAGCTTCTAGCTTGGGGCTGTTACGTGTGCAACATATATATATTTAAAAGGTATCTCACCAAAGCACTACAGTCTTTCACTCCATTTGAGGATTGGAATGGTCACAATCCATCTATTGCTCATCCATT
Organism: Ceratopteris richardii; assembly: GCA_020310875.1. Taxonomy (NCBI): domain Eukaryota; kingdom Viridiplantae; phylum Streptophyta; class Polypodiopsida; order Polypodiales; family Pteridaceae; genus Ceratopteris; species Ceratopteris richardii. Next base: position 124,333,569 of record CM035414.1, read on the forward strand.
TGTCTTTGTTTGTTTGGCATATGTAGTAATGTCTAAACAACAATGTAGAAATTTAGATGATAAAAAAATAAAATGTACTTTTGTTGGTTAGATTTCTAAAAGCAAAGACTATCCTCTATATTTTCCATAGAATAAATGCATTTTGGTTAATGGTGATGTTGTTTTTGTGGAAGATGCAATTCAGCCATTACTTTCATGTACTGAGGAGACATCACTTAGCTCGAATGATGTGTATGACAGTTTGATACCTCTTTTTACAAGTGGATAGTCAAGTGTGATCTAAATGAGGTAATTTACTCCTTCAAGTTCTATTAAAACGGATTGAATTTTACCTTCACCGTAGTAGAAATAGACGTTCACCCTATCATTTTAAGCTTCTTCGAGATATAGAATAGATACCTCTTTTGTGAGTTTAACAAAATATATAGTATATTGAGAGATAATCTAAAATATATGTGTGAATGGAGACAATAAAATCTTTATCACTATATGAAGATCAACTTCATACATAGTTCAATAGGATGCACATTGTGTGTGACGTCTGTAGATGATGTACTAATTATTGTACTTTAGATGAACAGTTGTTTCTCATTACTTTGAATGAGATACATATTCCACATTTTCAAGTTGATCCGCATGCATCATTTGAGATGTGTGGCTTGGGGAATACCATCACTATTTTGGCAATCAATGTACACACACACAAAACAACAACAATCTTTATGTGTACACATGTATACACACATGTACACACACACACACACACAAAACAACAACAATCTTTATGTGTGTGTGTTTGTGTTCGGGGGGGAAGATTCCTCCCCAGCACATACTGCCCACAAGGTACGAAGAGTATCTGAGGGCTCGAGCATGCAACATCAACTTCAGATGGTATCAGTATCACCATTATCAGCATCATGTCTTCGATGATGCCATAACTTTTGTGGCTTCCCCTTTGTCTTCCTCCAAACACTCTATGCCCCCTTGGATGTAGGACTTGCAGACGATGCTCTCCTTTTCCATATAGATGGAACTCGTGATGACATCTTGAATGAAAAACGCTCAATAATGATCAATACTACTCTATTGGTCACTCTAACGGAGTAAATCTATGTTAGTACTCTATCGCTAACTCTATAATGACAAATAGTTGCACCAAGACACACTATTAGTGCACTAGTGGCTCCCTTGTATCGTGTGTAAAGAGAGCAATGTGGAACGAAACTAACCCACAAGAACAACTAAGTCCAAAAGTTTGCAAAAAGCATCAAACTTCCCCATGGATAAAGCTTTTGGGAGAAGCTCTCCAATATAATCATGTGCGGGCACATAGGCCAAACTGATCTCTCAAGCAGAGCCTCTTATCTCCTTTAAAATAATGATAGTGCACCTCGGTGCTCTCTGTGTGAGAATGAAACATATGGTTACATGTAGCTCCCAATGCACTTTAATTGCGAGTAAAGATGGTGGTGGCACAAGACTCACCACCACCAAAATCAGCCAAAAGGTGTTAAGGCTATGCACATTCAACAATACTTGTGAAAGCTATCATATATTAAGCCCCACAACTAGAAGTATCTATAGTAGGCTGCTTCTTGCTGAATCAAGATATGCATGAACAATGAAGCATGAAGCAAAGACCACTTCTGGGAACACTAGTGTCATAGTAGTGAGCTCAATCCCAATTAGAAAACAAAAGAATCTAAATATAGAGGGAAATATCACCCTTTTGGATAAAACAACCCAAGTAGACGATTATCACTCAGGTCACAAAAGATGCACTTATCCTCTTGGCCTAGGTTTGACACCTACGTTATGCATATACTTGCTCAATTGAAAGAAAGAAAGTTAAATATCAAATTAGGGTAGGCATAAGTAACTCAAGCATACAAGAACCTCCTAATAGAGAACAACATTTAATGCATCTATGACATTATGAAACACTCAATAATAAGCTTGTGTCCATAGGGCCAGTGATAGGTTTGCAATATTCAAGCCCAAATATGTTGAAATTCAATCTTCAATCTTACTACCTTTGGACACCTTGGATGAATTGTAAGGTGAATGACCATGTTGTTAAGAAATATCATGGAAGAGTGAAACAAGAAAGAGGTTAGAATGGCTTTTGGAGACATCTCTACTTGTAGGATTGGTTATGTTAATCTTGTGTCAATTAACGAATGGGTTTACTATGCACTTTAAGTAATTTACATCATATCCTTGATCATTTTATGTCCACTAATCGCTCATATGTTTTATAATTTGAAATGGTGCCATCAAAAACATTATTTCTCAGTATAATGTTTTTGTTCCACTTCAGCCTATATCTAGTGGAAATTCTATCACATGTACAAAATAAATCAGAAAATCATCACTTATAATATATAGAATGGTATTATAAATTCAAGTACTATGAAAGATTATGTATCATTTAACATGTTTCATTAGGGAAAGATCAACCCTACATGGGCCGTTTAGATTAAGGAGTGATTAGTGATGTATGAATCAGAAGAGGATGGTGGAGACATTCTGTACCCTATAACATATTGGGTTGAAGGGGGAAGAGGGGACATGATTCCCATAGGTTCAATGTTGTCTTCTAGAGAAAGAAGAAACCTCGTAATCAGGCTTGGCCCAAAAATTCAACAATTTTTAAATATAAAAACTCATCATAGTACCATTAAATGAACCCTATCACTTTTTGAGGGACACAACTGCTATTTTTTAATTCCAATTCAAAACTATGCATATGTTTTAGCAAAAAAATTTTCACCATTTTCAAAAAAACTAAAATAATCTATTTTTACCTCTTCAACATCCCATTTTCATACCCAAAATAAAAAGTCATCTTTTCCCCCTTTATTCCTTCTCTACCATACCAATGAAGCTATGTTTCTTGTCCCGTCGTTCTCAATCCATCTTCTCTAGTAATAAAAACAACATGGAATCCCGTGGAAAGTGATGAAAAGATGAAGTTCACACAATGACATACCACAACATTAAAACAATGGAAGGAATTTTGCTACCACAAGAGTTTTGCAAACATGCATGTGTGTACATGTAAGCATCTAGATTCCATCCCTGTCGTCTTAGAGATAATGGAAATTTTGATTTTCATTGGAAGGGTAAGATCTTCGGCTTTAAGCATCAAACACATGGTGGGATGGTTGCTATTGGAGAACATGTCTTGACAATATCAACCATGGAGTTGGAAGCTTTTATAGAACTAGATATTCTATACATTGTGAGTATTTCTTTACTATTTTAAATGTTTTATTGTGTTGAATGTCTTAGTGATCTCACGATGTTTCTCATTGTTAAAGTTATATTTCCTTCTAGTTTAGTGGAAACAAACAATCCATAGTCAAGCACTTTCAAAAGATTGCATGCCAACATTGGGACACTAGTATTTCCAAATGTACCTCGTACTAAACATATTGGTGAAAAGATCTTCTTTTACGTGCACAAATACATTTTTCCCTCTAGAAATGATAATTATGGAAGGGTAGAGATGATGAAAGTTGATTCTCTTCTTAGTCTAGAATGCACACAACCTGGTTTTGGGTCCTTACCATCTTTCAAGCATAAGATAGTAATGGAAATACATAATTCTTTGAATATCACATGAGCATCTAGATTAGTAGGTCTACATTGGACTCTATGAATCCATTGTTTTGTGTTCATATTTCAAGGTATTGCTTTTATAGAATCTCCTACAATGTCATTACTATGTAAAGATATTACGTGAGGTTTTAGAGAGTTTATTAGGACAACACTCAAGTTATGTAGAAGGATTGTCAAAAGCGGATAGATATCGTTGTAAAATTACGGACATACAATTTTGGTATTTAAATCATCATACTTCTTTGTAGATTAGATTTTACTATGATCATTAGATGTGTAAACTTGGAGTCTAGATACCTTTACAAAGCTCTGAAGGATGTTTAGTTTCATTTGAAATTAATGTGAAATTACCCAACAATGATAAAAAGATATTTTTAGTTAATTAGCATTGGTACCTGGCTAACCTGCGAGAGAACTTACTTAACATGGGATGTGAGGATTTTCATGATTTCAAATTCCAAATACGAGGGAAAAATTTAAGAGTTTGATTCCATTCTATATATCTTATTCTATAATAATTGTTTATGAATTTTAGAATGTTTTACTATGTTATGAAATGTCCATGGATTGGAATGAGATTCAAAGAAAAATTCAAGAGATTGGAGCATGGGTCAAACTAAAATTTAATTGTCCTTGTTGGAGTTTGCGGTATACAAAAGCACATGAACAACAAAAGGAAGAAGAGGAAGCTTGCACCACAAAGATATTGACTGTATTACCAAGTGAATGTACAAAAATAAGTGATATGTTAGGGTTATAAGCATATATACAAGCCAAGGAAAAAATCTCCTAAAGATGGATGAAAGTGCCTCGACGGTCCAAGTGTGTTCACACACATTACTATGTAAATATATCAACAAATGCCCCCTTGGGAGTGATGTGGTGAACAAGGAGCTAACACTCATGTATAAGGAAGTTGCAAGGTATTTGGAAAGAGATCAATCCACAAAAGAAAGTACGCCCAAAGCTTTGCGAAAAGATTCAAACTTCTCTCGAGGCAGAGCCTTTGTGAAAAGCTCTGGAATGTTATCCTGTGTGAGCACATGTGCCGAACTGATCTCTCTAGTAGATAACCTTTCTTGGAGATAATGATGGTAGACCTCAACGTGCCTTGTGGGAGCATGGAACATAGGGTTCCTCCGAACTTCCAATGCACTCTACCTCTCAGTGAAGATGGTGGTGGCAGAAGATTGACCAACACGCACATCAGCCAAAAGGTGTGTGAGCCACACACACTCAACAACTTTTGTGAAAGTTTCCCAATAGTCAGCCTCACAACATAAAGTGGCCTTAGCATGTTGCTTCTTGCTCAAGCAATATACAGATGAGCTACCAAGCTTGAAACAAAACCACTTCTATATACACGCTAGTCATAGTGACTAGCCCAATCCAAGTTAGAATAAGCATGTAAATCTAGTGATAGTGATATCCCTTGGAATAAAATAATTCAAGTAGCACGATACCACTCTAGTAAGGAGAGATGTGCCTAACCATCAACCAATGCTTGACACTGGGGCAATACATGAACCTGCTCATCTGTGAGATAATGAACAATATCAAGCCGAGTTATGCATAAGTAAATCAATCATCCAATAGCCTCCTAATAGATAACATCATCAAATGAATCTCCAACATCATCAAGACGCAATCGTAAACCTATTTCCACAAGACTGGCAATAGGTTTGAAATATTCAAGGCCAAAATGTTGCAATAATGTGTTACCATATTTTGTTTGACACAAACCTATTCCACCATCAACTTACATATACTGAATCCCCAAATAGTGATGCAAATGCCCGCAATTTGACATCTCAAAAGAGGCATGAAGATCAGCCTTGAAATCAACAAAATGTTTCTCATTCTAACCAATAAGTACCATATCATCAACATAGACAACAATGATAAGAAGCGAATCATTTGCATGCTTAACATATAAGGTGCTCTCTGTTTGACTATCATTTGCATGCTAAGAAATTGCCACATTTGGATCAACACTTGACTATATGTGTGAAAAAAGGCATCAAAGTGTCATACATATCTTTGGAGTTAACTGTTGTCTCATAAGTACATGAAAGTAAAGGCAGAATTGTATCTTCCACAAAAAGAACATCACGACTAACCAAAATGCATTGTCTATGGAGGATAAAAATGATAGCCTTTGGTTTTAGAGTTGTAGCCAATAAAAATACATTTTAATATTTTATCATCTAATTTTCTACATTTTTATTCAGACACTAATATGTATGCCAAACAAGCAAAGACACATAAATGAGCAATAGATGGCTTGCGACCATGCCAAGCCTCATATGGAGTGATAGGTTGTAGTGCTTTGGTGGGATACCAATTAAGTACATATGCTGGACACATAACAACCTCAAGCTAGAAGCTTTCTAGTAAAGCTGGATAGCTTTTGACCATACACCTCCCAATGTCCATTAGAGACCTACTCTTTCTTTTAGAAACTCCAGTTTTTTGAGGTGCCTATGGCACTGTACACAAATGTTTTATCCCACACTCAACCAAAAAAGCATTAGAATTAGAAGACATATATTCCCTCCCTCGATCAAAACGGAGGGTGGCCAATTTACATGATAAATTTTCAACCAAAACAGAAAACTAACTGAAGCATATAAACAATTTGGATACAATACATTCACTTGGTAATACATTGAGTATTGTGTGTTGTGGTCCAAGATTCTTCTTCTTCCTTGTGTTTTTCATGCGCTTTCCAACAATGACAATAAAAATTTTAGTTCTATTGAGGCTCCAATCTATGAGGACCTTGAATTGTCTCTCAATCTCATTCCAATATATGGACATTTCATAATATAGTAAAATATGAAATTCATAAACAATAATGATAGAATAAGATATATAAAATCAAATACAACTTCTTACCTTTTTCCCTCGTATTTGGAATTTGAAAGAATGAAGATCATCATATCCCATGTTAAGTAAGTTCTCTCGAAAGTTAGCAAGGTACTAATGCTATTTAAATAGAACTATCTTCTTATCATTGTTGGGTAACTTCACATTAATTCCAAATGACCATAAAGATCCTTCAAAGCTTTGTGAAGGTATCCAATCTCCAAGTTTACACATCCAATGATCATAGTAAAATCTAATGTACAAAGAAGTACGATGTTTTAATAGCAAAATTATATACCTATGTCATTAATTTTACAAAGATATCTATCCCCTTTTTACACTCTCTTTACATAACTCCAGTGCTATCCTAGTAATCTTTCTACTACCTCATATGTAATATCTTTGCATAGGAACATTGTAGGTGATTGTAAAAAAAGGAAGACGTTGAAATATGAACATAAAACAATGGATTCCTAGAGTCCAATGTAGAGCTACTAATCTAGATGCTCGTGTGAATTTCAAGGAGTTATGTATATCAATTAGTATCTTATGCTTGAAAGATGATATGGACCTCCCATATCCAGAAATTATAGATGGATGGACTAAGGAACATATCATGGAGCACCACTAGTCTAGAAGTCCATCTAGGGTAGAAGGAAACAATATAAACATGGCATCTTCACGGTTTTCCCATCCATTTCCTAGACATAAGGAGATGATCCTCCTTACATGATCATCAACATAATCGTGCACAAAACTCTTTAAAGTGGGAAATATGATATTTAATTTGGATAGAAAATTTGAGAGTTCCTCCACTGGTACTTGGATTTCTCCAAAGGTGTCAGATGATATATCACCGGTTCTTCTACGCTTCGCTTTAGAAAGAGGTTTAAAAGCTAACTCTTGAGAAACGTTACTGGAAAAAGTTAATGGTAAAGGGTTGTTTGGATGATGAGATGAAGGTTGTGTTGAGGTTTTTGGACTCTTGTCCATGTGAAGAGAACCCCTATCCACTCGGATATGGGTCATGTGCCCAATCATGAAAGTTCAAGTTGAGGCCTAACAAGACTCAGAAATCAAAAGAAAAACAACAAAAAACGTAAATTCATACTACCAAAAATATCTCATGTAGAGCATGTAAGGGTCACATTGGGCATGCCAAACTATAGAAGTGAGATCCAAGACCTCTTTTAAGAAGAGAAGAACACATAGTTCCCAATACTTCTTCTAGTCAAGGGGATTCTTCCTTAGGGAAGCATACCCTATAACATGCCTTTGTGTAGAGAGAAAATTTGCAAATGAAGAATACAATGATGAGAAAATTACAAAACCTTAATCACTCAAAAAGGTTCCAATAGAATCAAAATAGGTTAATGAACATTACAAAAAAGCTTGTAACCATTTATAAAGCAACAACACAAGTGGTGTCACAATGTACTCTAGGACTAAAACACAACTAGAAGAAGATTGTGAAGATACATAGAGAGACTATTGTCCATAGATAAATAGCCCAAACTCTGAGAGTTAGAGATTGTGTACTTCCAAGATTGAGAGTGATGTGAGATAGCCATACTAGAAGGGGCAAACCAGTGCCCAATCAGCTTTTATAGACTCTAGTAGACCAAGATAAGTGGTATTGCTAGTTTTGATCATGAATTGTTGATGTGAATCACCCTGCGTCAAAGCAACATGACTTGTGGCAGAGATGAGTTATTCTTAGTAGGTCACCTACCCACTTTGAGAAATTCTTATGATTGCACCTGATATCCACATAGACATTTGGTGATTTCTCTTGCAATTTTATAGGCCAAACTGATCTCTCAAGTAGAGCCTCTTATCTCCTTTAAAATAATCATAGTGCACCTCGGTGCTCTCTGTGTGAGAATGAAACACATGGTTACCTGTAGCTCCCAATGCACTTTAATTGTGAGTAAAGATGGTGGTGGCACAAGACTCACCACCACCAAAATCAGCCAAAAGGTGTTGGGGCCGTGCACATTCAACAATACTTGTGAAAGCTATCATATATTAAGCCCCACAACTAGAAGTGTCTATAGTAGGCTTCTTCTTGCTCAATCAAGATATGCATGAACAATGAAGCATGAAGCAAAGACCACTTCTGGGAACACTAGTGTCATAGCAGTGAGCTCAATCCCAATTAGAAAACAAAAGAATCTAAATCTAGAGGGAAATATCACCCTTTTGGATAAAACAACCCAAGTAGACGATTACCACTCAGGTCGCAAAAGATGCACTTATCCTCTTGGCCTAGGTTTGACACCTAGGTTAGGCATATACTTGCTCAATTGAAAGAAAGAATGTTAAATATCAGATTAGGGTAGGCATACGTAACTCAAGCACACAAGAACCTCCTAATAGAGAACAACATTTAATGCATCTCTGACATTATGAAACACTCAATAATAAGCTTGTGTCCATAGGGCCAACGATAGGTTTGCAATATTCAAGTCCAAATATGTTGAAATTCAATCTTCAATCTTACTACCTTTGGACACCATGGATGAATTGTAAGTTGAATGACCATGTTGTTAGAAAATATCATGGAAGAGTGAAACAAGAAAGAGGTTAGAATGGCTTTTGCAGACATATCTACTTGTAGGATTGCTTATGTTAATCTTGTGTCAATTAACGAATGGGTTTACTATGCACTTTAAGTAATTTACATCATATCATTGATCATTTTATGTCCACTAATTGCTCATATGTTTTATAATTTGAAATGGTGCCATCAAACACATTATTTCTCAGTTTAATTTGTTTGTTCCACTTCAGCCTACATCTAGTGGAAATTCTATCACATGTACAAAATAAATAAAAAAATCATCACTTATAATATATAGAATGGTATTATAAATTCAAGTTCTATCAAAGAATATGTATCATTGAACATGTTTCATTAGGGAAAAAATCAAACCTACATGGGCCATTTAGATTAAGGAGTGATTAGTGATGTATGAATCAGAAGAGGATGGTGGAGACATTCTATACCCTATAACGTATTAGGTTGAAGGGGGAAGAGGGGACATGATTCCCATAGGTTCAATGTTGTCTTTTAGAGAAATAAGAAACCTCGTAATCAGGCTTGGCCCAAAAATTCAACAGTTTTTAAATATAAAAACTCATCATAGTACCATTAAATGAACCCTATCTTTTTTTTAAGGGACACAACTGCTATTTTTTAATTCCATTTCAAAACTATGCATATGTTTTAGCTTAAAAATTTTCACCATTTTCAAAATTACTAAAATAATCTATTTTTACCTCTTCAACGTCCCATTTTCATACCCAAAATAAAAAGTCATCTTTTCCCCCTTTGTTCCTTCTCTACCATACCAATGAACCTATGTTTCTTGTCCCGCCGTTCTCAATCCATCTTCTCTAGTAATAAAAACAACATGGAATCCCGTGGAAAGTGATGAAAAGATGAAGTTCACACAATGACATACAACAACATTAAAACAATGGAAGGAAGTTTGCTACCACAAGAGTTTTGCAAACATGCATGTGTGTACATGCAAGCTAAGATTCCATCCTTGTCGTGTTAGAGATAATGGAAATTTTGATCTTGATTGGAAGGGTAAGATCTTAGGGTTTAAGCATCAAACACATGGTGGGATGGTTGCTATTCGAGAACATGTCTTCACAATGTCAACCATGGAGTTGGAAAACTTTAATAGAACTAGATATTCTATACATTGTGAGTATTTCTTTACTATTTTAAATGTTTTATTGTGTAAGTGAATGTCTTAGTGATCTCACTATGTTTCTCATTGTTAGAGTTATATTTCCTTCTAGTTTAGTGGAATAACAAACAATACATAGTCAAGCACTTTCAAACGATTGCATGCCAACATTGGGACACTAGTATTTCCAAATGTACCTCGTACTAAACTTATTGGTGAAAAGATCTTCTTTTACGTGCACAAATACATTGTTCCCTCTAGAAACGATAAGTATGGAAGGCTAGAGATGATGAAAGTTGAGTCTCTTCTTAGTCTAGAATGGACACAACCTAATTTTTGGTCCTTACCATCTTTCAAGTATAAGATAGTAATGGAAATACATAATTCTTTGAATATCACATGAGCATCTAGATTAGTAGGTCTACATTGGACTCTATGAATCCATTATTTTGCGTTCATATTTCAATGTCTTCCTTTTATAGAATCTCCTACAATGTCATTACTATGTAAAGATATTACGTGAGGTTTTAGAGAGTTTATTAGGACAACACTCAAGTTATGTAGAAGGATTGCCAAAAGCGGATAGATATCATTGTAAAATTACGGACATACAATTTTGGTATTTAAATCATCATACTCCTTTGTAGATTAGATTTTATTATGATCATTAGATGTGTAAACTTGGAGTCAAGATACCTTTACAAAGCTCTGAAGGATGTTTAGTTTCATTTGAAATTAATGTGAAATTACCCAACAATGATAAAAGGATATTTTTAGTTAATTAGCGTTGGTACCTGGCTAACCTGAGAGAGAACTTACTTAACATGGGATGTGATGATTTTCATGATTTCAAATTCCAAATACGAGGGAAAAATTGAAGACTTTGATTCCATTTTATATATCTTATTCTATCATTATTGTTTATGAATTTCATAATGTTTTACTATGTTATGAAATGTCCATGGATTGGAATGAGATTGAAAGAAAAATTCAAGAGATTCGAGCATGGGTCAAACTAAAATTTAATTGTCCTTGTTGGAGTTTGCGGTCTGCAAAAGCACATGAACAACAAAAGGAAGAAGAGGAAGCTTGGAGCAAGATACAAGATATTGAATGTATTACCAAGTGAATGTACAAAAATAAGTGATATGTTAGGGTTATAAGCATATATACAACCCAAGGAAAAAATCTCCTAAAGATGGATGAAAGTGCCTCGATGGTCCAAGTGTGTTCACACACATTACTATGTAAGTATATCAACAAATGCCCCCCTGGGAGTGATGTGGTGAACAAGGAGCTAACACTCATGTATAAGGAAGTTCCAAGGTATGCGAAAAGAGATCAATCCATAAAAGAAAGTAAGCACAAAGCTTTGCGAAAAGATTCAAACTTCTCTCGAGGAAGAGCCTTTGTGAAAAGCTCTAGAATGTTATCTTGTGTGCGCACATGTGCCAAATTGATCTCTCTAGTAGAGAACCTACCTTGGACATAATGATGGTAGACCTCAAAGTGCTTTGTGGGAGCATGGAACATAGGGTTCCTCAGAACTTCCAATGCACTCTACCTCTTACTAAAGATGGTGGTGCCAGGAGATTGACCAACACGCACATTAGCCAAAAGGTGTGTGAGCCACACACACTCAACAACTGTTGTGAAAGTTGCCCAATAGTCAGCCTCACAACTTGAAGTGGCCTTAGCATGTTGCTTCTTGCTCAAACAATATACACATGAGCTACCAAGCATGAAACAAAAACCACTTCTATACACACGCTAGTCATAGTGACTAGCCCAATCCAAGTTAGAATAAGCATGTTAATCTAGTGAGTGATATCCCTTGGGATAAATCATTCAAGTAGCACGATACCACTCTAGTAAGGAAAGATGTGGCTAACCATCAACCAATGCTTGACACTAGGGCAATACATGAACCTGCTCATCTGTGAGATAATGAACAATATGAAGCCGAGTTATGCATAAGTAAATAAATCATCCAATAGCCTCCTAATAGATAACATCATCAAATGCATCTCCAACATCATGAAGACGCAATCATAAACCTATTTCCACAAGAATGGCAATAGACTTGAAATATTCAAGGCCAAAATGTTGCAATAATGTGTCAACATATTTTTTTTGACACAAACCTATTCCACCATCAACTTTCATGTACTGAATCCCCAAATAATGATGCAAATGCCCGCAATTTGACATCTCAAGAGAGGCATGAAAATGAGCCATGAAATCAGCAAAATGTTTCTCATTCGGACGAATGAGTACCATATCATCAACATAGACAACAATGATAAGAAGCGAATCATTTGCATGCTTAACATATAAGGTGCTCTCTGTTTGACTATCATTTGCATGCTAAGAAATTGCCACATTTGGATCAACACTTGACTATACGTCTGAAAAAAGGCATCAAATTTTCATACATATCTTTGGAGTTAACTGATGTCTCATTAGTACATGAAAGTAAAGATAGAATTGTATCTTCCAGAAAAAGAACATCACGACTAACCGAAATGCATTTAGTGTATGGATGATAAAAATGATAGCCTTTTCTTTGAGAGCTGTAGCCAATAAAAATACATTTTAATATTTTATCATCTAATTTTCTACATTTTTATTCAGACACTAATATATATGCGAAACAACCAAAGACACATAAATGAGCAATAGATGGCTTGCAACCATGCCAAGCATCATATGGAGTGATAGGTTGTAGTGCTTTGGTGGGATACTAATTAAGTGCATATGCTGGACACATACCAACCTCAAGCTAGAAGCTTTCTGGTAAAGCTCGATAGCTTTTGACCATACACCTCCCAATGTCCATCAGAGACCTACTCTTTCTCTTAGAAACTCTAGTTTTTTGAGGTGCATATGGCACTGTACACAAATGTTTTATCCCACACTCAACCAAAAATGCATTAGAATTAGAAGACATATATTCCCTCCGTCGATCAAAATGGAGGGTGGCCAATTTACATGATAAATTTTCAACCAAAACAGAAAACTGATTGAAGCACATAAACAATTTGGATACAATGCATTCACTTTGTAATACATTGAGTATTGCATGTTGTGGTCCAAGATTCTTCTTCTTCCTTGTGTTGTTCATGCGCTTTCCAACAATGACAATAAAAATTTTAGTTCTATTGAGGCTCCAATCTGTGAGGACCTTCAATTGTCTCTGAATCTCATTCCAATATATGGACATTTCATAATACAGTAAAATATGAAATTCATAAACAATAATGATAGAATAAGATATATAAAATGAAATACAACTCTTACCTTTTTCCCTCGTATTTGGAATTTGAAATAATGAAGATCATCATATCCCATGTTAAGTAAGTTCTCTCGAAAGTTAGCAAGGTAGTAATGCTGATTAAATAGAACTATCTTCTTATCATCGTTGGGTAGCTTTACATTAATTCCAAACGACAATAAAGATCCTTCAAAGCTCTGTAAAGGTATCCAATCTCCAAGTTTACACATCCAATGATCATAGTAAAATCTAATGTACAAAGAAGTAGAATGTTTTAAATAGCAAAATTATATACCTATGTCATTAATTTTACAAATATATCTATCCCCTTTTTACACTCTCTTTACATAACTCCAGTGCTGTCCTAGTAATCTTTCTACTACCTCATATGTAATATCTTTGCATAGGAACATTATAGGTGATTCTAAAAAAGGAAGACGTTGAAATATGAACATAAAACAATGGATTCCTAGAGTCCAATGTAGAGCTACTAATCTAGATGCTCGTGTGAATTTCAAGGAGTTATGTATATCCATTAGTATCTTATGCTTGAATGATGATATGGACCAAAAATTAGGTTGTGTCCACTCTAGACTAAGACGAGAATGAACTTTCATAATCTCTAACCTTCCATAATTATCACTTGTAGAAGGAACAATGTATTTATGCATGAAGAAGAAGGTCACTAAGAGAAACATACTAAGATCACTAAGACATTCGACACAATAAAACATTTAAAATGGTAAAGAAATACTCATAATGGATAGAATATCTAGTTTTATTAAAGTTCTCAAACTTCATGGTTGACAGTGTGAAGACATGTTCTGCAATAACAACCATCCCACCATGCATTTGATGCTTAAAGCCTAAGATCTTAGATTTCCAATCCATATCAAAATTTCCATGATCTCTAACATGATGAGGATCCAATCCACAAGCAAGCAAGGGGCTAGTTTAAGCAAGGGGCTTGCTTATCACAACTCCAGTACTTAGTGCTCACTTTACATGAGCTTAAACTCCAAGAAGATGGCCCAAAAGAAGTCGGGATACATGCTCCTTTTATAGTGAGAAGTGTGCCCCTAAAATCTAGGAACTACGTTTCCAAATCAGCCTCCTAACTTGGAGGACTTAGTTGAGATGACTTGGGGAGTGGTTGAGTGACGTTTCTTGATGGATCTCGTGGCTTTAGGCTTCCTTTGATTGCTCCACATGTCCATAAAAGAGCTTTGGATCAATTGGAGAATTTAAAGCTCCAACTAGGTGAATCTTTCATTGAAGTTTATAAGAATGCTAAGGCTCTTGTTTCTCCCTTGTTGCATGCTCAGGGTGACTTTATAATGAAAAAATGGATTAAAAAGGCCTCCCAAGTTCTTTCCAACATAAGAACAGAGAATCATTAAGGTTAGATGCGACATTGGAGGACTTTGTGGTAGCCGCTTCTCACATTGAAGAGGCAAGAGTGCACTTTGAAGGTAGCATCCAACCACGCTATGTCAATTTCATTTACTCGATTGCGTAGCTTGAAAGGGAGTTAGAAGCACTTAAGATGCAATGGAGCCAACATGAGGAGAACGACACTTTGTCACTTACATGCTACAATGATGAATGAGTAGTGAAACTTCAATGCAAAGTGGAGGAATTGCGGACTACTGAGGAAATACACAAGTAGGTATGGTGTGCTACATGCAACAATAGTTGCCACTCCAACGTGAACTCTCTAAATAGAGCAAGTATCCAATTTTTTGGCAAAAACGTTCATGAGGCTTGTGATTGCCTCTACTTCAAAGGAGCTCAACAAAGAGGTAACTCACAGGTCCCCAACACATTCTATGCTATCACTAAAAAATTCAACAATAGGGAGGAGAACCATTGAAACCAATTAAGATACTCTAGAACAATGATGTGCTATCACTACGGAGAGTATGGGCATGTACAAAGTAAGTGCTCCATGCCTGTGGGCACACCTCCATGTCAACATTGCCTCAATGCAAGGAACCATTATACAAGGGGTTGTCCCTATGATCTCCTTTCTTCCATTCACATGATTGCAATCTCGACACAAGAGGAAGGTATGGATCCATAGCCTTTTGTTGTTTCATCATGTACAACACCTACGATGACTAGATCTAGGCAAGTGGCAACAACCCATCTAGAAGAACAACGAACCAACGAGAAAGAAGTTGGTAAGGAGGATGATTTAAACAACCACCATGCTATTGAAGAAGCTTACGAAAGGATGAGTAGTGCATTGAAGGAGCAATAAACACTCCCTCAAGAGCATGCATATGATGTGAGTATTGAAGAAAGTTTGAAGGGAACTCATTATAAGGTTAGATTAAACCAATTCATTAAGATGGATGGCAAGGTAAGAAGGGATTTTCTTAATGGTACATAGTTTGCATACTTGACCCCACCACAAAGTATAGATGGATTCATGATGGTATTCCCCCTACTCCATTGGTAGCATACCACATTTCAAGGTTGATTGTTTCCATAAGAAGTTAGTTTTTTACACAAGTCATTATGGATGGTGGGCTTAGTGTCAAGGTGATGCCCGACTTCACATGAAGAAATTGAAACTTGACTTGAAGAAAGTTGCACCATTCATTGTGACATTGGTAGACCAATAGTGGATCATACCATTGGGAATTATTGAAAAGGTACTTATGATAATTCAAGGCTACCAATACTTGTTGGATTTTGTGGTACCATTGGGAGAGAAATATGCTATGGATCTCTAAAAAGACTAAAATCCAGTTGTAGATACAATAGGAGGAGTGCAACACTCCTAAAACAACTAGGTACACGATTATAGTGAGGCACTCCCTTCCTTGCCGCATGAAGAAGATAATCTACTTAATTGGATGATCAGTAGCCCAGAGTGCTGCACCATGGAAATAAGTGAAATATAATTAGATCAAAACGAACCTTGTCTATCCTCTACACAGAGAAGTGAATTTTCTACAAAAGAAGCACAAGTCGGCCCAATTTAGGTATAAATATGTATTTGCAATCATTGGATGATAAATTATGTGATTGAAAGAAAAAGGATACAGAAGAGTTAAAAACCAACATGTGGACCAACTTAAGTACTGCCTTTAAAGTGGGCCGACTATGTGATACCTCTAATGTAGCCAAGGTGGAAAACCAGGTTCCTAATATTCAGTAGCCAAGGTGGCCAAATTGGGTGCCTAAAATTTGAGGAGCAAGTAATAAGTAGGCCATAGATTTTTGGTAGTCCATAGGAGATTAGGCACCTTTTTTTGGGTGATTCTCTTGGAGTTGGGCAGCTAAAACGTGAAGGACCACCACAAAGTGGGCACTTATGAGATATTGGGCAAGGGAGCAAGAAGCCTCCTTTTGTGAAAATTGGGCCATTTTTCCCAATGGAGTTGACTCCATCTGTAAAGCAAGTTGGACATGTACAATTCTTGCAGGTAGCTACTAGGAGCTAGTCACCTCCATGTGGGTTACTTGAACAAAGTGGAAAAAGTTTGTCAAAAGGCACTAGTGCATTGTTATGCTAACTGAAACTAGGCAAGCAAGCTAAATTCAATAATTTGCTGGATGCAAGACCAAAAGGTGTACAATCTGAGTAGCATCTCCAGATACTAACTTTCACTTTGGGACTAGGGATGACCTTCCATTTCCACACATTCTAGATGGATGGACTAAGGAACATATGATGGAGCACCACTTGTCTACAAGTCCATCTAGGGTAGAAGGAAACAATACCAACATGGCATCTTCACGATTTTCCCATCCACTTCCTAGACATAAGGAGATGATCCTCCTTACATGATCATCATCATAATGGTGCACAAAACTCTTTAAAGTAGTAAATTTGATATTTAATTTGGATAGAAAATTTGAGAGTTCCTCCATCGATACTTGGATTTCTTAAAAGGTGTTAGAGGTTATATCACGGGTTCTTCTACACTTCTCTTTAGAAAGAGGTGTAAAAGCTAACTCTTGTGAAAAGTTACTGGAAAAATTTAATGGTACAGGGTTGTTTGGTTGATGAGATGAAGGCTGAGTTGAGGTTTTGGGACTCTTGTCCATGTGAAGAGAACCCCTATCCACTAGGATATGGGTCATGTGCCCAATCATGAAAGTTCAAGTTGAGGCCTTGCAAGACTAAGAAATCAAAAGAAAAACAACACAAAAGGTAAATCCTTACTACCACAAATATCTCATACAGAGCATGTATGATAGGATTCCCACCCTATGCAAGTCCCCTTGGTCCTCCAGGTGGAGAGGTGGCCTTCTCTATTGAGCCTCGATGGAAGGAAGCTTTTGCTTAGGACCCTTCTTTAATGAAGGTCACACGGACATTACTCTTGCCATGATTGCATATTGAAGTATGATCCTCTTGTCGTCTATAAAGCTGACCCAATCAATAGCAAAATAAGATATCGCTTGTATGTGAACATCAAAGTGATAGACTCACTGGACGCCCACTTGAAGTGTACTTCAAATGCCTAAGCAACGTGATCTTTCCTATGAAAGAAGTCACACTTTTTCTTTGCGCATGTACTAAGAGAGTAGGTTGCACAATTAACATTTGGCGTTGTAATTTTCAAATATATCAAACACCAAACATTTGATGCATTGATGGTTTGATTTTGGGTATGAAAAGGGGATGGAGGGAAAAGAGATTTTCTTAGTTATTTTTAAAAAGGTGTTTTTTTTTAGCTTTAATCATGCAGAGAATTTTGAATTAGAATAAAAAAATACCACTTCTGACCCTAAAAAGTGACAGGGTTCATTTAATGGTATCATGATGAATCTTACAACATTTCAAAATCTCTAAATTTTTGAGCCAAGTCTAATTACATGATTTCTTCTTTCTCTAAAAGTCAACCCTTGGAATCATGTCCCCTGCTCCCCCTTCAGGCCAATAATTTATAGGCGATAAAATGTGGCCAACACCCTCTTCTGATTGCTACATCACTAATCACTCCTTAATTTAAAAGGCCCATGTAAAGTTGATCTTTTCATAATGAAACATGTTCAATGATACATATTATTCTATAGCATTTGAATTTATAATACCATTCTATAGATGATAAAAAATGCTTTTCTCACATCACATAGATCATGAACCTTACACATCTTCAATAAACTTCACTACCAAACTAGTCTTAGCTAATGCTAGCACTAGTAATATGGGCCCTATAATATATAAGTCATTTAGTAAAATGATGGTATTAATCTTAGAATCCATCGTTCAATCTCTCTAACTCCTTCGACATAATAAGAAGAGTTATTTTGTGCATGTGATAGTACTTCCATTAGAGTTAGGCTCAAGCGAAATGAAGAAATTATATTGAGAAGTACTCGGTTTGATGGAACCATTTCAAAATTTGAAACATATGAGCTAGTAATGGACATAAAATGAACATGATTTGATGGAATCTAATTGAATTGCATAGTAAACACATTCTTTAATTGACACAAACTTACCGTACCCAATCTTAGAAGCATAGATGTCTATAAAAGCCATTCCAAGCAATTTCTTGTTTCACTTTTGCATGATATTTTTTAACAACATGGTCATTCACCTTATAATTCTTGCACAAATATTTTTGCTTGTATCATTAATTATCATACTTGTGTTCTTTATTTGATTATACAACATGCTTATAAGTGGTGGATGAGTCTCAAGGAGAAAAATTCCATCCCTATGGATTGGACTTAGTTTGAAGCCCTTTTCTCAAAGATTTTCTTCCTAAGAATGAGGAAGAGAGGAAATGGAATGAGTGGGATAGGATTATACAGAGGTGTAGGGATTTTTTAGTCTACATATCCCACTACAGGGAGATCATATGGAAGCATGCGGGGTTAGATGACTTTGTGACGACCAGAGGATTTGTTAGGGGCTTACATAAAGCCATTAAGAGAGAGATAAGAAGAAATACACCTAAGAATTTGTAGGAGGCAATCAAATATGCTCAGATTTATGAGGACCATAACTATCCTTACTACACTTCTATGGAGATGGATCTGCCCCTCAAACCCTTTTTAATCAATGCAACAATTTAGTGACAACGGTACCTCGGAAGGTGCTATTGAAGCAGCACATTTTGGCATAACACCCAAAGTAGAGAGACTCCTAGCCTATGTGTACTACCACCACACTCCAATTTCAATTAAGGATACAAGAAGCCCAAAATTTTTGCACTTCGAAAACACAATGAAACTACCAAACATTCTCGACACTTCTAATCAGAAGAATTTCTCAAAGTGGGCAGGCGACCAACCAAGTATAACTCATCTCTGCCACCAAGTATGTTGTTTTGAAGGAGTGCTATTCAAATCAACAGTTAATGATTGGAATCAGCAAGGCCACTCACCTCGGCCGCTTGGAGTCTATAAAAGGAGATTGGGCACTCATTTTCCCATTTTGATATGGCTATCTCACATCACTCTCCATCTTGGAAGCACACAATCTCTATATTTGGAGTCTCATACATGATATTATTCCATTATGCCATTCCAAAGGAGCAACCAGCTCCCCTTACATGATGTAATCCTTGATATCCTCGAAAATCAAAGCGCTCAAACCAAATTGATCTTTTTCTTTGTGCCATGGTTACTGTGGATCTATGTATACCTTGCACAGTCAAGAACAGTGAGCATAAAAATAGATGGGCATCATCCATGATGGTGTACATGCAAAACTTTGCTTGAAATTTGTGTGCTTAAGTCGATATTCAGGTATATTGGAGGAGCATTTTGTGTTCTTTCGCTACCACAGCTTTGATGAGAAAATCAGGAAGGAAGGGGTGTTAAGTTGGATGTTCTAGACATACTACTGAATGGAAGTCATGCAATCAGTAGTTCCAATATGGCTAGCGTGTGCGTGGGAAGCTTGATTCTGCATCGCATTTATTGACCATAACAAATAGCGAAAAAATTGTCTGCCTGTTCTTGCGACGAAACTGAATGGCAGTCTATCTGCTGCACAGACAAAGGAAACGAAGAAGTGAAATCGAACTACTGAACTATATATAAACTTTTCCACAGAAGAAATGAGTTTCTCATATTAAATGAAGTCCATAGTAGTAGTGGGTGCGAGCTACAAAGGTTTTGCTTATTGTCTCTCCATAACAATAACAATACTAGTAGTACAGATAATAAGATCAGATCAAGAAGAAGCGTGCGGCCGCTGTGTGTTCATATGGACGGAGTTGTTGTCATTCAGCTTAAAATCCTGCATCATCAGGCCACAGCAGAAGAAGATAAGTGCAATGAATGATAGAAAACCATCAATGAATGATTAGAGAGAGAGGAGTTGAAAGAGGAGCAGGAGTTTGCTCTTGCCTGGGCAGCTCCCGCTGACGCGGCAGGAGGAGCGTACGTTGCTGACGGCCTTCGCTGAGATTGATGAGCGGGCGTATGCGGGAATAGAGCTGCAGATGCAGCTCGCGCTGGATGAACGCAGGATATTGCAGCATTTCCCCGCATAGGGAGGAGGGGGAGGATTCCTCCCCAGCACATACTGCCCACAGGCTGCGAAGAGTATCTGAGGGCTCGGGCATGCAGCATCAACGTCAGATGGTATCGTTATCACCATCATCAGCATCACGACAAATGCTGATCCAAAGAATAGTGCTGTCTTCGATGATGCCATATCTTTCGTGGCTTCCCCTCTGTCTCCCTCCAAACACTCTACGCCCCTTCGGAACAAGATGTAAGATGATGCTCTCCTTCTTTCACTGTAGTGAGAAAGAAATGGAGATGACAAGACGGATCTCTGATGGCCTCTATATATACATATATATATATATATATATATATATATATATATATATATATATATATATATATATATATATGTAGCGCGAGTCCGCGGAACAATTGGCATAAGTACTACAGATTAGGACTTTCAGACTCAATTCAATTCGGGCAATGACCAGAGTACTGCAGGAGCTTCAGACTCCATTGAATTCTGCCAAGACCAGATGGAAGAGTCAATCAAGTGTAGACTCCATTCAATTCTGCGCCTGACCAAATGGAAGCCTGGACTCGAATCCTTCAATCAAAGTCTCTCTCTCTCTGTCTTTCTCAACCCCAAGAACTGCACGACTCCCATATAATGCTCATGCTAACTCTCCGCGCTCTCTTAGGATTGAGACTGTATTTGTTTCAGTTGCGGCGTCTGCAAAGCAATTGGGATCAAATGGAAAACGTCGGAAAAGAAGCGCAAATGAAAGACATCGAAAACAAAAAAAAAAAAAAAAAAAAAAAAGACACAGAGAAAGAGAGAGAGCCTTGTGTTGAAAAACCAATGTGCTGTCACATCTCAATCGTCATTTGTCAGTTATTGCCAGTCATCAACTATGCGGACTAATGCAACAAATTAAAAACTCGTCAAGGAAGTGTGAAGAGCATTTTTTCTTCGCCACGGACAACGACAAGGCGTGCACTGTGGCGGTGTCCACTCGTGTTACTTTCTTTCATTTCTTTTTAGTGTTTTACATTAGACGTATATAATGCCACGTCATCAAATCTCCCCTGAAGCTCAGAATGAGCTTGACTACAAAATGAAACAAATACATATGTCCATACAAAATGAAATCAACATGAAATGAAATCTAAATACAAACTAAAGCTTTCTAACTCCTAAAATTCCTTTGAAGTAGATGAGCTTGTCGTTTGGAAGAGCTTTGGTGAAGATATCTGCCACTTCTTCTCCAGTGCTAATGTGAATCAGCTCCACTTCTCCTTCGATGACCTTGTCACCCATAAAGTGATAAAGAACTTCGATGTGCTTCGATCTCGCATGATAAACTGGATTCTTTGATAACATAATGCTACTCACATTGTCACAATAGATGAGCACCTTTCCGTTGATGTAGACTCCCATGTCTTCGAGTAGGTATTTAATCCATGTTGCTTCACAAACGGCTTGAGTAATACCTCTATATTCAGCTTCGGTACTTGACAATGCAACAGTTCGGTGCCTCTTGCTACTCCAAGTAATAGTTGCACTTCCAATTGAGAATGAAAATCCACTGGTCGACCTTCGATCCATGACATTTCCTGCCCAATCCCCATTTGTATATGCATATATACATGGCTGAACTTTTCTCTCTTAAACCAACCCAAAATTACATGTTCCTTTCACATATCGCAATATGCATCTCACTGCATCCAAGTGCAATCTACATGGTTTATGCATAAACTGACTCACCTAACGAACTGCAAAACTCAAATCCGGTGTTGTCTCTATTACATAAATCAACTCATGTTCCTATACACATTGGCATCATGCATTGTATCTTCCACAAAAACAACATCATGACTAACCAAAATGCATTTAGTCTATGAATGATACAGACAATAGCTTTTGCTTTTAGAACTATACCCAATAAAAATGCATTTTACTATTTTATCATCTAACTTTCTACATTTTTTTTTCAGACACTAATGCATATGCCAAACAACCAAAGACACATAAATGAGCATTAGATGGCTTGCAACCATGCCAAGCCTCATATGGAGTGATGGATTGTAGTGCTTTGGTGGAATACCTATTAAGTACATATGTCGCACACATAATAACCTCAAGCTAGAAGCTATGTGGTAAAGATTGACAACCCCTAGATCAAAATGGAGGTTGACCAATTTACATGATAACCAAAACCAAAAATTGATTGAAGCACATAAACAATGTGGATGGAATACATTCACTTGGTAACATTGAATATTGCGTGTTATGGTCCGAGCTTCTTCTTCTTCCTTGTGTTGTTCATGTGCTTTTGTAGACCTCAAACTCCAACAACGGAAAAATTTAGTTCAATCGAGGCTCCATATCAAATTTGTCTTTCAATCTCATTCCAATCTATGTACATTTCATAATATAGTAAAACATATTTGAAAGTTGAATCTTGCTAAATGTCAATTTTTTGGTCACCAAAGGTACTCTCCTTCTCAATGGCAATGCACTGCAGTGGATTCTTCTTCTTGAGAGCTCTATGAGGATACCCTCAAAGTACAAAGCTGATCTCGAGATGTCACACATAGTAGTTCACATAGATGCTGCAAAATACACAAAAAACACAATGCACAAGGGACATAAGCAAGTAGCCCCCTATCAAGTGACAATAGCATCGAAATCTATCTTGTGGTAGAGCTTTAGTCAAAGTATCCGCAACATTATCTCAAGTATGAACCTTCTCAAGAATAATGCACCTAGTGGCTAAGCAACCTCTAATATAATGATACCTCACCTCAATGTGCATAATAGATACCTTCTCAAGAATAATGCGCTCAGTGGCTAAGAAATCTCTAATATAGTGATCCCTCAACTCAATGTGCTTGGTCTTTGCATGATAGATTGGATTCTTAATCGGCACTTTGACTATCACTAAGCAAATGTGGTACATGTTGAGGCATACCCATATCACAAGAAAGATGAGAAATCCACAATGATTCCTCACATGCCTCACTTGGTGCAGCATACTTTGCTTTTGTAGTACAAAGAGATATACATTCTTGAAGAAAAGATCTCCAAGAGGTAGCACCTATAGAAAAATGAAAAATGTACCTTGATATAGACTTCCAATTGTGTACACAACTAGCATAATTAGAATTTGTGTAACCAAAAATAGGCTTTCTTTCTACCCAAGAATAGGCACTTGTCATTGATGGTTTGATTTTGGGTATGAAAATGGGATGGAGGGAAAAAAGGTTTTTTTAGTTATTTTTAAAAAGGGGATTTTTTTGAGCTTTAATCATATAGAGAATTTTGAATTAGAATAAAGAAATACCACTTGTGACCCTAAAAAGTGATAGGGTTCATTTAATGGTATCATGATGAGTCTTACAACATTTCAAAATCTTTAAATTTTTGAGCCAAGTCTAGTTACAAGATTTCTTCTTTTTCTAAAAGTCAACCCTTGGAATCATGTCCCCTGCTCCCCCTTCACGCCAATAATCTATAGGAGATAAACTGTGGCCAACACCCTCTTCTGATTGGTACATCACTAATCACTCCTTAATTTAAAAGGCCCATGTAGGGTTGATTTTTTGGTAATGAAACATGTTCAATGATACATATTATTCTATAGCATTCGAATTTATAATACCATTCTATAGATTATAAGTGATGCTTTTCTCACATCACATAAGTCATGAACCATACACATCTTCAATAAACTTCACTACCAAACTAGTCTTAGCCAATGTTAGCACTAGTAATATGGGCCCTATAATATATAAGCCATTTAGTAAAATGATGGTATTAATCTTAGAATCCATAGTTCAATCTCATTAACTCCTTCGACATAATAAGAAGAGTTATTTTGTGCATGTGAAGGTACTTCCATTGGAGTTAGGGTCAAGCGAAATGAAGAAATTATATTGAGAAGTACTGGGTTTGATGGAACCATTTGAAAATATGAAACATATGAGCTAGTAATGGACATAAAATGATCATGATTTGATGGAATCTAATTAAATTGCATAGTAAACACATTCTTTAATTGACACAAGCTTACCATACCCAATCTTAGAAGCATAGATGTTTATCAAAGCCATTCCAAGCACTTTCTTGTTTCACTCTTCCATGATATTTTTTAACAACATGGTCGTTCACCTTACAATTCTTGCACAAATATTTTTGCTTGTACGATTAATTATCATACTTGTGTTCTTTATTTGATTATACAACATGCTTATAAGTGGTGGATGAGTCTCAAGGAGAAAAATTCCATCCCTATGGATTGGACTTAGTTTGAAGCCCTTTTCTCAAAGAGTTTCTTCCTAAGAATGAGGAAGAGAGGAAATGGAATGTGTGGGATAGGATTATATAGAGGTGTAGGGATTTTTAGTCTACATATCCCACTACAGGGAGATCATATGGAAGCATGAGGGGTTAGATGACTTTGTGAAGACCAGAGGATTTGTTAGGGGCTTACATAAAGCCATTAAGAGAGAGATAAGAAGAAATACACCTAAGAATTTTGAGGAGGCAGTCAAATATGCTCACATTTATGAGGACTATAACTATCCTTAGTACACTTCTATGGAGATGGATCTGCCCCTCAAACCCTTTTTAATCAATGCAACAATTTAGTGACAACACTACCTCGAAAGGTGCTATTGAAGCAACGCATTTTGGCATAACTCAGAACTTGGGTCAGTGGGTACATGACCCAAATCTGAGTGGATAGGGGGTCTCTTCATGTGCGTAAGAGTTCCAAAATGTCAACTCAACCTTCATCTCATCAACCAAACAACCATGTACCTTAAAGCTTTCTATTGACTTTTCTCAATAGTTAGCCTCTACACCTATTTCTAAAGAGAAGCCTAGAAGAACCTTGATTTCTCCTCTGACACCTTTGAAGAAACCTGAGTACCGATGGATAACCTCTCAAACTTTCTATCCTAATGAGTGCTATAGTCAACATGTAGATTGGCACTTTTCCATGTGGGAAGCCTTGAAGACCAATTTTTGTTTAATTTTTCCTCCCAATAACTCTTCAAAACGAGCTTTGGACTTGGAGAATTTAAAGCTCCAACCAGATAAATATTTTGATGAAATTTATACACATGCTAGGGCTCTTCTTCTTGCTTGTCGCATGTTTGAGGTGACTTTTTAGTAAAAATATGGATTGAGAAGGCCCTCCCAAGGTCTTCCCAACATAAGCTTTGAGAATCATTAATGTTAGATGCTACATTAGAGGACTCTGTAGTGGGTGCTTCTCACATTGAAGAGGCAAGAGTGCACTAATTTGAAGACAATACTCAACCAAACTATGTCACTTTCCTAGATTCCATTGAGTAGCTTGAGTGGGAATTTGAAGCACTTAAAATGAAATGGATCCAACATGAGGAGAAGGTCAAATTTCCACCTACATGCTACAATGATGAGTGAGTAGTGCTTCGACACAAAGTGGAGGAATTGTGAATTACTCAAGAAATACATAGACAAATATGGTCTACTACATGCAACTACAGTGGCCATTCTAATGTGAACTCTCCAGACAGAGTAATTGTCCAATTTTGTGGCAAAAATGTTCATGAGGCTTGGGATCCCCACTACCTCAAAGGAACTAAACAAAGAGGTGATTTACAAGTTCCCGAAACATTTTATGCTAGCAATTCAAATTTCCTCAATAGGAAGGAGAACCCTTCAAATCAATCAATATATACTAGACCATTGCTGTGCTATCACTATGGAGATTATGGGCATGTACAAAGTAAATGCTTTATGCTTGAGGGCACACCTCCATCTCAACACTACCTTAATGCCAAGGACCATTATACAAGTATGTGGTCCTATGCAAAAACCTTCTTTTGGGAACTACCTTTACTTCATGACTTTTATGAATGATTTTTCTAGGCATGCATGGGTGTATCCATTGAAAGAAAAGGCCAAAGTGTTTTTGTGCTTCAAACAACTTTTGGTTTTGGCTAAAAATTTTTCAATTAAATTGGGAGCCCTCCATTTTGATCGAGGGGGGAATATATGTCTTCTGATTTTAATCCAGTTTTGGTTGAATGTGGGATAAAACATCAATGTATAATGCCATATACACCTCAATAGAATGGAGTTACGAAAAGGAAGAATATGTCTGTCATGGAGATACAAGGTCTATGGTCAAAAGTCACGCTTTACCACATAGCTTCTAGCTTGGGGCTGTTATGTGTGCAACATATATATATTTGAAAGGTATCTCACCAAAGCACTACAATCTATCACTCCATTTGAGGCTTGGCATGGTCACAATCCAACTATTGCTCATCCATTTGTCTTTGGTTGTTTGTCATATGCAGTAATGTCTAAACAACAATGTAGAAGATTAGATGATAAAAAAATAAAATGTATGTTTGTTGGTTAGATTTCTAAAAGCAAAGGCTATCCTCTATATTGTCCATAGAATAGATGCATTTTGGTTAATCGTGATGTTGTTTCTGTGGAAGATGCAATTCAGCCATTACTTTCATGTACTAAGGAGACATCACTTAGCTCCAATGATGTGTATGACACTTTGCTACCTCTTTTTGCAAGTGGATAGTCAAGTGTGATCTAAATGAGGCAATTTATTCCTTCAAGTTCTGTTAAAACGGATTTAATTTTACCTTCTCCGTAGTAGAAATAGACGTTCACCCTATCATTTTAAGCTTCTCCCACATATAGAATAGATACTTCTTTTGTGAGTTTAACAAAATATATAGTATATTGAGAGATAATCTAAAATATATGTGTGAATGGAGACAATAAAGTCTTTATCACTATTTGAAGATCAACTTCATACATAGTTCAATGGGATGCACATTGTGTGTGACCTGGGTGGATGATGTACTAATTATTGTACTTTACATGAACAGTTGTTTCTCATTACTTTGAATGAGATACATATTCCACATTTTCAAGTTGATCCGCATGCATCATTTGAAATGTGTGGCTTGGGGAATACCATCACTATTTTGGCATTCAATTTATGCATGTTCACAGAGTAATTGATTTCCGTCACATGTACACAAACACACACACACCAACAATCTTTATGTGTGTGTGTTTGTGTTCAAGGGGGGAGGATTCCTCCCCAGCACATGCTGCCCACAAGCATCATGTCTTCAATGATGCCATACCTTTCGTGGCTTCCCCTTTGTCTCCCTCCAAACACTCTATGCCCACTTGGATGTAGGACTTGCAGACGATGCTCTCCTTTTCCATATATATGGAACTCGTGATGACATCTTGATGAAAAACGCTCAATAATGATCAATACTACTCGATTGGTCACTCTAACGGAGTAAATCTATGTAGATTAGGGTAGGCATAAGTAACTCAAGCATACAAGAACCTCCTAATAGAGAACAACATTTAATGCATATGTGACATTATGAAACACTCAATAATAAGCTTGTGTCCATAGGGCTAGTGATAGGTTTGCAATATTCAAGCCCAAATATGTTGAAATTCAATCTTCAATCTTACTACCTTTGGACACCTTGGATGAATTGTAAGGTGAATGACCATGTTGTTAAAACATATCATGGAAGAGTGAAACAAGAAAGAGGTTAGAATGGGTTTTGCAGACATCTCTACTTGTAGGATTGCTTATGTTAATCTTGTGTCAATTAACGAATGGGTTTACTATGCACTTAAAGTAATTTACATCATATCATTGATCATTTTATGTCGACTAATCGCTCATATGTTTTATAATTTGAAATGGTGCCATCAAAAACATTATTTCTCAGTATAATGTGTTCGTTCCACTTTAGTACATCTAGTAGAAATTCTATCACATGTACAAAATAAATCAGAAAATCATCACTTATAATATATAGAATGGTATTATAAATTCAAGAACTATCAAAGAATATGTATCATTAAACATGTTTCATTAGGGAAAAAATCAACCCTACATGGGCCGTTTAGATTAAGGGGTGATTAGTGATGTATGAATCAGAAGAGGATGGTGGAGACATTCTATACCCTATAACTTATTGGGTTGAAGGGGGAAGATGGGACATGATTCCCATAGGTTCAATGTTGTCTTTTAGAGAAAGAAGAAACCTCGAAATCAGGCTTGGCCCAAAAATTCAACAATTTTTAAATATAAAAACTCATCATAGTACCATTAAATGAACCCTATCACTTTTTAAGGGACAAAACTTCTATTTTTTAATTCCAATTCAAAACAATGCATATGTTTTAGCTCAAAAGTTATAACCATTTTCAAAATAACTAAAATAATCTATTTTTACCTCTTCAACGTCCCATTTTCATACCCAAAATAAAAGTCTTCTTTTCCCCCTTTACCTTCTCTACCATACCAATGAAGCTATGTTTCTTGTCCAGCCGTTCTCAATCCATCTTCTCTAGTAATAAAAACAACATGGAATCCCATGGAAAGTGATGAAAAGATGAAGTTCACACAATGACATACCACAACATTAAAACAATGGAAGGAAGTTTGCTACCACAAGAGTTTTGCAAACATGCATGTGTGTACATGCAAGCATCTGGATTCCATCCTTGTCGTGTTATTGATAATGGAAATTTTGATCTTCATTGGAAAGGTAAGATCTTAGGCTTTAAGCATCAAACACATGGTGGGATGGTTGTTATTGGAGAACATGTCTTCACAATGTCCACCATGGAGTTGGAAAACTTTAATAGAACTAGATATTCTATACATTGTGAGTATTTCTTTACTATTTTAAATGTTTTATTGTGTTGAATGTCTTAGTGACCTCACTATGTTTCTCATTGTTAGAGTTATATTTCCTTCTAGTTTAGTGGAATAACAAACAATCCATAGTCAAGCACTTTCAAAGGATTGCATGCCAACATTTGGACACTAGTATTTCCAAATGTACCTCGTACTAAACTTATTGGTGAAAAGATCTTCTTTTACGTGCACAAATACATTGTTCCCTCTAGAAATGATAATTATGGAAGGCTAGAAATGATGAAAGTTGATTCTCTTCTTAGTCTAGAATGGACACAACCTGCTTTTTGGTCCTTACCATCTTTCAAAAATAAGATAGTAATGGAAATACATAATTCTTTGAATATCACATGAGCATCTAGATTAGTAGGTCTACATTGGACTCTATGAATCCCTTGTTTTGTGTTCATATTTCAATGTCTTCCTTTTATAGAGTCTCCTACAATGTCATTACTATGTAAAGATATTAGGTGAGGTTGTAGAGAGTTTATTAGGACAACACTCAAGATATGTAGAAGGATTGTCAAAAGCGGATAGATATCGTTGTAAAATTACGGACATACAATTTTGGTATTTAAATCATCATACTCCTTTGTAGATTAGATTTTATTATGATCATTATATGCGTAAACTTGGAGTCTAGATAACTTTACAAAGCTCTGAAGGATGTTTAGTTTCATTCGAAATTAATGTGAAATTACCCAACAATGATAAAAAGATATTCTTAGTTAATTAGCATTGGTACCTGGCTAACCTGAGAGAGAACTTACTTAACATGGGATGTGATGATTTTCATGATTTCAAATTCCAAATACGAGGGAAAATTTAAGAGTTTGATTCCATTTTATATATCTTATTCTATCATTATTGTTTATGAATTTCATAATGTTTTACTATGTTATGAAATGTCCATGGATTGGAATGAGATTGAAAGAAAAATTCAAGAGATTGGAGCATGGGTCAATCTAAAATTTAATTGTCCTTGTTGGACTTTGCGGTCTGCAAAAGCACATGAACAACAAAAGGAAGAGGAGGAAGCTTGGAGCACAATACAAGATATTGACTGTATTACCAAGTGAATGTACAAAAAAAAGTGATATGTTAGGGTTATAAACATACATACAAGCCAAGGAAAAAATCTCCTAAAGATGGATGAAAGTGCCTCGATGGTCCAAGTGTGTTCACACACATTACTATGTAAATATATCAACAAATGCACCCTTGGGAGTGATGTGGTGAACAAGGAGCTAACACTCATGTATAAGGAAGTTCCAAGGTATGTGGAAAGAGATCAATCCACAAAAGAAAGTAAGCCCAAATCTTTGCGAAAAGATTCAAACTTCTCTCGATGCAGAGCCTTTGTGAAAAGCTATCGAATGTTATCCTATGTGGGCACATGTGCCAAACTGATCTCTCTAGTAGAGAACCTATCTTGGACATAACGATGGTAGATCTCAACGTGCTTTGTGGGAGCATGGAGCATAGGGTTCCTCAGAACTTCCAATGCACTCTACCTCTCAGTGAAGATGGTGATGGCAGAAGATTGACCAACACACACATCCACATCATGAAGACGCAATCGTAAACATATTTCCACAAGACTTGCAATAGGTTTGAAATATTCAAGGCCAAAATGTTGCAATAATGTGTCAACATATTTTTCTTGACACAAACCTATTCCACCATCAACTTACATATACTGAATCCCCAAATAATGATGCAAATTCCTGCAATTTGACATCTCCAAAGAGGCATGAAAATCAGCCTTGAAATCAACAAAATGTTTCTCATTCGGACCAATGATTACGATATCATCAACATAGACAACAATGATAAGAATCAAATCGTTTGCATGCTTAACATATAAGGTGCTCTCTGGTTGACTATCATTTGCATGCTAAGAAATTGCCACATTTGGATCAACACTTGACTATACGTGTGAAAAAAGGCATCAAAGTGTCATACATATCTTTGGAGGTAACTGATGTCTCATTAGTACATGAAAGTAAAGGCAGGATTGTGTCTTCCACAAAAAGAACATCACGACTAACCAAAATGCATTTAGTCTATGGATGATAAAAATGATAGCCTTTGCTTTTAGAGCTGTAGCCAATAAAAATACATTTTAATATTTTATCATCTAATTTTCTACATTTTTATTCAGACACTAGTATATATGCCAAACAACAAAAGACACATAAATGAGCAATAGATGGCTTGCGAGCATGCCAAGCATCATATGGAGTGATAGGTTGTAGTGCTTTGGTGGGATACCAATTAAGTACATATGCTGGACACATAAGAACCTCAACCTAGGACCTTTCTGGTAAAGCTCGATAGCTTTTGACCATACACCTCCCAATGTCCATCAGAGACCTACTCTTTCTTTTAGAAACTCCAATTTTTTAAGGTGCATATGGCACTGTACACAAATGTTTTATCCCACACTCAACCAAATATGCATTAGAATTAGAAGACATATATTCCCTCCCTGGATCAAAACGGAGGGTGGCCAGTTTACATGATAAATTTTCAACCAAAACAGGAAACTCATTGAAGCACATAAACAATTTGGATCAATACATTCACTTGGTAATACATTGAGTATTGTGTGTTGTGGTCCAAGATTCTTCTTGTTGCTTGTGTTGTTCATGCACTTTCCAACAATGACAATAAATATTTTAGTTCTATTGAGGCTCCATAATGTGAGGACCTTGAATTTTCTCTCAATCTCATTCCAATATATGGACATTGTATAATATAGTAAAATATGAAATTCATAAACAATAATGATAGAATAAGATATAAAAAATGAAATACAACTCTTACCTTTTTCCCTCGTATTTGGAATTTGAAATAATGAAGATCATCATATCCCATGTTAAGTAAGTTTTCTCGAAAGTTAGCAAGGTACTAATGCTGATTAAATAGAACTATCTTCTTATCATTGTTGGGTAACTTTACATTAATTCCAAACGACAATAAAGATCCTTCAAAGCTTTGTAAAGGTATCCAATCTCCAAGTTTACACATCCAATGATCATAGTAAAATCTAATGCACAAAGAAGTACGATGTTTTAAATAGCAAAATTATATACCTATGTCATTAATTTTACAAAGATATCTATCCCCTTTTTACACTCTCTTTACATAACTCCAGTGCTGTCCTATTAATCTTTCTACTACCTCATATGTAATATCTTTGCATAGGAACATTGTAGGTGATTCTAAAAAAGGAAGACGTTGAAATATGAACATAAAACAATGGATTCCTAGAGTTCAATGTAGAGCTACTTATCTAGATGCTTGTGTGAATTTCAAGGAGTTATGTATATCCATTAGTATCTTATGCTTGAAAGATGATATGGACCAAAAATTAGGTTGTGTCCACTCTAGACTAAGAAGAGAATGAACTTTCATAATCTCTAAGCTTCAATAGTTATCACTTGTAGAAGGAACAATGTATTTGTGCATGAAGAAGAAGGTCACTAAGAGAAACATACTAAGATCACTAAGACATTTGACACAATAAAACATTTAAAATGGTAAAGAAATACTCATAATGGATAGAATATCTAGTTTTATTAAAGTTTTCAAACTTCATGGTTGAGAGTGTGAAGACATGTTCTGCAATTAGAACCATCCCACCACGTGTTTGATGCTTAAAGTCTAAGAGCTTAGCCTTCCAATCAATATAAAAATATCCATGATCTCTAACATGATGAGGATCGAATCCACATGCTTGCATGTACACACATGCATCTTTGCAAAAATCTTGTGGTAGCAAGCCCCCTTCCATTGTTTTGATGTTGTGGTATGTCATTATGTGAAATTCATCCTTTCTCACCTACAAGTTGTGGTGGTTTCAATGGGATTCCAAGTTGTGAATATTACTATAGAAGTTGGATTGAGAAAGGTGTGAGTAGAAACATAGCTTCTGTGGTTGGGTACAGAAGGAATAGAGGGGGGAAAAGATGATTTATTTGATTTTGGGTATAAAAATGGGATATTCAGGAGGGACAGAGACTTCCTTTGTATTTTTGAAAAAGGTTATTTTTTGAGCTTTAATCGTACAAGGAATTTTGAATTAGAATAAAAAATACCAGTGATAGGGTTCATTTAATGGTACCATGATGAGATTTACAACATTTAAAAGTTTTTTAATTTTTGAGCCAAGCCTTATTACAAGATTTGATCTTTCTGTAAAAGACAATCCTCAACCTAGGGGAATCATGTCCCCTCTTCCCCCTTTAGCCCAATAATTTATAGGGTACATACTCTGCCCACCTCCCTCTTCTGATTGGTTCATCACTAATCACTCCTTGATTTAAAAGGCCCATGTACGGTTGATTTTTTCGTAATGAAACATGTTCAATGATACATATTTTTCTATAGCATTTGAATTCATAATACCATTCTATAGATTATAAGTGATGCTTTTCTCACATCACATAGATCATGAACCATACACATCTTCAATAAACTTTAGTACCAAATTGGTCTTAGCCAATGCCTAGCACTAGTAATATGGACCCTATAATATATAATTCATTTGGTAAAATGACGATATTAATATTAGAATCCTTAGTTCAATCTCAAACTCATTCAACATAATAAGAAGAGTTATTTTGTGCATGTGATAGTACTTCCATTAGAGTTAGGCTCAAGCGAAATGAAGAAATTATATTGAGAAGTACTCTATTTGATGGCACCATTTAAAAATATGAAACATATGAGCTATTAATGGACATAAAATGATCATGATGTGATGGAACTTAATTAAATTGCATAGTAAACCCATTCTTTAATTGACACAAGATTACCATACCCAATCTTAGAAGCAGAGATGTCTACAAAAGCCATTCCAACCTCTTTCTTGTTTCACTCTTCCATGATATTTTTTAACAACATGGTCATTCAGCTTACAATTCTTGCACAAATATTTTAGATTGTATGACTAATTCTCATGCTTGTGTTCTTTATTTGAATATTATAAAACATTAATAGATTTTTTTCTAATATAAGGAACGCCAAATTTCCTCTTACCTTTATTATATGAAATAAAAGCTTGATCTAGAAATAACATGATGAATGTACTATTTCAATTGATCTTCTTATAAAAGAAAATAAGTGTCGTTCAAATGATAAGGCTTTGAATTTCCTTGCATCATCAAATAAAGAGTAGAAGAAAAACTTTGATAGTTTGAAGTACCTCAATAAGAATAATCTAAAAAGAGGAATCATCTAGAAAACCCCAACAAAGATAATCAAGTGTTTATTGAGAATCATTGATTTTTATATAAAAAAAGGGACTCATAGAATCCCTTTACTTATGTGCTAACTCTCCAACTATTTTCAAAAGTAAGCATGATAAACCTTGTTTCTTGATTGATCTCCATCATTTAAAGGGCACCCAATCTGCTTATCGTGTGCTAGAAGCAAGTCTATCGCTTGGACCACATGCTTATAAGTGGTGGATGAGTCATAAGGAGGAAAATTCCATCCCTACGGATTGGACTTAGTTTGAAACCCCTTTTTTCAAAGAGTTTCTTCCTGAGAATAAGGGAGAGAGGAAATGGGATGAGTGGGATAGGATTATACACAGGTGTCGGACTATTTCAGTCTACATATCCCACTATAGGGATATCATATGGAAGCATGAGGGGTTAGATGACTTTTGGAAGACCAGAGGATTCTTTAGGGGCTTACATAAAGCCATTAAGAGAGAGATAAGAAGATATATACCTAAGACTTTTGACAAGGCGATCAAATATGCTCAACAATATGAGGACCATACCTATCCTTAGGATAGTCCTATGGAGATGGATGTGCCCCTCAAATGCTTTTTAATCAATGCAATAATTTAGTGACAACACTACCTCCAAAGGTGCTAGTGAAGCAGCTCATTTTGGCATAACACCCAAAGGAGGGCACCTCCTAAGCCATGTGTACTACCACCACACTTTGGTTTCAATTAAGGATAAAAGAAGCCCAAAATTGTTGCACTTCCAAAACACAACGAAATTGCCACACATGCTCAACACTTCCATATTAAGGCATCTCTTCTACCTAATTTTTGCATGACCATATTAAGGAAACTGTGTGACCACCCAAGTCTTGGCATTTGTTGCTATGTGGGGTAGAAAGTGAATTCTTCCAAGAGTTGCTAGTAAGAGGTAAAAGGGTCAGAAATCGTAGAAGAAGCCACTAAATGGCCATGTGGATATCAGGTACAATTAGAAGAACTTCTCAAAGGGGGTAGGTGACCAACCAGGAATAACTCATCTCTACCTCCAATCATGTTGTTTTGAAGCAGCGATATTTAGATCATTAGTTAATGATTGGAATGAGAAAGGGCACCCATCTTGGCCCCTTGGAGTCTATAAAAGCAGATTGGGCACTCATTTGCCCCTTTTGATATGGCTATCTCACTTCACTCTCCATCCTGGAAGTACACAATCTCTACCTTTGGAGTCTCATACATGCTATCTCTTTGTCTACTCACTATGCATTGTGGTGACTCTATGGTGATTATAGAGAGTTTGGGCTACTTTCTTGTGGAGGATATCCTCTCTATGTATCCTCACAACCTTTTCCTAGTTTTGTTGTAGTCCTAGAGTATATTGTAGAAGAAGTCTTGGTAAGTGTGTGCACTAATCTTCTAAAAAGAGGTCTTGGATCTCACTTCTATAGTTTAGCATTCCAGATAGGAGCCTTGCATGCTCTGTGTGAGATATCTATGGAAGTAAGCGTTTATTTTTTGTAATCTTCTTCTTTTGATTTTTGAGTCTTGTTATGCCTCAATCGAAACTAGGATGAGTGGGTACATGACACATATCCGTGTGGATAGGGGGTCTCTTCATGTGCAGAAGAGTCCCAAAACCTCAACTCAACCTTCCTCTCATCAACAAAACAACCCTGTACCTTCAAACCTTTCTAGTGACTTTTCTCAAGAGTTAGCCTTTACACCTCTTTCCAAAGAGAAGCGTAGAAGAACCGTTGATTTCTTCTCTAACACCTTTGAAGAAACCGGAGTACTGATCGGGGACCTCTCAATATTTCTACCCAATTTGAATATCAAATTTATTACTTTCAAGAGTTTAATGCATGAAGATGTTGATGATCATTTAAGGAGTTTCATCTCCTTATGTCTAGGAAGGGGACTGGAAAACCGTGAAGATGCCATGGTACTGTTTCATTCTGCCCTAGATCGATTTGTAGACAAGTGGTATAGTCAACATGCAAATGGGAACTTTTCCATGTGGGAAGTCTTGAAGAACACTTTTTGTTTGGGGTTTCCTCCCAATAACTCTTCAAAATGAGCTTTGGATCAATTGGAGAATTTAAAGCTCCAACTAGGTGAATCTTTCATTGAAGTTTATAAGATGCTAAGGCTCTTGTTTCTCACTTGTTGCATGCTCAGGGTGACTTTATAATGAAAAAATGGATTCAAACGGCCTCCCAAGGTCTTTCCAAACTAAGAACAGAGAATCATTAAGGTTAGATGCGACATTGGAGGACTTTGTGGTAGCCGTTTCTCACATTGAAGAGGCAAGAGTGCACTTTGAAGGTAGTAGTCAACCACGCTATGTGAATTTCATTTACTCGATTGCGTAGCTTGAGAGGGAATTAGAAGCACTTAAGATGCAATGGAGCCAACATGAGGAGAAGGACACTTTGTCACTTACATGCTACAATGATGAATGAGTAGTGAAACTTCAATGCAAAGTGGAGGAATCGCGGACTACTGAGGAAATACACAAGTAGGTATGGTGTGCTACATGCAACAATAGTTGCCACTCCAACGTGAACTCTCTAAATAGAGCAAGTATCCAATTTTTTGGCAAAACGTTCATGAGGCTTGTGATTGCCTCTACTTCAAAGGAGCTCAACAAAGAGGTAACTCACAGGTCCCCAACACATTCTATGCTATCACTAAAAATTTCAACAATAGGGAGTAGAACCATTCAAACCAATCAAGATACTCTAGACCAATGATGTGCTATCACTACGGAGAGTATGGGCATGTACAAAGTAAGTGCTCCATGCCTGAGGGCACACCTGCATGTCAACATTGCCTCAATGCAAAGAACCATTATACAGGGGGCTCTCCCTATGATCTCCTTTCTTCCATTCACATGATTGCGATCTTGACACAAGAGGAAGGGATGGATCCATAGCCTTTTGCTGTTTCATCGTGTACAACACCTAGAATGACTAGATCTAGGCAAGTGGTAACAACCCATCTAGAAGAACAACAACGAACCAACGAGAAAGAAGTTGGTAAGGAGGATGATTTGAACAACCACCATGCTATTGAAGAAGCTTACGAAAGGATGAGTAGTGCATTGAAGGAGCAATAAACACTCCCTCAAGACCATGCATAGGATGTGAGTATTGAAGAAAGTTTGAAGGGAATTCATTATAAGGTTAGTTTATACCAATTCATTGAGATGGATGCCAAGGTGAGAAGGGATTTTCTTAATGGTATATAGATTGCATAATTGACCCCACCACAAAGTGTAGATGGATTCATGATGGTATTCCCCCTACTCCATTGGTAGCATACCACACTTCCCAAGAGACCTCTTTTCTTCTTCTCTTGGGAAGACCTTGGTTGAGGCAATCCAAGGCATTAGAAGATTGGGAGAGAAATATGCTATGGATCTCTAAAAAGACTAAAATCTAGTTGTAGATACAATAGGAGGAGGAGTGCAACACTATTAAAACAACTAGGTACACGATTATAGTGAGGCACTGCCTTCCTTGCCGCATGAAGAAGATAATCTACTTAATTGGATGATCAGTAGCCGAGAGTGCTGCACCATGGAAATAATTGAAATATAATTAGATCAAAACGAACCTTGTTATCCTCTACACACAAAAGTGAATTTTCTACAAAAGAAGCACAAGTCGGCCCAATTGAGGTATAAATATGTATTTGCACTCATCGGATGAGAAATTATGTGATTGAAAGAAAAAAGATACATAAGAGTTAAAAACCAACTTGTGGACCAACTTAAGTAATGCCTTTAAAGTGGGCCGACTATGTGATGCCTCTGATGTAGCCAAGGTGGAAAACCAGGTTCCTAATATTCAGTAGCCAAGTTGGCCAAATTGGGTGCCTAAAATTTGATGAGCAAGTAATAAGTAGGCGATTGATTTTTGGTAGTTCATAGGAAATTAGGCAAGTCACCTACCCACTTTGAGAAATTCTTATGATTGCACCTGATATCCACATGGCCATTTGGTGACTTCTCTTGCAATTTCCGACCCTTTTACCTCTTACTAGCAAGTCTTGGAAGAACTCACTTTTAGCAACAAATTCTGAGACTTGGGTGGTCATAGAGTTGCCTTAATATGGTCATGCCAAAATTAGGTAGAAGAGATGCCTTAATATGGAAGTGCCGAGAATGTGTGGAAGTGTCATTGTGTTTCGGAAGAGCAAAAATTTTGGGATTCTTGTATCCTTAATTGAAAATGGAGTGTGGTGGTGGTACACACGGGCTAGGAGTTTCCCTACTTCAGGTGTTGTGCCAAAATGAGTTGCTTCCATAGCATCTTTGTAGGTAATTTTATCGCTAAATTATTGCAATTGATTAAAGGGAGGAAAAGAGGGGAGGTGGGGTCACCCTATGATAGGATTCCCACCCTATGCAAGTCCCCTTGGTCCTCGAGGTGGAGAGGTCGCCTTCTCTATTGAGCCTCGATGGAAGGAAGCTTTTGCTTAGGACCCTTCTTTAATGATGGTCACACCGACATTAGTCTTGCCATGATTGCATATTGAAGTATGATCCTCTTGTCGTCTGTAAAGCTGACCCAATCAATAGCAAAATAAGATATCGCTTATATGTGAACATCAAAGTGATAGACTAGACGCCCACTTGAAGTGTACTTCAAATGCCATGGTACTGTTTCGTTCTGCCCTAGATCGACTTGTAGACAAGTGGTATAGTCAACATGCAAATGGGAACTTTTCCATGTGGGAAGTCTTGAAGAACACTTTTTGTTTGGGGCTTCCTCCCAATAACTCTTCAAAATGAGCTTTGGATCAATTGGAGAATTTAAAGCTCCAACTAGGTGAATCTTTCATTGAAGTTTATAAGATGCTAAGGCTCTTGTTTCTCACTTGTTGCATGCTCAGGGTGACTTTATAGAGAAAAAATGGATTCAAAAGGCCTCCCAGGGTCTTTCCAAACTAAGAACAGAGAATCATTAAGGTTAGATGCGACATTCGAGGATTTTGTGGTAGCCGTTTCTCACATTGAAGAGGCAAGAGTGCACTTTGAAGGTAGTAGTCAACCACGCTATGTGAATTTCATTTACTCGATTGCGTAGCTTGAGAGGGAATTAGAAGCACTTAAGATGCAATGGAGCCAACATGAGGAGAAGGACACTTTGTCAGTTACATGCTACAATGATGAATGAGTAGTGAAACTTCAATGCAAAGTGGAGGACTTGCGGACTACTGAGGAAATACACAAGTAGGTATGGTGTGCTACATGCAACAAGAGTTGCCACTCCAACGTGAACTCTCTAAATAGAGCAAGTATCCAATTTTTTGGCAAAACGTTCATGAGGCTTGTGATTGCCTCTACTTCAAAGGAGCTCAAGAAAGAGGTAACTCACAGGTCCCCAACACATTCTATGCTATCACTAAAAATTTCAACAATAGGGAGTAGAACCATTCAAACCAATCAAGATACTCTAGACCAATGATGTGCTATCACTACGGAGAGTATGGGCATGTACAAAGTAAGTGCTCCATGCCTAAGGGCACACCTCCATGTCAACATTGCCTCAATGCAAAGAACCATTATACAGGGGGCTGTCCCTATGATCTCCTTTCTTCCATTCACATGATTGCGATCTTGACACAAGAGGAAGGTATGGATCCATAGCCTTTTGTTGTTTCATCGTGTACAACACCTAGAATGACTAGATCTAGGCAAGTGGCAACAACCCATCTAGAAGAACAACAACAAACCAACGAGAAAGAAGTTGGTAAGGAGGATGATTTGAACAACCACCATGCTATTGAAGAAGCTTACGAAAGGATGAGTAGTGCATTGAAGGAGCAATAAACACTCCCTCAAGACCATGCATAGGATGTGAGTATTGAAGAAAGTTTGAAGGGAATTCATTATAAGGTTAGTTTATACCAATTCATTGAGATGGATGCCAAGGTGAGAAGGGATTTTCTTAATGGTTTATAGATTGCATAATTGACCCCACCACAAAGTGTAGATGGATTCATGATGGTATTCCCCCTACTCCATTGGTAGCATACCACACTTCCCAAGAGACCTCTTTTCTTCTTCTCTTGGGAAGACCTTGGTTGAGGCAATCCAAGGCATTAGAAGATTGGGAGAGAAATATGCTATGGATCTCTAAAAAGACTAAAATCCAGTTGTAGATACAATAGGAGGAGGAGTGCAACACTGCTAAAACAACTAGGTACACTATTATAGTGAGGCACTGCCTTCCTTGCCGCATGAAGAAGATAATCTACTTAATTGGATGATCAGTAGCCGAGAGAGCTGCACCATGGAAATAATTGAAATATAATTGTAAAGAAGGGGTCTTCGATCGACACAAAAAGTCTTGTAATCGGGTATTTCAAGATGAGAATTCCACGCTTGGATTGAGCCCCATCACCAACATATGCCCCAGTGTGCTTTGGACGGCCCACAATACTAGGAAATACAGCCCGAGGAGCATCATCGCCAGCAAATCCAACCTTCTTCATGCCCGATCCATTGTGTGTATGTCGCATGTGTGTGTGGGCGGGGAGTGGTGTGAGGGGGCGGGGGTGGTGTGAGGGGTTGGTGTGAGGGGGTGGGGGTGGTGTGGGGGGGTGGCATGAGGGGGTGGGGGTGGGAGTAGGCAGCGGTGGAGAGTGGAGGGGGAGGGGTGGGGATAGGCAGCGGTGGAGAGTGGAGAGTGGAGAGTGGAGGGGGAGGGGGTGGGGGTAGGCAGCGGTGGAGAGTGGAGGGGGAGAGGGTGGGGATAGGCTGCGGTGGAGAGCGGAGGGGGAGGGGTGGGGGTAGGCAGCGGTGGAGAGTGGAGGGGTAGAGGGTGGGGGTGGCGGGGGTAGGCTGTGGTGGGGAGTGGAGAGGGAGGAAGCGGGGGTGGGCCGTGGTGGGGAGCGGAGGGGGAGAGGGTGGGGGTAGGCCGCGGTGGGGAGTGGAGGGGGAGGGGGTGGGGGTGAGGGTAGGCAGCGGTGGAGAGTGGAGGGGGAGAGGGTGGGGATAGGCTGCGGTGGAGAGCGGAGGGGGAGGGATGGGGGTAGGCAGCGGTGGAGAGTGGAGGGGTAGAGGGTGGGGGTGGCGGGGGTAGGCTGTGGCGGGGAGTAGAGAGGGAGGAGGCGGGGATAGGCCGCGGTGGAGAGTGGAGGGGGAGAGGGTGGGGATAGGCCGCAGTGGGGAGGGGAGGGGGAGGGGTGGGGGTAGGCAGCGGTGGAGAGTGGAGGGGTAGAGGGTGGGGGTGGCGGGGGTGGGCTGTGGTGGGGAGTGGAGAGGGAGGAGGCGGGGGTAGGCCGCGGTGGAGAGTGGAGGGGGAGAGGGTGTGGATAGGCCGCGGTGGGGAGCGGAGGGGGAGGGGGTGGGGGTAGGCAGCGGTGGAGAGTGGAGGGGGAGGGGTGGGGGTAGGCAACGGTGGAGAGTGGAGGGGGAGGGGGCGGGAGTGGTGTGAGGGGGTGGTGCGAGGGGGAGGGCGTGGGGATGGGCTGCGGGGGTGGTTTGAGGGGAAGGGCATGGGGATGGGCTGCGGGGGTGGTGTGAGGGGAGGAGAGAGAGAGAGAGAGAGAGAGAGAGAGAGAGAGAGAGAGAGAGAGAGAGAGAGAGAGAGAAAGAGAGAGAGAGAGAAAAAGAGCCTCTTAATCATAGAGAAAAGACTAAGAGGAACCTTTCCGAGCTCTGTTCTTGGGGTTCAGACAAGCATAAAGGGAACAAGCCCCTCTACATCACAGCCGTGTCGCCATATCCGTAGAAGCTCAAGGGAGGGTGCCAGCTTTCAGAGAGAGAGAGAGGTGCTCTACAGACCCCCACATCAAGCTTTTGCACCGTCCCTGGTGCAATTCCTTTATTTGCTTATTCCTTCAAAATGAACTGCAGAAAATGAAAGACTATGGTATGTACAGTGAGTGAATTTCATCTTCTTGCCTCAATTCAAATAACTCTTTACCCTGGAAATATTGACTAGGGGAATCCTTTTACCCTGCAAATCTTCCAGATGCACTGCGCCATGTGGCAATACCTTGAGTACCTTATAAGGTCCTATCCACTTGGGTGCCAATTTAGTTTGAATTGGTGGAACCTGATGCACTAAAACCATAGACCCTTCCTGAACTTCATTGGATCTCAGATACGTGTCATGCAATCTCTTGCGCTCTTCATGTGTCACCAGAAGTTTCTGCATTGCCCCTTCTCTGTACTCTTCTAATGCCACCAATCTCTGAATGGGGGGTTCAATTCCAATGGTTTTGATTCCTATTCCTTTTCTGATGATAAACTCAAATGGTGCCAATGCCTCTTTCCCATAAACTAAGCGAAATGGAGTCTCGCCCGTGGTTCCCCTCTTCGTGGTTCTGAAAGCCCAAATTGCACCAATTAGTGCTAGTGGCCAAGAGCTTTGATGATCAAAAGATAATTTGCGAAGTAGTCCAATCAAAATCTTATTGGAACTCTCTGCTTGGCCATTTGCCCTTGGGTAATAGGCACAAGATTTTTTATGGAAGATTTTGTACCTGTCAAATATAAACTGGAGCAATTGATTCACAAAATGTGTGCCCCTATCACTAGTAATTTCTAGTGGGCAACCAAATCTTGAGAAAATACGTTTATACATAAATTTAGCTACTGTTAAAGCCGTGCAGTCCACAGTAGCTTTAGCCTCTATCCATTTAGTGGCATAGCATGTGGCCATCAAAATATACTTTTTTCCTCCAGGTTGTCAAGTTGGACTAATTGGTCCTATAAAATCAAGACCCCATCGTTCAAATGGGAGCCATCCTGTAGATATGACCAATGGTTGGAAATTCAATCTGGTTGGCGCGGGAGCACACCTCTGGCAGATGTTGCATTCTTTAGAAAACTTGATTGCATCCTTGAAAATATGAGGCCACCATAAACCTTTGTGGATGATTCTATGAGCCAATTC
Organism: Ceratopteris richardii; assembly: GCA_020310875.1. Classification (NCBI taxonomy): domain Eukaryota; kingdom Viridiplantae; phylum Streptophyta; class Polypodiopsida; order Polypodiales; family Pteridaceae; genus Ceratopteris; species Ceratopteris richardii. The sequence continues at coordinate 124,377,398 of CM035414.1, forward strand.
TTCCCCCTTTTGATGTCCTTCATTGTGTGCAGCCGCTAGAAGAAGATTTACCTCCTCTGGATAGACACACCTTCTCAATATATCATCCTGACAGTATTTATATAAATTTCCATTTATAAGAGAATATGCTTTGGTTTTCAAAAGTAATCTTCTTTTTTCTACAGGTGTCAAATGTTCTGGGATCTTTCCAGTAGTAAGAACATGGAGAATTTCATCATACCAACCAGTCCGAATTGCTACCAGGAAAAGATTGCTATCCACCAGTTCGTCATTGATACCTGTTGCCTTTTCGCTCATTGCCGTCCTCGACACTTGATCTGCCATGTAGTGCTCTTTTCCTGGCTTAATATGAATATCAAAATTAAATTCTTGAAATAGGAGTAACCATCTCCAAATCCTTTCAGCTACTCTAGGCTTGTTTATCAAATACTTCAAGGGCTGATGATCAGAAATAACAATGAAATGTACACCAAGGAGATAATGTCGAACTTCTGAAGAGCAAATACGATAGCCAAACCTTCTCTTTCCGTTGTACTGTAATTTCTTTCAGCTTGGTTGAGTAGTCTGCTTGCATAAGAGATAGGTCTATCCACTTTGTGAGATGATGGTTGAGCTAGAACTACACCAACAGCATGAAGACTAGCATCTGTATGCACATGAAATTCCAATGACCAATTAGGAACACTTAAAAGTGGAGCAGTACATAGCCTCAACTTTAGTTCACAAAATGCTTTGTCAGCTTCAGCACTCCATGAGAAAGGGATCTTTTTGCTGGTAAGCCTTGACAAGGGCTTAGCAATTTCCGAATACATCCTAATGAATCTTCTGTGATACCCTGCATGGCCCAAGAAACTTTGCACTTCCTTTGGGCTTTGTGGAATTGGCATGGAAAGAATAGCTGTAACCTTTGCAGGGTCAACAGTTATGCCTTCAGCAGATACTATGTGACCAAGAAGAGTGCCCTTAGTGACCAAAAAGTGACATTTATCAGGATTCAATTTCAAACCTGTTTTGAGACATTGCTCAAAAATTTCTTTTAGATTTTCCAAATGGTCATGGAAATCTTGAACTGCTGCCCTTCTATCTGTACCTGAAAATACTGAAAAGTCATCCATGAAAATGCGTAGAAAGGTTGTTAACCATTTGCCCAGTATCAGATACATCGTTCTATTAAATGAAGCCGGCGCATTCTTCAAACCAAAAGCCATTCGAGTATAGACATAAGTGCCCCAGGGAGTGACAAAGGCTGTTTTGTCCCTATCATCAGGATGGATCACTATCTGATTGTAGCCACTAAAACCATCCAAGAAACTATACAAAGTGTGACCAGCTACTTCTTCAAGTACTTGCTCTGTGAAGGGCTGAGGAAATCCATCTTGAATAGTCACTTTATTCAAAGCACGGAAATCAACACATACCCTTATTTTTCCACTATTTTTCTTCGGCACAATAACCATAGAAGAAAGCCACCTGGAATGTTCTACTGGCACAATTATACCTGCTTCTTCTAGTTTTGTAATCTCTGCTTTTACCGCCTCTGCATACTTCGGATTGAGTCGATATCGCCTACTTCTTACAGGTGCAGCTCCCTCAACCAAGGGTATCCGATGTAATCCAAGCTCTTCTGGTATTCCTGTTAGATCTTTGTAGGACCATGCGAAGACACTTTTGTAAGTAAAGAGCAAAGAAGTTACCTTGTGTAGTAAATTAGGATAATGCCACAACCAGGATGCCAAATGGACTACTTGAGGGTTCTCTTCATCCCCTAAATTTACTTCTTGAACCAATGTTTCAGGACTGGCCTTGTTTGATAAATCATCTCCACTATATGCAGGAGTGGAGTTTAATTTATATTCTGCAACATGTTCTTCCATCCATCCTTGAGGTATATCTGAGAAAGGAAGATCTTCTCTGCCCTTAGGTTCGAAATATTCTACCTCTGATAGTTTTATCTGGGTTGCTTCCTCAAGGCTTGTGCTTTCCTGCAATTGCTCATTCTCCAACACCTTGTGGTCTTCATTACCCTTTCCTGTAATTACCTTATCTGCAACTTCTTCCTTAATTTCATTAATCTCCACTATGCAACACTCTGCACTTCCCATCATCCAATTTAACAATGTATCCTCTTCTTGGGGTAGAGAGGGCATTACCTGAGTGTCCACAGTATATCCAGTAGTTTTTCCTGAGTCGAATCCTTCTTCCAAATGTAGTTGCAGTTGGCTATTGGTATTTGTTGAAATCCATAGTTTATTTTTTCCCCAATCTTGCAAAGCTTTTGCTTGTCTCAGCCAAGGTCTCCCCAGGAGTAGAGGGTAAGAAGTCTCCTGTGGAAGTGCAATAACAACGAAATCTAGAACAAAATGGCAGCCCTGTACTACCATCAGTACCTTCTCAATAATGCCCAGTGGCGCAACCCGATGTTGATCTGCCAATGTAACCGTGAATGGTGCCAACTTGGTGGGGTTCAATTTCAGCTTCTTCATGTAAAATCTGGCATTAAATTGATACCAGAGCCTCCATCTATGGTCACACCTGTGAGAGCTTCATCCTTTATACAAACAGATAATCTTGAGCTTTGGTAGTCTGCTAAGGGTGCAGGGGGAAAATCAACCATGAAACCATCTATACTAGGTGATTGGACCAAGTGAGCAGAGTGTATAATCTTCAGTAAGTCACTTCTTATTTTTGAATCCATCCTTATAAGTTCATATAGACTAACCTTGTGATGAATACCTTTCAAGATCTGTTCAATGTTTACCTCTTGAGTGTTTTCTTGCAGACATGTTGGTTGGCCCTTTAGAGAAGTAGTCATCTTATTATAAGCTCCTTCAATTTGTGCTTGGTCCTTCCATCCAGACTCCTTTTCTTCCTCTTTATCCTGAAATCCTTGTTGTTCATCTCTCTGGGTTGCAGCTGCTTGCCTAGCTCTAGTCATCATGGGCATTGCAGAGGATGAAACAGCATAAGTCTGAGTGGTTTTTCCTTCTTCATGTGGAGAGACTGCAATCATGTGGATTGGAGCAGGACGACTTCTCGGACAATCTTTGGTATAATGTCCTTGGCCTCTGGACAATGTTGACAAGGAGGTGCATCTTCTGGAAGAGAGCACCTATTTTGCATGTGGCCGTACTCACCACAACGATAGCACATCAAAGGTCTATTATATCTAGGCTTTCCAGGCCGATTCTCCTCTCTATTTGATGTATTTGAAGTACTAGCATAGTATGAATCCAAAGTTTGAGGGTTACTTCTTTGCTGTGTACCCTTGAGGTAGTAGCAATCTCTAGCTTCATGACCATCCTTTCCACAAAATTGACAGCTTACCTTAATAGGGCAATTAGCATTGGAATGTCCATTGTTATTACAGATTGTACACCAAATTTGTCTCCTTATATCTTGTGTGGTCTTCAAATCTTCTAACTCACAGCGAAGCTGGGCTACTTCATCATCCGTGCGTCGCAGTCGTGGCAAGACCTTCTCTTCTTGTTGATTTTGTTGCATTTTCAATGCTTCCAGTTCCCTCCTTAGTTGCTCAATAGGATCCAGATCTGCAGCATACTTTTGTTGTGTATCCCCTTCAAAATGTTGCCTTGCTTCTTCAATGCGTGATGCCGCTGCAACAAAATCATTGAGGGTCGCATCCAATCTAAGAGATTCACGAAGCTTCTGCTGAGATGACCTAGGCAGAGCCTTTTCGATCCACTTTTCAACCAAAAAGTCACCTGGAGCATGTGGCACAGGTGCAACAAGTGCTTTTGTTCTAGTGTGAAGTTCATGAAAAGATTCACCTGATCTTAGCTTCAAATTCTCTAACTGATCTAGAGCTCTTTCTGAGGAATCACTTGGTCGGAATGTCTGTGAGAACGCCGCCTTCAAAGCCTCCCATGTAGTGAAATGGCCATCTGCATATTGACTATACCATTTATCTGCAAGACCCTCCAATGTAGATGGAAAGAGTTCCAGCATTGCATCTTCTCTATTTTGCAAACCTCGTCCACGGCATAAAGAGATGAATCTTCTCACATGATCATCAGCATCCTCATAGGCTTGCCCCTTGAAGGTAGGAAATTTGATGTTCAATCTGGAGAGTAAATGAGAGAGATCCTCCATTTGTACTGGTGTTTCTTCGGACGTATCTGAGGAGAAGTCTAGAGTTCTCCTATACCCCTCTTTTGACAATGGTGTCACACCCAAATCAATTGATAAATTTAGGGAGGGCAGAGGGGAGGTAGACTCACTAGTCGTGGTTATGGCTAACTTGTTAAGGCTCCTCCGAACACGAAGAGACTCCTTATCTGCCCGTGTATGGGTCATGTACCTACTTGCAAATGTAATAGGGCAAAAATACCTCTCACAGAAATGCAAAGGTCCCACCGTGCGTGCCAAACTGTAGAGGAGGTACTGGGGTATCCACTTTTAACAAAAGTAGAGGTTAAAGATTAACACATCCAGTACGTCGCCTACTTGAGGGGGGTTCTCTTTAGGGAAGTATACCCTTTAACATTTCTGTGAGCAGGTAGAAAAAAAGGATTGCACAGAGTGGTAAATACTTCAGAAAATATGGACAACCAATGACCAAGGAAGACCATACACTTCTTGATTCGAATCAGATGATTACAAGGTTGGGCAGAGAGATGCTCAAAAGTACAAGCTTAGGGTTGACAAGCCACCCTAAAAGTATTAACTCCAATACAACAGATCAGCATAAGGGACCGCTAACTCAGAGCAATACAAATGGTAGTATTTCTCAAGAGAATAGAGATTAATCAAGACACTGACTCACAGAAAAGAAAATAAATCCAAGCTACTCTCTTACACTATAGTGCTCATAGCCCTCCACTGAGAAGCCTACCCTCTGCATCCACACTACAGAGTAGCTCCTACAATAGGCTTGAAACCACCAAGTGCAAGAGAGGACTTCTGCATGTATGCACGAACCACTGTATCTCTAAAATTGTTGTACCCAAATGAGCAAAAATCCATTGCTTTTATAGGCCTCAATAGGACAAGTGAGCCTTGCCGAATCCTCACGTCCACTGATCACGCGCCGGTTAATTATCCCAAATTGAAGGGGTAGGTCAATTATTCCCTTGATTCGAATTGGATCCACAAAAATAAGGTAGTCGCCGTGAATGGTTGGTGGCAAAAAGCTATTCCCTGCTTCCACTTTTTACCTGCATATTTTTATCCCATACCGTCATAGGATTGGTGACTAATAAATCATCTCTAACAATTTGAACTTGTTTGCCAATCTGTTCAGCGAACTTGCTATAATGTTCCCAATCATCCTGGTAAAGAAGGGGTCTTTGATCGACACAAAAAGTCTTGTAATAGGGTATTTCAAGATGAGAATTCCACGCTTGGATTGAACCCCATCACCAACATATGCCCCAGTGTGCTTTGGACGGCCCACAATACTAGGAAATACAGCCCGAGGAGCATCATCGCCAGCAAATCCAACCTTCACCATGCCCGATCCATTGTGTGTATGTCGCATGTGTGTGTGGGCGGGGAGTGGTGTGAGGGGGCGGGGGTGGTGTGAGCGGGTGGTGTGAGGAGGTGGGGGTGGTGTGGGGGGTGGCGTGAGGGGGTGGGGGTGGGGGTAGGCAGCGGTGGAGAGTGGAGGGGAAGAGGGTGGGTATAGGCTGCGGTGGAGAGCGGAGGGGGAGGCGTCGGGGTAGGCAGCGGTGGAGAGTGGAGGGGGAGGGGGTGGGGGTGGGGGTAGGCAGCGGTGGAGAGTGGAGGGGGAGAGGGTGGGGATAGGCTGCGGTGGAGAGCGGAGGGGGAGGGGTGGGGGTAGGCAGCGGTGGAGAGTGGAGGGGTAGAGGGTGGGGGTGGCGGGGGTAGGCTGTGGTGGGGAGTGGAGAGGGAGGAAGCGCGGGTAGGCCGTGGTGGGGAGCGGAGGGGGAGAGGGTGGGGGTAGGCCGCGGTGGGGAGTGGAGGGGGAGGGGGTGGGGGTGGGGGTAGGCAGCGGTGGAGAGTGGAGGGGGAGAGGGTGGGGATAGGCTGCGGTGGAGAGCGGAGGGGGAGGGGTGGGGGTAGGCAGCGGTGGAGAGTGGAGGGGTAGAGGGTGGGGGTGGCGGGGGTAGGCTGTGGTGGGGAGTGGAGAGGGAGGAAGCGGGGGTAGGCCGTGGTGGGGAGCGGAGGGGGAGAGGGTGGGGGTAGGCCGCGGTGGGGAGTGGAGGGGGAGGGGGTGGGGGTGGGGGTAGGCAGCGGTGGAGAGTGGAGGGGGAGAGGGTGGGGATAGGCTGCGGTGGAGAGCGGAGGGGGAGGGGTGGGGGTAGGCAGCGGTGGAGAGTGTAGGGGTAGAGGGTGGGGGTGGCGGGGGTAGGCTGTGGTGGGGAGTGGAGAGGGAGGAGGCGGGGATAGGCCGCGGTGGAGAGTGGAGGGGGAGAGGGTGGGGATAGGCCGCGGTGGGGAGCGGAGGGGGAGGGGTGGGGGTAGGCAGCGGTGGAGGGTGGAGGGGTAGAGGGTGGGGGTGGCGGGGGTGGGCTGTGGTCGGGAGTGGAGAGGGAGGAGGCGAGTGTAGGCCACGGTGGAGACTGGAGGGGTAGAGGGTGGGGGTGGCGGGGGTAGGCTGTGGTGGGGAGTGGAGAGGGAGGAAGCGGGGGGAGGCCGTGGTGGGGAGCGGAGGGGGAGAGGGTGGGGGTAGGCCGAGGTGGGGAGTGGAGGGGGAGGGGGTGGGGGTAGGCAGCAGTGGAGAGTGGAGGGGGAGAGGGTGGGGATAGGCTGCGGTGGAGAGCGGAGGGGGAGGGGTGGGGGTAGGCAGCGGTGGAGAGTGGAGGGGTAGAGGGTGGGGGTGGCAGGGGTAGGCTGTGGTGGGGAGTGGAGAGGGAGAAAGCGGGGGTAGGCCGTGATGGGGAGCGGAGGGGGAGAGGGTGGGGGTAGGCCGCGGTGGGGAGTGGAGGGGGAGGGGGTGGGGGTGGGGGTAGGCAGCGGTGGAGAGTGGAGGGGGAGAGGGTGGGGATAGGCTACGGTGGAGAGCGGAGGGGGAGGGATGGGGGTAGGCAGCGGTGGAGAGTGGAGGGGTAGAGGGTGGGGGTGGCGGGGGTAGGCTGTGGTGGGGAGTGGAGAGGGAGGAGGCGGGGATAGGCCGCGGTGGAGAGTGGAGGGGGAGAGGGTGGGGATAGGCCACGGTGGGGAGCGGAGGGGGAGGGGTGGGGGCAGGCAGCGGTGGAGAGTGGAGGGGTAGAGGGTGGGGGTGGGGGGGTGGGCGGTGGTGGGGAGTGGAGAGGGAGGAGGCGGGGGTAGGCCGCGGTGGAGAGTGGAGGGGGAGAGGGTGGGGATAGGCTACGGTGGGGAGCGGAGGGGGAGGGGGTGGGGGTAGGCAGCGGTGGAGAGTGGAGGGGGAGGGGTGGGGGTAGGCAGTGGTGGAGAGAGGAGGGGGAGGGGGCGGGAGTGGTGTGAGGGGGTGGTGCGAGGGGGAGGGCGTGGGGATGGGCTGCGGGGGTGGTTTGAGGGGAAGGGCATGGGGATGGGCTACGGGGGTGGTGTGAGGGGAGGAGAGAGAGAGAGAGAGAGAGAGAGAGAAAGAGAGAGAAAAAGAGAGAGAGAGAGAGAGAGAGAGAAAAAGAGCCTCTTAATCATAGAGAAAAGACTAAGAGGAACCTTTCCGAGCTCTGTTCTTGGGGTTCAGACAAGCATAAAGGGAACAAGCCCCTCTACATCACAGCCGTGTCGCCATATCCGTAGAAGCTCAAGGGAGGGTGCCAGCTTTCAGAGAGAGAGAGGTGCTCTACAACAATGAAACTACCAAACATTCTCGACACTTCTAATCAGAAGAATTTCTCAAAGTGGGTAGGTGACCAACCAAGAATAACTCATCTCTGCCACCAATTATGTTGTTTTGAAGGAGTGCTATTCAAATCAAAAGTTAATGATTGGAATCAGCAAGGCCACTCACCTCGGCACCTTGGAGTCTATAAAAGGAGATTGGGCACTCATTTTCCCATTTTGATATGGTTATCTCAAATCACTCTCCATCTTGGAAGCACACAATCTCTATCTTTGGAGTCTCATACATGTTATCTCTCTGTCTACTCATTGTGCATTGTGGTGATTGTGTGGTAATTATAGAGAGTTTGGGCTACTTTTCTATGGAGAATAGCCTCTCTATGTATCTTCACAATGTTTCCCTAGTTGTGTTTTAGTTTTTCTATTGTTTTTCTTTTGATTTATGATTCTTTTTAGGCATCAACTCGAACTTGGATGAGTGGGTACATGTCTTGTATCCGAGTGGATAAGGGGTCTCTTCATGTTAGACCTCACTCCGTACTTGGGTCAGTGGGTACATGACCCAAATCTGAGTGGATAGGGGGTCTCTTCTTGTGCGTAAGAGTTCCAAAATGTTAACTCAACCTTCATCTCATCAACCAAACAACCATGTACCTTAAAGCTTTCCATTGACTTTTCTCAATAGTTAGCCTCTACACCTATTTCTAAAGAGAAGCCTAGAAGAACCTTGATTTCTCCTCTGACACCTTTGAAGAAACCCGAGTACCGATGGATGACCTCTCAAATTTTCTATCCTAATGAGTGGTATAGTCAACATGTAGATGGGCACTTTTTCATGTGGGAAGCCTTGAAGACCAATTTTTGTTTAATTTTTCCTCCCAATAACTCTTCAAAACGAGGTTTGGACTTGGAGAATTTAAAATGAGATGGATCCAACATGAGGAGAAGGTCAAATTTCCACCTACATGCTACAATGATCAGTGAGTAGTGCAACTTCGACACAAAGTGGAGGAATTTTGAATTAATCAAGAAATACATAGACAAATATGGTGTACTACAGGCAACTACAATGGCCATTCTAATGTGAACTCTCCAAATAGAGTAATTGTTCGATTTTGTGGCAAAAATGTTCATGAGGCTCAGGATCGCCACTACCTCAAAGGAACTAAACAAAGAGGTGACTCACAAGTTGCCGAAACATTTTATGCTAGCAATTCAAATTTCCACAATAGGAAGGAGAACCATTCAAATCAATCAATATATACTAGACCATTGATGTGCTATCACTACGGAGAGTATGGGCATGTACAAAGTAAATGCTCTCTGCTTGAGGGCACACCTCCATCTCAACTCTACCTTAATGCCAAGGACCATTATACAAGTATGTGGTCCTATGCAAAAACCTTCTTTTGGGAACTACCTTTACTTCATGACTTTTATGAATGATTTTTCTAGGCATGCATGGGTGTATCCATTGAAAGAAAAGGCCAAAGTGTTCCTGTGCTTCAAAAAATTTTTGGTTTTGGCTAAAAAATTTTTCAATTAAATTGGGAACCCTCCATTTTGATCGAGGGGGGAATATATGTCTTCTGATTTTAATGCATTTTTGGTTGAATGTGGGATAAAACATCAATGTATAATGCCATATACACCTCAATAGAATGGAGTTACTGAAAGGAAGAATATGTCTGTCATGGAGATCGTGAGGTCTATGGTCAAAAGTCAGGCTTTACCACATAGCTTCTAGCTTGGGGCTGTTACGTGTGCAACATATATATATTTAAAAGGTATCTCACCAAAGCACTACAGTCTTTCACTCCATTTGAGGATTGGAATGGTCACAATCCATCTATTGCTCATCCATTTGTCTTTGTTTGTTTGGCATATGCAGTAATGTCTAAACAACAATGTAGAAATTTAGATGATAAAAAAATAAAATGTACTTTTGTTGGTTAGATTTCTAAAAGCAAAGGCTATCCTCTATATTTTCCATAGAATAAATGCATTTTGGTTAATGGTGATGTTGTTTTTGTGGAAGATGCAATTCAGCCATTACTTTCATGTACTGAGGAGACATCACTTAGCTCGAATGATGTGTATGACACTTTGCTACCTCTTTTTACAAGTGGATAGTCAAGTGTGATCTAAATGAGGCAATTTACTCCTTCAAGTTCTGTTAGAATGGATTGAATTTTACCTTCACCGTAGTAGAAATAGACGTTCACCCTATCATTTTAATCTTCTCCGAGATATAGAATAGATACCTCTTTTGTGAGTTTAACAAAATATATAGTATATTGAGAGATAATCTAAAATATATGTGTGAATGAAGACAATAAAATCTTTATCACTATATGAAGATCAACTTCATACATAGTTCAATAGGATGCACATTGTGTGTGACCTCTGTAGATGATGTACTAATTATTGTACTTTAGATGAACAGTTGTTTCTCATTACTTTGAATGAGATACATATTCCACATTTTCAAGTTGATCCGCATGCATCATTTGAGATGTGTGGCTTGGGGAATACCATCACTATTTTGGCAATCAATTTACGCATGTTCACAGAGTAATTGCTTTCCATCACATGTACACACACACACACACAAAACAACAACAATCTTTATGTGTGTGTGTTTGTGTTCGGGGGGGAAGATTCCTCCCCAGCACATACTGCCCACAAGGTACGAAGAGTATCTGAGGGCTCGAGCATGCAACATCAACTTCAGATGGTATCAGTATCACCATTATCAGCATCATGTCTTTGATGATGCCATAACTTTTGTGGCTTCCCCTTTGTCTTCCTCCAAACACTCTATGCCCCCTTGGATGTAGGACTTGCAGACGATGCTCTCCTTTTCCATATAGATGGAACTCGTGATGACATCTTGAATGAAAAACGCTCAATTATGATCAATACTACTGTATTGGTCACTCTAACGGAGTAAATCTATGTTAGTACTCTATCGCTAACTCTATAATGACAAATAGTTGCACCAAGACACACTATTAGTGCACTAGTGGCTCCCTTGTATCGTGTGTAAAGAGAACAATGTGGAACGAAACCAACCCACAAGAACAACTAAGTCCAAAAGTTTGCAAAAAGCATCAAACTTCCCCATGGATAAAGCTTTTGGGAGAAGCTCTCCAATATAATCATGTGCGGGCACATAGGCCAAACTGATCTCTCAAGCAGAGCCTCTTATCTCCTTTAAAATAATGATAGTGCACCTCGGTGCTCTCTGTGTGAGAATGAAACATATGGTTACATGTAGCTCCCAATGCACTTTAATTGTGAGTAAAGATGGTGGTGGCACAAGACTCACCACCACCAAAATCAGCCAAAAGGTGTTAAGGCTATGCACATTCAACAATACTTGTGAAAGCTATCATATATTAAGCCCCACAACTAGAAGTATCTATAGTAGGCTGCTTCTTGCTGAATCAAGATATGCATGAACAATGAAGCATGAAGCAAAGACCACTTCTGGGAACACTAGTGTCATAGTAATGAGCTCAATCCCAATTAGAAAACAAAAGAATCTAAATCTAGAGGGAAATATCACCCTTTTGGATAAAACAACCCAAGTAGACGATTATCACTCAGGTCACAAAAGATGCACTTATCCTCTTGGCCTAGGTTTGACACCTACGTTATGCATATACTTGCTCAATTGAAAGAAAGAAAGTTAAATATCAGATTCGGGTAGGCATAAGTAACTCAAGCATACAAGAACCTCCTAATAGAGAACAACATTTAATGCATCTATGACATTATGAAACATTCAATAATAAGCTTGTGTCCATAGGGCCAGTGATAGGTTTGCAATATTCAAGCCCAAATATGTTGAAATTCAATCTTCAATCTTACTACCTTTGGACACCTTGGATGAATTGTAAGGTGAATGACCATGTTGTTAAAAAATATCATGGAAGAGTGAAACAAGAAAGAGGTTAGAATGGCTTTTGCAGACATCTCTACTTGTAGGATTAGTTATGTTAATCTTGTGTCAATTAACGAATGGGTTTACTATGCACTTTAAGTAATTTACATCATATCCTTGATCATTTTATGTCCACTAATCGCTCATATGTTTTATAATTTGAAATGGTGCCATCAAAAACATTATTTCTCAGTATAATGTTTTCGTTCCACTTCAGCCTATATCTAGTGGAAATTCTATCACATGTACAAAATAAATAAGAAAATCATCACTTATAATATATAGAATGGTATTATAAATTCAAGTACTATGAAAGATTATGTATCATTTAACATGTTTCATTAGGGAAAAATCAACCCTACATGGGCCGTTTAGATTAAGGAGTGATTAGTGATGTATGAATCAGAAGAGGATGGTGGAGAAATTATGTACCCTATAACTTATTGGGTTGAAGGGGGAAGAGGGGGCATGATTCCCATAGGTTCAATGTTGTCTTTTAGAGAAAGAAGAAACCTCGTAATCAGGCTTGGCCCAAAAATTCAACAATTTTTAAATATAAAAACTCATCATAGTACCATTAAATGAACCCTATCACTTTTTGAGGGACACAACTGCTATTTTTTAATTCCAATTCAAAACTATGCATATGTTTTAGCAAAAAAATTTTCACCATTTTCAAAAAAACTAAAATAATCTATTTTTACCTCTTCAGCATCCCATTTTCATACCCAAAATAAAAAGTCATCTTTTCCCCCTTTATTCCTTCTCTACCATACCAATGAAGCTATGTTTCTTGTCCCGTCGTTCTCAATCCATCTTCTCTAGTCATAAAAACAACATGGAATCCCGTGGAAAGTGATGAAAAGATGAAGTTCACACAATGACATACCACAACATTAAAACAATGGAAGGAATTTTGCTACCACAAGAGTTTTGAAAACATGCATGTGTGTACATGTAAGCATCTAGATTCCATCCCTGTCGTCTTAGAGATAATGGAAATTTTGATTTTCATTGGAAGGGTAAGATCTTCGGCTTTAAGCATCAAACACATGGTGGGATGGTTCCTATTGGAGAACATGTCTTGACAATGTCAACCATAGAGTTGGAAGCTTTTATAGAACTAGATATTCTATACATTGTGAGTATTTCTTTACTATTTTAAATGTTTTATTGTGTTGAATGTCTTAGTGATCTCACTATGTTTCTCATTGTTAAAGTTATATTTCCTTCTAGTTTAGTGGAAACGAACAATCCATAGTCAAGCACTTTCAAAGGATTGCATGCCAACATTGGGACACTAGTATTTCCAAATGTACCTCGTACTAAACATATTGGTGAAAAGATCTTCTTTTACGTGCACAAATACATTTTTCCCTCTAGAAATGATAATTATGGAAGGGTAGAGATGATGAAAGTTGATTCTCTTCTTAGTCTAGAATGCACACAACCTGGTTTTGGGTCCTTACCATCTTTCAAAAATAAGATAGTAATGGAGATACATAATTCTTTGAATATCATATGAGCATCTAGATTAGTAGGTCTACATTGGACTCTATGAATCCATTGTTTTGTGTTCATATTTCAAGGTATTGCTTTTATAGAATCTCCTACAATGTCATTACTATGTAAAGATATTACGTGATGTTGTAGAGAGTTTATTAGGACAACACTCAAGTTATGTAGAAGGATTGTCAAAAGCGGATAGATATCGTTGTAAAATTACGGACATACAATTTTGGTATTTAAATCATCATACTTCTTTGTAGATTAGATTTTATTATGATCATTAGATGTGTAAACTTGGAGTCTAGATACCTTTACAAAGCTATGAAGGATGTTTAGTTTCATTTGAAATTAATGTGAAATTACCCAACAATGATAAAAAGATATTTTTAGTTAATTAGCATTGGTACCTGGCTAACCTACGAGAGAACTTACTTAACATGGGATGTGATGATTTTCATGATTTCAAATTCCAAATACGAGGGAAAAATTTAAGAGTTTGATTCCATTCTATATATCTTATTCTATAATAATTGTTTATGAATTTTAGAATGTTTTACTATGTTATGAAATGTCCATGGATTGGAATGAGATTCAAAGAAAAATTCAAGAGATTGGAGCATGGGTCAAACTAAAATTTAATTGTCCTTGTTGGAGTTTGCGGTCTGCAAAAGCACATGAACAACAAAAGGAAGAAGAGGAAGCTTGGAGCACAATACAAGATATTGACTGTATTACCAAGTGAATGTACAAAAATAAGTGATATGTTAGGGTTATAAGCATATATACAAGCCAAGGAAAAAATCTCCTAAAAATGGATGAAAGTGCCTCGACGGTCCAAGTGTGTTCACACAAATTACTATGTAAATATATCAACAAATGCCCCCTTGGGAGTGATGTGGTGAACAAGGAGCTAACACTCATGTATAAGGAAGTTCCAAGGTATTTGGAAAGAGATCAATCCACAAAAGAAAGTACGCCCAAAGCTTTGCGAAAAGATTCAAACTTCTCTCGAGGCAGAGCCTTTGTGAAAAGCTCTGGAATGTTATCCTGTGTGGGCACATGTGCCGAACTGATCTCTCTAGTAGATAACCTTTCTTGGAGATAATGATGGTAGACCTCAACGTGCTTTGTGGGAGCATGGAACATAGGGTTCCTCCGAACTTCCAATGCACTCTACCTCTCAGTGAAGATGGTGGTGGCAGAAGATTGACCAACACGCACATCAGCCAAAAGGTGTGTGAGCCACACACACTCAACAACTTTTGTGAAAGTTGCCCAATAGTCAGCCTCACAACATAAAGTGGCCTTAGCACGTTGCTTCTTGCTCAAGCAATATACAGATGAGCTACCAAGCTTGAAACATAAACCACTTCTATATACACGCTAGTCATAGTGACTAGCCCAATCCAAGTTAGAATAAGCATGTAAATCTAGTGATAGTGATATCCCTTGGAATAAAATAATTCAAGTAGCACGATACCACTCTAGTAAGGAGAGATGTGCCTAACCATCAACCAATGCTTGACACTGGGGCAATACATGAACCTGCTCATCTGTGAGATAATGAACAATATCAAGCCGAGTTATGCATAAGTAAATCAATCATCCAATAGCCTCCTAATAGATAACATCATCAAATGAATCTCCAACATCATCGAGACGCAATCGTTAACCTATTTCCACAAGACTGGCAATAGGTTTGAAATATTCAAGGCCAAAATGTTGCAATAATGTGTCAACATATTTTGTTTGACACAAACCTATTCCACCATCAACTTACATATACTGAATCCCCAAATAGTGATGCAAATGCCCGCAATTTGACATCTCAAAAGAGGCATGAAAATCAGCCTTGAAATCAACAAAATATTTCTCATTCTAACCAATAAGTACCATATCATCAACATAGACAACAATGATAAGAAGCGAATCATTTGCATGCTTAACATATAAGGTGCTCTCTGTTTGATAGAAATTGCCACATTTGGATCAACACTTGACTATATGTGTGAAAAAAGGCATCAAAGTGTCATACATATCTTTGGAGTTAACTGTTGTCTCATAAGTACGTGAAAGTAAAGGCAGAATTGTATCTTCCACAAAAAGAACATCACGACTAACCAAAATGCATTGTCTATGGAGGATAAAAATGATAGCCTTTGGTTTTAGAGCTGTAGCCAATAAAAATACATTTTAATATTTTATCATCTAATTTTCTACATTTTTATTCAGACACTAATATGTATGCCAAACAAGCAAAGACACATAAATGAGCAATAGATGGCTTGCGACCATGCCAAGCCTCATATGGAGTGATAGGTTGTAGTGCTTTGGTGGGATACCAATTAAGTACATATGCTGGACACATAACAACCTCAAGCTAGAAGCTTTCTAGTAAAGCTGGATAGCTTTTGACCATACACCTCCCAATGTCCATTAGAGACCTACTCTTTCTTTTAGAAACTCCAGTTTTTTGAGGTGCCTATGGCACTGTACACAAATGTTTTATCCCACACTCAACCAAAAATGCATTAGAATTAGAAGACATATATTCCCTCCCTCGATCAAAACGGAGGGTGGCCAATTTACATGATAAATTTTCAACCAAAACAGAAAACTGATTGAAGCACATAAACAATTTGGATACAATACATTCACTTGGTAATACATTGAGTATTGTGCGTTGTGGTCAAAGATTCTTCTTCTTCCTTGTGTTTTTCATGCGCTTTCCAACAATGACAATAAAAATTTTAGTTCTATTGAGGCTCCAATCTGTGAGGACCTTGAATTGTCTCTCAATCCCATTCCAATATATGGACATTTCATAATATAGTAAAATATGAAATTCATAAACAATAATGATAGAATAAGATATATAAAATCAAATACAACTTCTTACCTTTTTCCCTCGTATTTGGAATTTGAAAGAATGAAGATCATCATATCCCATGTTAAGTAAGTTCTCTCGAAAGTTAGCAAGGTACTAATGCTGTTTAAATAGAACTATCTTCTTATCACTGTTGGGTAACTTCACATTAATTCCAAATGACAATAAAGATCCTTCAAAGCTTTGTAAAGGTATCCAATCTCCAAGTTTACACATCCAATGATCATAGTAAAATCTAATGTACAACGAAGTACGATGTTTTAATAGCAAAATTATATACCTATGTCATTAATTTTACAAAGATATCTATCCCCTTTTTACACTCTCTTTACATAACTCCAGTGCTATCCTAGTAATGTTTCTACTACCTCATATGTAATATCTTTGCATAGGAACATTGTAGGTGATTGTAAAAAAAGGAAGACGTTGAAATATGAACATAAAACAATGGATTCCTAGAGTCCAATGTAGAGCTACTAATCTAGATGCTCGTGTGAATTTCAAGGAGTTATGTATATCAATTAGTATCTTATGCTTGAAAGATGATATGGACCTCCCATATCCAGAAATTATAGATGGATGGACTAAGGAACATATCATGGAGCACCACTAGTCTAGAACTCCATCTAGGGTAGAAGGAAACAATATAAACATGGCATCTTCACGGTTTTCCCATCCATTTCCTAGACATAAGGAGATGATCCTCCTTACATGATCATCAACATAATCATGCACAAAACTCTTTAAAGTGGGAAATATGATATTTAATTTGGATAGAAAATTTGAGAGTTCCTCCACTGGTACTTGGATTTCTCCAAAGGTGTCAGATGATATATCACCGGTTCTTCTACGCTTCGCTTTAGAAAGAGGTTTAAAAGCTAACTCTTGAGAAACGTTACTGGAAAAAGTTAATGGTAAAGGGTTGTTTGGATGATGAGATGAAGGTTGTGTTGAGGTTTTTGGACTCTGGTCCATGTGAAGAGAACCCCTATCCACTCGGATATGGGTCATGTGCCCAATCATGACAGTTCAAGTTGAGGCCTAACAAGACTCAGAAATCAAAAGAAAAACAACAAAAAACGTAAATTCATACTACCAAAAATATCTCATGTAGAGCATGTAAGGGTCCCATTGGGCATGCCAAACTATAGAAGTGAGATCCAAGACCTCTTTTAAGAAGAGAAGAACACATAGTTCCCAATACTTCTTCTAGTCAAGGGGATTCTTCCTTAGGGAAGCATACCCTATAACATGCCTTTGTGTAGAGAGAAAATTTGCAAATGAAGAATACAATGATGAGAAAATCACAAAACCTTAATCACTCAAAAAGGTTCCAATAGAATCAAAATAGGTTAATGAACATTACAAAAAAGCTTGTAACCATTTATAAAGCAACAACACAAGTGGTGTCACAATGTACTCTAGGACTAAAACACAACTAGAAAAAGATTGTGAAGATACATAGAGAGACTATTGTCCATAGATAAATAGCCCAAACTCTGAGAGTTAGAGATTGTGTACTTCCAAGATTGAGAGTGATGTGAGATAGCCATACTAGAAGGGGCAAACCAGTGCCCAATCAGCTTTTATAGACTCTAGTAGACCAAGATAAGTGGTATTGCTAGTTTTGATCATGAATTGTTGATGTGAATCACCCTGCGTCAAAGCAACATGACTTGTGGCAGAGATGAGTTATTCTTAGTAGGTCACCTACCCACTTTGAGAAATTCTTATGATTGCACCTGATATCCACATAGACATTTGGTGATTTCTCTTGCAATTTTATAGGCCAAACTGATCTCTCAAGTAGAGCCTCTTATCTCCTTTAAAATAATCATAGTGCACCTCGGTGCTCTCTGTGTGAGAATGAAACACATGTACCTGTAGCTCCCAATGCACTTTAATTGTGAGTAAAGATGGTGGTGGCACAAGACTCACCACCACCAAAATCAGCCGAAAGGTGTTGGGGCCGTGCACATTCAACAATACTTGTGAAAGCTATCATATATTAAGCCCCACAACTAGAAGTGTCTATAGTAGGCTTCTTCTTGCTCAATCAAGATATGCATGAACAATGAAGCATGAAGCAAAGACCACTTCTGGGAACACTAGTGTCATAGCAGTGAGCTCAATCCCAATTAGAAAACAAAAGAATCTAAATCTAGAGGGAAATATCACCCTTTTGGATAAAACAACCCAAGTAGACGATTACCACTCAGGTCGCAAAAGATGCACTTATCCTCTTGGCCTAGGTTTGACACCTAGGTTATGCATATACTTGCTCAATTGAAAGAAAGAATGTTAAATATCAGATTAGGGTAGGCATACGTAACTCAAGCACACAAGAACCTCCTAATAGAGAACAACATTTAATGCATCTCTGACATTATGAAACACTCAATAATAAGCTTGTGTCCATAGGGCCAACGATAGGTTTGCAATATTCAAGTCCAAATATGTTGAAATTCAATCTTCAATCTTACTACCTTTGGACACCTTGGATGAATTGTAAGGTGAATGACCATGTTGTTAGAAAATATCATGGAAGAGTGAAACAAGAAAGAGGTTAGAATGGCTTTTGCAGACATATCTACTTGTAGGATTGCTTATGTTAATCTTGTGTCAATTAACGAATGGGTTTACTATGCACTTTAAGTAATTTACATCATATCATTGATCATTTTATGTCCACTAATTGCTCATATGTTTTATAATTTGAAATGGTGCCATCAAACACATTATTTCTCAGTTTAATCTGTTTGTTCCACTTCAGCCTACATCTAGTGGAAATTCTATCACATGTACAAAATAAATCAAAAAATCATCACTTATAATATATAGAATGGTATTATAAATTCAAGTACTATCAAAGAATATGTATCATTGAACATGTTTCATTAGGGAAAAAATCAAACCTACATGGGCCATTTAGATTAAGGAGTGATTAGTGATGTATGAATCAGAAGAGGATGGTGGAGACATTCTATACCCTATAACGTATTGGGTTGAAGGGGGAAGAGGGGACATGATTCCCATAGGTTCAATGTTGTCTTTTAGAGAAATAAGAAACCTCGTAATCAGGCTTGGCCCAAAAATTCAAGCGTTTTTAAATATAAAAACTCATCATAGTACCATTAAATGAACCCTATCTTTTTTTTAAGGGACACAACTGCTATTTTTTAATTCCATTTCAAAACTATGCATATGTTTTAGCTTAAAAATTTTCACCATTTTCAGAATTACTAAAATAATCTATTTTTACCTCTTCAACGTCCCATTTTCATACCCAAAATAAAAAGTCATCTTTTCCCCCTTTGTTCCTTCTCTACCATACCAATGAACCTATGTTTCTTGTCCCGCCGTTCTCAATCCATCTTCTCTAGTAATAAAAACAACATGGAATCCCGTGGAAAGTGATGAACAGATGAAATTCACACAATGACATACCACAACATTAAAACAATGGAAGGAAGTTTGCTACCACAAGAGTTTTGCAAACATGCATGTGTGTACATGCAAGCTAAGATTCCATCCTTGTCGTGTTAGAGATAATGGAAATTTTGATCTTTATTGGAAGGGTAAGATCTTAGGCTTTAAGCATCAAACACATGGTGGGATGGTTGCTATTCGAGAACATGTCTTCACAATGTCAACCATGGAGTTGGAAAACTTTAATAGAACTAGATATTCTATACATTGTGAGTATTTCTTTACTATTTTAAATGTTTTATTGTGTAATTGAATGTCTTAGTGATCTCACTATGTTTCTCATTGTTAGAGTTATATTTCCTTCTAGTTTAGTGGAATAACAAACAATACATAGTCAAGCACTTTCAAACGATTGCATGCCAACATTGGGACACTAGTATTTCCAAATGTACCTCGTACTAAACTTTTTGGTCAAAAGATCTTCTTTTACGTGCACAAATACATTGTTCCCTCTAGAAATGATAAGTATGGAAGGCTAGAGATGATGAAAGTTGAGTCTCTTCTTAGTCTAGAATGGACACAACCTAATTTTTGGTCATTACCATCTTTCAAGTATAAGATAGTAATGGAAATACATAATTCTTTGAATATCACATGAGCATCTAGATTAGTAGGTCTACATTGGACTCTATGAATCCATTATTTTGTGTTCATATTTCAATGTCTTCCTTTTATAGAATCTCCTACAATGTCATTACTATGTAAAGATATTACGTGAGGTTTTAGAGAGTTTATTAGGACAACACTCAAGTTATGTAGAAGGATTGCCAAAAGCGGATAGATATCATTGTAAAATTACGGACATACAATTTTGGTATTTAAATCATCATACTCCTTTGTAGATTAGATTTTATTATGATCATTAGATGTGTAAACTTGGAGTCTAGATACCTTTACAAAGCTCTGAAGGATGTTTAGTTTCATTTGAAATTAATGTGAAATTACCCAACAATGATAAAAAGATAGTTTTAGTTAATTAGCATTGGTACCTGGCTAACCTGAGAGAGAACTTACTTAACATGGGATGTGATGATTTTCATGATTTCAAATTCCAAATACGAGGGAAAAATTTAAGAGTTTGATTCCATTTTATATATCTTATTCTATCATTATTGTTTATGAATTTCATAATGTTTTACTATGTTATGAAATGTCCATGGATTGGAATGAGATTGAAAGAAAAATTCAAGAGATTCGAGCATGGGTCAAACTAAAATTTAATTGTCCTTGTTGGAGTTTGCGGTCTGCAAAAGCACATGAACAACAAAAGGAAGAAGAGGAAGCTTGGAGCAAGATACAAGATATTGAATGTACTACCAAGTGAATGTACAAAAATAAGTGATATGTTAGGGTTACAAGCATATATACAACCCAAGGAAAAAATCTCCTAAAGATGGATGAAAGTGCCTCGATGGTCCAAGTGTGTTCACACACATTACTATGTAATTATATCAACAAATGCCCCCCTTAGGTGATGTGGTGAACAAGGAGCTAACACTCATGTATAAGGAAGTTCCAAGGTATGCGGAAAGAGATCAATCCATAAAAGAAAGTAAGCCCAAAGCTTTGCGAAAAGATTCAAACTTCTCTCGAGGCAGAGCCTTTGTGAAAAGCTCTAGAATGTTATCTTGTGTGCGCACATGTGCCAAATTGATCTCTCTAGTAGAGAACCTACCTTGGACATAATGATGGTAGACCTCAAAGTGCTTTGTGGGAGCATGGAACATAGGGTTCCTCAGAACTTCCAATGCACTCTACCTCTTACTGAAGATGGTGGTGCCAGAAGATTGACCAACACGCACATTAGCCAAAAGGTGTGTGAGCCACACACACTCAACAACTATTGTGAAAGTTGCCCAATAGTCAGCCTCACAATTTGAAGTGGCCTTAGCACGTTGCTTCTTGCTCAAACAATATACACATGAGCTACCAAGCATGAAACAAAAACCACTTCTATACACACGCTAGTCATAGTGACTAGCCCAATCCAAGTTAGAATAAGCATGTTAATCTAGTGAGTGATATCCCTTGGGATAAATCATTCAAGTGGCACGATACCACTCTAGTAAGGAAAGATGTGGCTAACCATCAACCAATGCTTGACACTAGGGCAATACATGAACCTGCTCATCTGTGAGATAATGAACAATATGAAGCCGAGTTATGCATAAGTAAATAAATCATCCAATAGCCTCCTAATAGATAACATCATCAAATGCATCTCCAACATCATGAAGACGCAATCGTAAACCTATTTCCACAAGAATGGCAATAGACTTGAAATATTCAAGGCCAAAATGTTGCAATAATGTGTCAACATATTTTTTCTGACAAAAACCTATTCCACCATCAACTTTCATGTACTGAATCCCCAAATAATGATGCAAATGCCCGCAATTTGACATCTCAAAGGAGGCATGAAAATGAGCCATGAAATCAGCAAAATGTTTCTCATTCGGACGAATGAGTACCATATCATCAACATAGACAACAATGATAAGAAGCGAATCATTTGCATGCTTAACATATAAGGTGCTCTCTGTTTGACTATCATTTGCATGCTAAGAAATTGGCACATTTGGATCAACGCTTGACTATACGTGTGAAAAAAGGCATCAAATTTTCATACATATCTTTGGAGTTAACTGATGTCTCATTAGTACATGAAAGTAAAGATAGAATTGTATCTTCCACAAAAAGAACATCACGACTAACCGAAATGCATTTAGTGTATGGATGATAAAAATGATAGCCTTTGCTTTTAGAGCTGTAGCCAATAAAAATACATTTTAATATTTTATCATCTAATTTTCTACATTTTTATTCAGACACTAATATATATTCCAAACAACCAAAGACACATAAATGAGCAATAGATGGCTTGCAACCATGCCAAGCATCATATGAAGTGATAGGTTGTAGTGCTTTGGTGGGATACTAATTAAGTGCATATGCTGGACACATACCAACCTCAAGCTAGAAGCTTTCTGGTAAAGCTCGATAGCTTTTGACCATACACCTCCCAATGTCCATCAGAGACCTACTCTTTCTCTTAGAAACTCTAGTTTTTTGAGGTGCATATGGCACTGTACACAAATGTTTTATCCCACACTCAACCAAAAATGCATTAGAATTAGAAGACATATATTCCCTCCCTCGATCAAAATGGAGGGTGGCCAATTTACATGATAAATTTTCAACCAAAACAGAAAACTGATTGAAGCACATAAACAATTTGGATACAATGCATTCACTTTGTAATACATTGAGTATTGCATGTTGTGGTCCAAGATTCTTCTTCTTCCTTGTGTTGTTCATGCGCTTTCCAACAATGACAATAAAAATTTTAGTTCTATTGAGGCTCCAATCTGTGAGGACCTTCAATTGTCTCTAAATCTCATTCCAATATATGGACATTTCATAATACAGTAAAATATGAAATTCATAAACAATAATGATAGAATAAGATATATAAAATGAAATACAACTCTTACCTTTTTCCCTCGTATTTGGAATTTGAAATAATGAAGATCATCATATCCCATGTTAAGTAAGTTCTCTCGAAAGTTAGCAAGGTAGTAATGCTGATTAAATAGAACTATCTTCTTATCATTGTTGGGTAGCTTTACATTAATTCCAAACGACAATAAAGATCCTTCAAAGCTCTGTAAAGGTATCCAATCTCCAAGTTTACACATCCAATGATCATAGTAAAATCTAATGTACAAAGAACAATGTTTTAAATAGCAAAATTATATACCTATGTCATTAATTTTACAAATATATCTATCCCCTTTTTACACTCTCTTTACATAACTCCAGTGCTGTCCTAGTAATCTTTCTACTACCTCATATGTAATATCTTTGCATAGGAACATTATAGGTGATTCTAAAAAAGGAAGACGTTGAAATATGAACATAAAACAATGGATTCCTAGAGTCCAATGTAGAGCTACTAATCTAGATGCTCATGTGAATTTCAAGGAGTTATGTATATCCATTAGTATCTTATGCTTGAATGATGATATGGACCAAAAATTAGGTTGTGTCCACTCTAGACTAAGACGAGAATGAACTTTCATAATCTCTAACCTTCCATAATTATCACTTGTAGAAGGAACAATGTATTTATGCATGAAGAAGAAGGCCACTAAGAGAAACATACTAAGATCACTAAGACATTCGACACAATAAAACATTTAAAATGGTAAAGAAATACTCATAATGGATAGAATATCTAGTTTTATTAAAGTTTTCAAAATTCATGGTTGACAGTGTGAAGACATGTTCTGCAATAACAACCATCCCACCATGCGTTTGATGCTTAAAGCCTAAGATCTTAGATTTCCAATCCATATCAAAATTTCCATGATCTCTAACATGATGAGGATCGAATCCACAAGCAAGCAAGGGGCTAGTTTAAGCAAGGGGCTTGCTTATCACAACTCCAGTACTTAGTGCTCTCTTTACATGAGCTAAAACTCCAAGAAGATGGCCCAAAAGAAGTCGGGATACATGCTCCTTTTATAGTGAGAAGTGTACCCCTAAAATCTAGGAACTACGTTTCCAAATCAGCCTCCTAACTTGGAGGACTTAGTTGAGATGACTTGGGGAGTGGTTGAGTGACGTTTCTTGATGGATCTCGTGGCTTTAGGCTTCCTTTGAATGCTCCACATGTCCATAAAAGAGCTTTGGATCAATTGGAGAATTTAAAGCTCCAACTAGGTGAATCTTTCATTGAAGTTTATAAGAATGCTAAGGCTCTTGTTTCTCCCTTGTTGCATGCTCAGGGTGACTTTATAATGAAAAAATGGATTAAAAAGGCCTCCCAAGGTCTTTCCAACATAAGAACAGAGAATCATTAAGATTAGATGCGACATTGGAGGACTTTGTGGTAGCCGCTTCTCACATTGAAGAGGCAAGAGTGCACTTTGAAGGTAGCATCCAACCACGCTATGTCAATTTCATTTACTCGATTGCGTAGCTTGAAAGGGAGTTAGCACTTAAGATGCAATAGAGCCAACATGAGGAGAACGACACTTTGTCACTTACATGCTACAATGATGAATGAGTAGTGAAACTTCAATGCAAAGTGGAGGAATTGCGGACTACTGAGGAAATACACAAGTAGGTATGGTGTGCTACATGCAACAATAGTTGCCACTCCAACGTGAACTCTCTAAATAGAGCAAGTATCAAATTTTTTGGCAAAAACGTTCATGAGGCTTGTGATTGCCTCTACTTCAAAGGAGCTCAACAAAGAGGTAACTCACAGGTCCCCAACACATTCTATGCTATCACTAAAAATTTCAACAATAGGGAGGAGAACCATTGAAACCAATTAAGATACTCTAGAACAATGATGTGCTATCACTACGGAGAGTATGGGCATGTACAAAGTAAGTGCTCCATGCCTGAGGGCACACCTCCATGTCAACATTGCCTCAATGCAAGGAACAATTATACAAGGGGTTGTCCCTATGATCTCCTTTCTTCCATTCACATGATTGCAATCTCGACACAAGAGGAAGGTATGGATCCATAGCCTTTTGCTGTTTCATCATGTACAACACCTACGATGACTAGATCTAGGCAAGTGGCAACAACCCATCTAGAAGAACAACGAACCAACGAGAAAGAAGTTGGTAAGGAGGATGATTTGAACAACCACCATGCTATTGAAGAAGCTTACGAAAGGATGAGTAGTGCATTGAAGGAGCAATAAACACTCCCTCAAGAGCATGCATATGATGTGAGTATTGAAGAAAGTTTGAAGGGAATTCATTATAAGGTTAGATTAAACCAATTCATTAAGATGGATGCCAAGGTAAGAAGGGATTTTCTTAATGGTACATAGTTTGCATACTTGACCCCACCACAAAGTATAGATGGATTCATGATGGTATTCCCCCTACTCCATTGGTAGCATACCACATTTCAAGGTTGATTGTTTCCATAAGAAGTTAGTTTTTTACACAAGTCATTATGGATGGTGGGCTTAGTGTCAAGGTGATGCCCGACTTCACATGAAGAAATTGAAACTTGACTTGAAGAAAGTTGCACCATTCATTGTGACATTGGTAGACCAATAGTGGATCATACCATTGGGAATTATTGAAAAGGTACTTATGATAATTCAAGGCTACCAATACTTGTTGGATTTTGTGGTACCATTGGGAGAGAAATATGCTATGGATCTCTAAAAAGACTAAAATCCAGTTGTAGATACAATAGGAGGAGTGCAACACTGCTAAAACAACTAGGTACACGATTATAGTGAGGCACTCTCTTCCTTGCCGCATGAAGAAGATAATCTACTTAATTGGATGATCAGTAGCCCAGAGTGCTGCACCATGGAAATAAGTGAAATATAATTAGATCAAAACGAACCTTGTCTATCCTCTACACAGAGAAGTGAATTTTCTACAAAAGAAGCACAAGTCGGCCCAATTTAGGTATAAATATGTATTTGCAATCATTGGATGATAAATTATGTGATTGAAAGAAAAAGGATACAGAAGAGTTAAAAACCAACATGTGGACCAACTTAAGTACTGCCTTTAAAGTGGGCCGACTATGTGATACCTCTAATGTAGCCAAGGTGGAAAACCAGGTTCCTAATATTCAGTAGCCAAGGTGGCCAAATTGGGTGCCTAAAATTTGATGAGCAAGTAATAAGTAGGCCATAGATTTTTGGTAGTCCATAGGAGATTAGGCACCTTTTTTTGGGTGATTCTCTTGGAGTTGGGCAGCTAAAACGTGAAGGACCACCACAAAGTGGGCACTTATGAGATATTGGGCAAGGGAGCAAGAAGCCTCCTTTTGTGAAAATTGGGCCATTTTTCCCAATGGAGTTGACTCCATCTGTAAAGCAAGTTGGACATGTACAATTCTTGCAGGTAGCTACTAGGAGCTAGTCACCTCCATGTGGGTTACTTGAACAAAGTGGAAAAAGTTTGTCCAAAGGCACTAGTGCATTGTTATGCTAACTGAAACTAGGCAAGCAAGCTAAATTCAATAATTTGCTGGATGCAAGACCAAAAGGTGTACAATCTGAGTAGCATCTCCAGAGACTAACTTTGACTTTGGGACTAGGGATGACCTTCCATTTCCACACATTCTAGATGGATGGACTAAGGAACATATGATGGAGCATCACTTGTCTACAAGTCCATCTAGGGTAGAAGGAAACAATACCAACATGGGATCTTCACGATTTTCCCATCCACTTCCTAGACATAAGGAGATGATCCTCCTTACATGATCATCATCATAATGGTGCACAAAACTCTTTAAAGTAGTAAATTTGATATTTAATTTGGATAGAAAATTTGAGAGTTCCTCCATCGATACTTGGATTTCTTCAAAGGTGTTAGAGGTTATATCACGGGTTCTTCTACACTTCTCTTTAGAAAGAGGTGTAAAAGCTAACTCTTGTGAAAAGTTACTGGAAAAATTTAATGGTACAGGGTTGTTTGGTTGATGAGATGAAGGCTGAGTTGAGGTTTTGGGACTCTTGTCCATGTGAAGAGAACCCCTATCCACTAGGATATGGGTCATGTGCCCAATCATGAAAGTTCAAGTTGAGGCCTTGCAAGACTAAGAAATCAAAAGAAAAACAACACAAAAGGTAAATCCTTACTACCACAAATATCTCATATAGAGCATGTATGATAGGATTTCCACCCTATGCAAGTCCCCTTGGTCCTCCAGGTGGAGAGGTGGCCTTCTCTATTGAGCCTCGATGGAAGGAAGCTTTTGCTTAGGACCCTTCTTTAATGAAGGTCACACGGACATTACTCTTGCCATGATTGCATATTGAAGTATGATCCTCTTGTCTTCTATAAAGCTGACCCAATCAATAGCAAAATAAGATATCGCTTATATGTGAACATCAAAGTGATAGACTCACTGGACGCCCACTTGAAGTGTACTTCAAATGCCTAAGCAACGTGATCTTTCCTATGAAATGAGTCACACTTTTTCTTTGCGCATGTACTAAGAGAGTAGGTTGCACAATTAACATTTGGCGTTGTAATTTTCAAATATATCAAACACCAAACATTTGATGCATTGATGGTTTGATTTTGGGTATGAAAAGGGGATGGAGGGAAAAGAGATTTTCTTAGTTATTTTTAAAAAGGTGTTTTTTTTTAGCTTTAATCATGCAGAGAATTTTGAATTAGAATAAAAAAATACCACTTGTGACCCTAAAAAGTGACAGGGTTCATTTAATGGTATCATGATGAATCTTACAACATTTCAAAATCTCTAAATTTTTGAGCCAAGTCTAATTACATGATTTCTTCTTTTTCTAAAAGTCAACCCTTGGAATCATGTCCCCTGCTCCCCCTTCAGGCCAATAATTTATAGGTGATAAAATGTGGCCAACACCCTCTTCTGATTGCTACATTACTAATCACTCCTTAATTTAAAAGGCCCATGTAAAGTTGATTTTTTCATAATGAAACATGTTCAATGATACATATTATTCTATAGCACTTGAATTTATAATACCATTCTATAGATGATAAAAAATGCTTTTCTCACATCACATAGATCATGAACCTTACACATCTTCAATAAACTTCACTACCAAACTAGTCTTAGCTAATGCTAGCACTAGTAATATGGGCCCTATAATATATACGTCATTTAGTAAAATGATGGTATTAATCTTAGAATCCATCGTTCATTCTCTCTAACTCCTTCGACATAATAAGAAGAGTTATTTTGTGCATGTGATAGTACTTCCATTTGAGTTAGGCTCAAGCGAAATGAAGAAATTATATTGAGAAGTACTCGGTTTGATGGAACCATTTCAAAATTTGAAACATATGAGCTAGTAATGGACATAAAATGAACATGATTTGATGGAATCTAATTGAATTGCATAGTAAACACATTCTTTAATTGACACAAACTTACCGTACCCAATCTTAGAAGCATAGATGTCTATAAAAGCCATTCCAAGCAATTTCTTGTTTCACTTTTGCATGATATTTTTTAACAACATGGTCATTCACCTTATAATTCTTGCACAAATATTTTTGCTTGTAACATTAATTATCATACTTGTGTTCTTTATTTGATTATACAACATGCTTATAAGTGGTGGATGAGTCTCAAGGAGAAAAATTCCATCCCTATGGATTGGACTTAGTTTGAAGCCTTTTTCTCAAAGATTTTCTTCCTAAGAATGAGGAAGAGAGGAAATGGAATGAGTGGGATAGGATTATACAGAGGTGTAGGGATTTTTTAGTCTACATATCCCACTACAGGGAGATCATATGGAAGCATGCGGGGTTAGATGACTTTGTGACGACCAGAGGATTTGTTAGGGGCTTACATAAAGCCATTAAGAGAGAGATAAGAAGAAATACACCTAAGAATTTGTAGGAGGCAATCAAATATGCTCAGATTTATGAGGACCATAACTATCCTTACTACACTTCTATGGAGATGGATCTGCCCCTCAAACCCTTTTTAATCAATGCAACAATTTAGTGACAACGGTACCTCGGAAGGTGCTATTGAAGCAGCACATTTTGGCATAACACCCAAAGTAGAGAGACTCCTAGCCTATGTGTACTACCACCACACTCCAATTTCAATTAAGGATACAAGAAGCCCAAAATTTTTGTACTTCGAAAACACAATGAAACTACCAAACATTCTCGACACTTCTAATCAGAAGAATTTCTCAAAGTGGGCAGGCGACCAACCAAGTATAACTCATCTCTGCCACCAAGTATGTTGTTTTGAAGGAGTGCTATTCAAATCAACAGTTAATGATTGGAATCAGCAAGGCCACTCACCTCGGCCCCTTGGAGTCTATAAAAGGAGATTGGGCACTCATTTTCCCATTTTGATATGGCTATCTCACATCACTCTCCATCTTGGAAGCACACAATCTCTATATTTGGAGTCTCATACATGATATCATTCCATTATGCCATTCCAAAGGAGCAACCAGCTCCCCTTACATGATGTAATCCTTGATATCCTCGAAAATCAAAGCGCTCAAACCAAATTGATCTTTTTCTTTGTGCCATGGTTACTGTGGATCTATGTATACCTTGCACAGTCAAGAACAGTTTTGATGAGAAAATCAGGAAGGAAGGGGTGTTAAGTTAGATGTTCTAGACATACTACTGAATGGAAGTCATGCAATCAGTAGTTCCAATATGGCTAGCGTGTGCGTGGGAAGCTTGATTCTGCATCGCATTTATTGACCATAACAATAGCGAAAAAATTGTCTGCCTGTTCTTGCGACGAAACTGAATGGCAGTCTATCTGCTGCACAGACAAAGGAAACGAAGAAGTGAAATCGAACTACTGAACTATATATAAACTTTTCCACAGAAGAAATGAGTTTCTCATATTAAATGAAGTCCATAGTAGTAGTGGGTGCGAGCTACAAAGGTTTTGCTTATTGTCTCTCCATAACAATAACAATACTAGTAGTACAGATAATAAGATCAGATCAAGAAGAAGCGTGCGGCCGCTGTGTGTTCATATGGACGGAGTTGTTGTCATTCAGCTTAAAATCCATAACAATAACAATACTAGTAGTACAGATAATAAGATCAGATCAAGAAGAAGCGTGCGGCCGCTGTGTGTTCATATGGACGGAGTTGTTGTCATTCAGCTTAAAATCCTGCATCATCAGGCCACAGCAGAAGAAGATAAGTGCAATGAATGATAGAAAACCATCAATGAATGATTAGAGAGAGAGGAGTCGAAAGAGGAGCAGGAGTTTGCTCTTGCCTGGGCAGCTCCCGCTGACGCGGCAGGAGGAGCGTACGTTGCTGACGGCCTTCGCTGAGATTGATGAGCGGGCGTATGCGGGAATAGAGCTGCAGATGCAGCTCGCGCTGGATGAACGCAGGATATTGCAGCATTTCCCCGCATAGGGAGGAGGGGGAGGATTCCTCCCCAGCACATACTGCCCACAGGCTGCGAAGAGTATCTGAGGGCTCGGGCATGCAGCATCAACGTCAGATGGTATCGTTATCACCATCATCAGCATCACGACAAATGCTGATCCAAAGAATAGTGCTGTCTTCGATGATGCCATATCTTTCGTGGCTTCCCCTCTGTCTCCCTCCAAACACTCTACGCCCCTTCGGAACAAGATGTAAGATGATGCTCTCCTTCTTTCACTGTAGTGAGAAAGAAATGGAGATGACAAGACGGATCTCTGAACAAGATGTAAGATGATACTCTCCTTCTTTCACTGTAGTGAGAAAGAAATGGAGATGACAAGACGGATCTCTGATGGCCTCTATATATATATATATATATATATATATATATATATATATATATATATATATATATATATATATATATATGTGTGTAGCGCGAGTCCGCGGAACAATTGGCATAAGTACTACAGATTAGGACTTTCAGACTCAATTCAATTCGGGCAATGACCAGAGTACTGCAGGAGCTTCAGACTCCATTGAATTCTGCCAAGACCAGATGGAAGAGTCAATCAAGTGTAGACTCCATTCAATTCTGCGCCTGACCAAATGGAAGCCTGGACTCGAATCCTTCAATCAAAGTCTCTCTCTCTGTCTTTCTCAACCCCAAGAACTGCACGACTCCCATATAATGCTCATGCTAACTCTCCGCGCTCTCTTAGGATTGAGACTGTATTTGTTTCAGTTGCGGCGTCTGCAAAGCAATTGGGAGCAAATGGAAAACGTCGGAAAAGAAGCGCAAATGAAAGACATCGAAAAAAAAAAAAGACACAGAGAAAGAGAGAGAGCCTTGTGTTGAAAAACCAATGTGCTGTCACATCTCAATCGTCATTTGTCAGTTATTGCCAGTCATCAACTATGCGGACTAATGCAACAAATTAAAAACTCGTCAAGGAAGTGTGAAGAGCATTTTTTCTTCGCCACGGACAACGACAAGGCGTGCACTGTGGCGGTGTCCACTCGTGTTACTTTCTTTTATTTCTTTTTAGTGTTTTACATTAGACGTATATAATGCCACGTCATCAAATCTCCCCTCAAGCTAAGAATGAGCTTGACTACAAAATGAAACAAATACATATGTCCATACAAAATGAAATCAACATGAAATGAAATCTAAATACAAACTAAAGCTTTCTAACTCCTAAAGTTCCTTTGAAGTAGATGAGCTTGTCGTTTGGAAGAGCTTTGGTGAAGATATCTGCCACTTCTTCTCCAGTGCTAATGTGAATCAGCTCCACTTCTCCTTCGATGACCTTCTCACCCATAAAGTGATAAAGAACTTCGATGTGCTTCGATCTCGCATGATAAACTGGATTCTTTGATAACATAATGCTACTCACATTGTCACAATAGATGAGCACCTTTCCGTTGATGTAGACTCCCATGTCTTCGAGTAGGTATTTAATCCATGTTGCTTCACAAACGGCTTGAGTAATACCTCTATATTCAGCTTCGGTACTTGACAATGCAACAGTTCGGTGCCTCTTGCTACTCCAAGTAATAGTTGCACTTCCAATTGAGAATGAAAATCCACTGGTCGACCTTCGATCCATGACATTTCCTGCCCAATCCCCATTTGTATATGCATATATACATGGCTGAACTTTTCTCTCTTAAACCAACCCAAAATTACATGTTCCTTTCACATATCGCAATATGCATCTCACCGCATCCAAGTGCAATCTACATGGTTTATGCATAAACTGACTCACCTAACGAACTGCAAAACTCAAATCCGGTGTTGTCTCTATTACATAAATCAACTCATGTTCCTATACACATTGGCATCATGCATTCTATCTTCCACAAAAACAACATCATGACTAACCAAAATGCATTTAGTCTATGAATGATACAGACAATAGCCTTTGCTTTTAGAACTATACCCAATAAAAATACATTTTACTATTTTATCATCTAACTTTCTACATTTTTTTTTCAGTCACTAATGCATATGCCAAACAACCAAAGACACATAAATGAGCATTAGATGGCTTGCAACCATGCCAAGCCTCATATGGAGTGATGGATTGTAGTGCTTTGGTGGAATACCTATTAAGTACATATGTCGCACACATAACAACCTCAAGCTAGAAGCTATGTGGTAAAGATTGACAACCCCTAGATCAAAATGGAGGTTGACCAATTTACATGATAACCAAAACCAAAAATTGATTGAAGCACATAAACAATGTGGATGGAATACATTCACTTGGTAACATTGAATATTGCGTGTTATGGTCCGAGCTTCTTCTTCTTCCTTGTGTTGTTCATGTGCTTTTGTAGACCTCAAACTCCAACAGCGGAAAAATTTAGTTCAATCGAGGCTCCATATCAAATTTGTCTTTCAATCTCATTCCAATCTATGTACATTTCATAATATAGTAAAACATATTTGAAAGTTGAATCTTGCTAAATGTCAATTTTTTGGTCACCAAAGGTACTCTCCTTCTGAATGGCAATGCACTGCAGTGGATTCTTCTTCTTGAGAGCTCTATCAGGATACCCTCAAAGTACAAAGCTGATCTCGAGATGTCACACATAGTAGTTCACATAGATGCTGCAAAATACACAAAAAACACAATGCACAAGGGACATAAGCAAGTAGCCCCCTATCAAGTGACAATAGCATCGAAATCTATCTTGTGGTAGAGCTTTAGTCAAAGTATCCGCAACATTATCTCAAGTATGAACCTTCTCAAGAATAATGCACCTAGTGGCTAAGCAACCTCTAATATAATGATACCTCACCTCAATGTGCATAATAGATACCTTCTCAAGAATAATGCGCTCAGTGGCTAAGAAATCTCTAATATAGTGATCCCTCAACTCAATGTGCTTGGTCTTTGCATGATAGATTGGATTCTTAATCGGCACTTTGACTATCACTAAGCAAATGTGGTACATGTTGAGGCATACCCATATCACAAGAAAGATGAGAAATCCACAATGATTCCTCACATGCCTCACTTGGTGCAGCATACTTTGCTTTTGTAGTACAAAGAGATATACATTCTTGAAGAAAAGATCTCCAAGAGGTAGCACCTATAGAAAAATGAAAAATGTACCTTGATATAGACTTCCAATTGTGTACACAACTAGCATAATTAGAATTTGTGTAACCAAAAACAGGCTTTCTTTCTACCCAAGAATAGGCACTTGTCATTGATGGTTTGATTTTCGGTATGAAAATGGGATGGAGGGAAAAAAGGTTTTTTTAGTTATTTTTAAAAAGGGGATTTTTTTTGAGCTTTAATCATATAGAGAATTTTGAATTAGAATAAAGAAATACCACTTGTGACCCTAAAAAGTGATAGGGTTCATTTAATGGTATCATGATGAGTCTTACAACATTTCAAAATCTTTAAATTTTTGAGCCAAGTCTAGTTACAAGATTTCTTCTTTTTCTAAAAGTCAACCTTTGGAATCATGTCCCCTGCTCCCCCTTCACGCCAATAATCTATAGGCGATAAACTGTGGCCAACACCCTCTTCTGATTGGTACATCACTAATCACTCCTTAATTTAAAAGGCCCATGTAGGGTTGATTTTTTGGTAATGAAACATGTTCAATGATACATATTATTCTATAGCATTCGAATTTATAATACCATTCTATAGATTATAAGTGATGCTTTTCTCACATCACATAAGTCATGAACCATACACATCTTCAATAAACTTCACTACCAAACTAGTCTTAGCCAATGTTAGCACTAGTAATATGGGCCCTATAATATATAAGCCATTTAGTAAAATGATGGTATTAATCTTAGAATCCATAGTTCAATCTCATTAACTCGTTCGACATAATAAGAAGAGTTATTTTGTGCATGTGAAAGTACTTCCATTGGAGTTAGGGTCAAGCGAAATGAAGAAATTATATTGAGAAGTACTGGGTTTGATGGAACCATTTCAAAATATGAAACATATGAGCTAGTAATGGACATAAAATGATCATGATTTGATGGAATCTAATTAAATTGCATAGTAAACACATTCTTTAATTGACACAAGCTTACCATACCCAATCTTAGAAGCATAGATGTTTATCAAAGCCATTCCAAGCACTTTCTTGTCTCACTCTTCCATGATATTTTTTAACAACATGGTCGTTCACCTTACAATTCTTGCACAAATATTTTTGCTTGTACAATTAATTATCATACTTGTGTTCTTTATTTGATTATACAACATGCTTATAAGTGGTGGATGAGTCTCAAGGAGAAAAATTCCATCCCTATGGATTGGACTTAGTTTGAAGCCCTTTTCTCAAAGAGTTTCTTCCTAAGAATGAGGAAGAGAGGAAATGGAATGTGTGGGATCGGATTATATAGAGGTGTAGGGATTTTTAGTCTACATATCCCACTACAGGGAGATCATATGGAAGCATGAGGGGTTAGATGACTTTGTGAAGACCAGAGGATTTGTTAGGGGCTTACATAAAGCCATTAAGAGAGAGATAAGAAGAAATACACCTAAGAATTTTGAGGAGGTAGTCAAATATGCTCACATTTATGAGGACTATAACTATCCTTAGTACACTTCTGTGGAGATGGATCTGCCCCTCAAACCCTTTTTAATCAATGCAACAATTTAGTGACAACACTACCTCGAAAGGTGCTATTGAAGCAACGCATTTTGGCATAACTCAGAACTTGGGTCAGTGGGTACATGACCCAAATCTGAGTGGATAGGGGGTCTCTTCATGTGCGTAAGAGTTCCAAAATGTCAACTCAACCTTCATCTCATCAACCAAACAACCATGTACCTTAAAGCTTTCTATTGACTTTTCTCAATAGTTAGCCTCTACACCTATTTCTAAAGAGAAGCCTAGAAGAACCTTGATTTCTCCTCTGACACCTTTGAAGAAACCTGAGTACCGATGGATAACCTCTCAAATTTTCTATCCTAATGAGTGCTATAGTCAACATGTAGATTGGCACTTTTCCATGTGGGAAGCCTTGAGGACCAATTTTTGTTTAATTTTTCCTCCCAATAACTCTTCAAAACGAGCTTTGGACTTGGAGAATTTAAAGCTCCAACCAGATAAATATTTTGATGAAATTTATACACATGCTAAGGCTCTTCTTCTTGCTTGTCGCATGTTTGAGGTGACTTTTTAGTAAAAAAATGGATTGAGAAGGCCCTCCCAAGGTCTTCCCAACATAAGCTTTGAGAATCATTAATGTTAGATGCTACATTAGAGGACTCTGTAGTGGGTGCTTCTCACATTGAAGAGGCAAGAGTGCACTAATTTGAAGACAATACTCAACCAAACTATGTCACTTTGATTCCATTGAGTAGCTTGAGTGGGAATTTGAAGCACTTAAAATGAAATGGATCCAACATGAGGAGAAAGTCAAATTTCCACCTACATGCTACAATGATGAGTGAGTAGTGCTTCGACACAAAGTGGAGGAATTGTGAATTACTCAAGAAATACATAGACAAATATGGTGTACTACATGCAACTACAGTGGCCATTCTAATGTGAACTCTCCAGACAGAGTAATTGTCCAATTTTGTAGCAAAAATGTTCATGAGGCTTGGGATCCCCACTACCTCAAAGGAACTAAACAAAGAGGTGATTTACAAGTTCCCGAAACATTTTTTGCTAGCAATTCAAATTTCCTCAATAGGAAGGAGAACCCTTCAAATCAATCAATATATACTAGACCATTGCTGTGCTATCACTATGGAGATTATGGGCATGTACAAAGTAAATGCTTTCTGCTTGAGGGCACACCTCCATCTCAACACTACCTTAATGCCAAGGACCATTATACAAGTATGTGGTCCTATGCAAAAACCTTCTTTTGGGAACTACCTTTACTTCATGACTTTTATGAATGATTTTTCTAGGCATGCATGGGTGTATCCATTGAAAGAAAAGGCCAAAGTGTTTTTGTGCTTCAAACAACTTTTGGTTTTGGCTAAAAATTTTTCAATTAAATTGGGAGCCCTCCATTTTGATCGAGGGGGGAATATATGTCTTCTGGTTTTAATCCATTTTTGGTTGAATGTGGGATAAAACATCAATGTATAATGCCATATACACCTCAATAGAATGGAGTTACGAAAAGGAAGAATATGTCTGTCATGGAGATACCGAGGTCTATGGTCAAAAGTCACGCTTTACCACATAGCTTCTAGCTTGGGGCTGTTATGTGTGCAACATATATATATTTGAAAGGTATCTCACCAAAGCACTACAATCTATCACTTTATTTGAGGCTTGGCATGGTCACAATCCATCTATTGCTCATCCATTTGTCTTTGGTTGTTTGTCATATGCAGTAATGTCTAAACAACAATGTAGAAGATTAGATGATAAAAAAATAAAATGTACGTTTGTTGGTTAGATTTCTAAAAGCAAAGGCTATCCTCTATATTGTCCATAGAATAAATGCATTTTGGTTAATCGTGATGTTGTTTCTGTGGAAGATGCAATTCAGCCATTACTTTCATGTACTAAGGAGACATCACTTAGCTCCAATGATGTGTACAACACTTTGCTACCTCTTTTTGCAAGTGGATAGTCAAGTGTGATCTAAATGAGGCAATTTATTCCTTCAAGTTCTGTTAAAACGGATTTAATTTTACCTTCTCCGTAGTAGAAATAGACGTTCACCCTATCATTTTAAGCTTCTCCCAGATATAGAATAGATACTTCTTTTGTGAGTTTAACAAAATATATAGTATATTGAGAGATAATCTAAAATATATGTGTGAATGGAGACAATAAAGTCTTTATCACTATTTGAAGATCAACTTCATACATAGTTCAATGGGATGCACATTGTGTGTGACCTGGGTGGATGATGTACTAATTATTGTACTTTACATGAAGAGTTGTTTCACATTACTTTGAATGAGATACATATTCCACATTTTCAAGTTGATCCGCATGCATCATTTGAAATGTGTGGCTTGGGGAATACCATCACTATTTTGGCATTCAATTTATGCATGTTCACAGAGTAATTGATTTCCGTCACATGTACACAAACACACACACACCAACAATCTTTATGTGTGTGTGTTTGTGTTCAAGGGGGGAGGATTCCTCCCCAGCACATGCTGCCCACAAGCATCATGTCTTCAATGATGCCATACCTTTCGTGGCTTCCCCTTTGTCTCCCTCCAAACACTGTATGCCCACTTGGATGTAGGACTTGCAGACGATGCTCTCCTTTTCCATATATATGGAACTCGTGATGACATCTTAATGAAAAACGCTCAATAATGATCAATACTACTCGATTGGTCACTCTAACGGAGTAAATCTATGTTAGTACTCTATCGCTAACTCTATAATGACAAATAGTTGCACCAAGACACACTCTTAGTGCACTAGTGGCTCCTTGTATCGTGTGTAAAGAGAGCAATGTTGAACAAGACCAACCCACAAGAACAACTAAGTCCAAAAAATTGCAAAAAGCATCAAACTTCCCCATGGATAAAGCTTTTGGGAGAAGCTCTCCAATATAATCATGTGCGGGCACATAGGCCAAACTGATCTCTCAAGCAGAGCCTCTTATCTCCTTTAAAATAATGATAGTGCACCTCGGTGCTCTCTGTGTG
Organism: Ceratopteris richardii; assembly: GCA_020310875.1. Classification (NCBI taxonomy): domain Eukaryota; kingdom Viridiplantae; phylum Streptophyta; class Polypodiopsida; order Polypodiales; family Pteridaceae; genus Ceratopteris; species Ceratopteris richardii. Next base: position 124,415,540 of record CM035414.1, read on the forward strand.
AGAATGAAACACATGGTTACTTGTAGCTCCCAATGTACTTTAATTGTGAGTAAAGATGGTGGTGGCACAACACTCACCACCACCAAAATCAGCCAAAAGGTGTTGGGGCCGTGCACATTTAACAATACTTGTGAAAGCTATCATATATTAAGCCCCACAACTAGAAGTGTCTATACTAGGCTGCTTCTTGCTCAATCAAGATATGCATGAACAATCAAGCATGAAGCAAAGACCACTTCTAGGAACACTAGTGTCATAGCAGTGAGCTCAATCCCAATAATAAAACAAAAGAATCTAAATCTAGAGGGAAATATCACCCTTTTGGATAAAACAACCCAAGTAGACGATTACCACTCAGGTCGCAGAAGATGCACTTATCCTCTTGGCCTAGGTTTGACACCTCGGTTATGCATATACTTGCTCAATTGAAAGAAAGAAAGTTAAATATTAGATTAGGGTAGGCATAAGTAACTCAAGCATACAAGAACCTCCTAATAGAGAACAACATTTAATGCATCTGTGACATTATGAAACACTCAATAATAAGCTTGTGTCCATAGGGCTAGTGATAGGTTTGCAATATTCAAGCCCAAATATGTTGAAATTCAATCTTCAATCTTACTACCTTTGGACACCTTGGATGAATTGTAAGGTGAATGACCATGTTGTTAAAACATATCATGGAAGAGTGAAACAAGAAAGAGGTTAGAATGGGTTTTGCAGACATCTCTACTTGTAGGATTGCTTATGTTAATCTTGTGTCAATTAACGAATGGGTTTACTATGCACTTAAAGTAATTTACATCATATCATTGATCATTTTATGTCCACTAATCGTCATATGTTTTATAATTTGAAATGGTGCCATCAAAAACATTATTTCTCAGTATAATGTGTTCGTTCCACTTTAGTACATCTAGTAGAAATTCTATCACATGTACAAAATAAATCAGAAAATCATCACTTATAATATATAGAATGGTATTATAAATTCAAGTACTATCAAAGAATATGTATCATTAAACATGTTTCATTAGGGAAAAAATCAACCCTACATGGGCCGTTTAGATTAAGGAGTGATTAGTGATGTATGAATCAGAAGAGGATGGTGGAGACATTCTATACCCTATAACTTATTGGGTTGAAGGGGGAAGATGGGACATGATTCCCATAGGTTCAATGTTGTCTTTTAGAGAACGAAGAAACCTCGAAATCAGGCTTGGCCCAAAAATTCAACAATTTTTAAATATAAAAACTCATCATAGTACCATTAAATGAACCCTATCACTTTTTAAGGGACAAAACTTCTATTTTTTAATTCCAATTCAAAACAATGCATATGTTTTAGCTCAAAAATTATAACCATTTTCAAAATAACTAAAATAATCTATTTTTACCTCTTCAACGTCCCATTTTCATACCCAAAATAAAAAGTCTTCTTTTCCCCCTTTACCTTCTCTACCATACCAATGAAGCTATGTTTCTTGTCCAGCCGTTCTCAATCCATCTTCTCTAGTAATAAAAACAACATGGAATCCCATGGAAAGTGATGAAAAGATGAAGTTCACACAATGACATACCACAACATTAAAACAATGGAAGGAAGTTTGCTACCACAAGAGTTTTGCAAACATGCATGTGTGTACATGCAAGCATCTGGATTCCATCCTTGTCGTGTTAGAGATAATGGAAATTTTGATCTTCATTGGAAAGGTAAGATCTTAGGCGTTTAGCATCAAACACATGGTGGGATGGTTGTTATTGGAGAACATGTCTTCACAATGTCCACCATGGAGTTGGAAAACTGTAATAGAACTAGATATTCTATACATTGTGAGTATTTCTTTACTATTTTAAATGTTTTATTGTGTTGAATGTCTTAGTGACCTCACTATGTTTCTCATTGTTAGAGTTATATTTCCTTCTAGTTTAGTGGAATAACAAACAATCCATAGTCAAGCACTTTCAAAGGATTGCATGCCAACATTGGGACACTAGTATTTCCAAATGTACCTCGTACTAAACTTATTGGTGAAAAGATCTTCTTTTACGTGCACAAATACATTGTTCCCTCTAGAAATGATAATTATGGAAGGCTAGAAATGATGAAAGTTGATTCTCTTCTTAGTCTAGAATGGACACAACCTGGTTTTTGGTCCTTACCATCTTTCAAAAATAAGATAGTAATGGAAATACATAATTCTTTGAATATCACATGAGCATCTAGATTAGTAGGTCTACATTGGACTCTATGAATCCATTGTTTTGTGTTCATATTTCAATGTCTTCCTTTTATAGAATCTCCTACAATGTCATTACTATGTAAAGATATTAGGTGAGGTTGTAGAGAGTTTATTAGGACAACACTCAAGATATGTAGAAGGATTGTCAAAAGCGGATAGATATCGTTGTAAAATTACGGACATACAATTTTGGTATTTAAATCATCATACTCCTTTGTAGATTAGATTTTATTATGATCATTATATGCGTAAACTTGGAGTCTAGATAACTTTACAAAGCTCTGAAGGATGTTTAGTTTCATTCGAAATTAATGTGAAATTACCCAACAATGATAAAAAGATATTCTTAGTTAATTAGCATTGGTACCTGGCTAACCTGAGAGAGAACTTACTTAACATGGGATGTGATGATTTTCATGAGTTCAAATTCCAAATACGAGGGAAAAATTTAAGAGTTTGACTCCATTTTATATATCTTATTCTATCATTATTGTTTATGAATTTCATTATGTTTTACTATGTTATGAAATGTCCATGGATTGGAATGAGATTGAAAGAAAAATTCAAGAGATTGGAGCATGGGTCAATCTAAAATTTAATTTTCCTTGTTGGAGTTTGCGGTCTGCAAAAGCACATGAACAACAAAAGGAAGAGGAGGAAGCTTGGAGCACAATACAAGATATTGACTGTATTACCAAGTGAATGTACAAAAAAAAGTGATATGTTAGGGTTATAAACATACATACAAGGCAAGGAAAAAATCTCCTAAAGATGGATGAAAGTGCCTCGATGGTCCAAGTGTGTTCACACACATTACTATGTAAATATATCAACAAATGCACCCCTAGGAGTGATGTGGTGAACAAGGAGCTAACACTCATGTATAAGGAAGTTCCAAGGTATGTGGAAAGAGATCAATCCACAAAAGAAAGTAAGCCCAAATCTTTGCGAAAAGATTCAAACTTCTCTCGATGCAGAGCCTTTGTGAAAAGCTATCGAATGTTATCCTATGTGGGCACATGTGCCAAACTGATCTCTCTAGTAGAGAACCTATCTTGGACATAACGATGGTAGATCTCAACCTGCTTTGTGGGAGCATGGAGCATAGGGTTCCTCAGAACTTCCAATGCACTCTACCTCTCAGTGAAGATGGTGATGGCAGAAGATTGACCAACACACACATCAGCCAAAAGGTGTGTGAGCCACAAAGACTCAACAACTTTTGTGAAAGTTGCCCAATAGTCAGCTTCACAACTTGAAGTGGCCTTAGCACGTTGCTTCTTGCTCAAACAATATACACATGAGCTACCAAGCATGAAACAAAAACCACTTTTATACACACGCTAGTCATAGTGACTAGCCGAATCCAAGTTAGAATAAGCATGTAAATCTAGTGATAGTGATATCCCTTGGGATAAAATAATTCAAGTAGCACGATACCACTCTAGTAAGGAAAGATGTGGCTAACCATCAACCAATTCTTCACATTGGGGCAATACATGAACCTGTTCATCTCTCAGATAATGAACAATATTAAGACGCGTTATGCATAAGTAAATCAATCATCCAATAGCCTTCTAATATATAACATCATCAAATGCATCTCCAACATCATGAAGACGCAATCGTAAACATATTTCCACAAGACTTGCAATAGGTTTGAAATATTCAAGGCCAAAATGTTGCAATAATGTGTCAACATATTTTTCTTGACACAAACCTATTCCACCATCAACTTACATATACTGAATCCCCAAATAATGATGCAAATTCCCGCAATTTGACATCTCCAAAGAGGCATGAAAATCAGCCTTGAAATCAACAAAATGTTTCTCATTTGGACCAATGATTACGATATCATCAACATAGACAACAATGATAAGAATCAAATCATTTGCATGCTTAACATATAAGGTGCTCTCTGGTTGACTATCATTTGCATGCTAAGAAATTGCCACATTTGGATCAACACTTGACTATACGTGTGAAAAAAGGCATCAAAGTGTCATACATATCTTTGGAGGTAACTGATGTCTCATTAGTACATGAAAGTAAAGGCAAGATTGTGTCTTCCACAAAAAGAACATCACGACTAACCAAAATGCATTTAGTCTATGGATGATAAAAATGATAGCCTTTGCTTTTAGAGCTGTAGCCAATAAAAATACATTTTAATATTTTATCATCTAATTTTCTACATTTTTATTCAAACACTAGTATATATGCCAAACAACCAAATACACATAAATGAGCAATAGATGGCTTGCGACCATGCCAAGCATCATATGGAGTGATAGGTTGTAGTGCTTTGGTGGGATACCAATTAAGTACATATGCTGGACACATAAGAACCTCAACCTAGGACCTTTCTGGTAAAGCTCGATAGCTTTTGACCATACACCTCCCAATGTCCATCAAAGACCTACTCTTTCTTTTAGAAACTCCAATTTCTTAAGGTGCATATGGCACTGTACACAAATGTTTTATCCCACACTCAATCAAATGTGCATTAGAATTAGAAGACATATCTTCCCTCCCTAGATCAAAACGGAGGGTGGCCAATTTACATGATAAATTTTCAACCAAAACAGAAAACTCATTGAAGCACATAAACAATTTGGATCAATACATTCACTTGGTAATACATTGAGTATTGTGTGTTGTGGTCCAAGATTCTTCTTGTTGCTTGTGTTGTTCATGCGCTTTCCAACAATGACAATAAATATTTTAGTTCTATTGAGGCTCCAGAATGTGAGGACCTTGAATTTTCTCTCAATCTCATTCCAATATATGGACATTGTATAATATAGTAAAATATGAAATTCATAAACAATAATGATAGAATAAGATATAAAAAATGAAATACAACTCTTACCTTTTTCCCTCGTATTTGGAATTTGAAATAATGAAGATCATCATATCCCATGTTAAGTAAGTTTTCTCGAAAGTTAGCAAGGTACTAATGCTGATTAAATAGAACTATCTTCTTATCATTGTTGGGTAACTTTACATTAATTCCAAATGACAATAAAGATCCTTCAAAGCTTTGTAAAGGTATCCAATCTCCAAGTTTACACATCCAATGATCATAGTAAAATCTAATGTACAAAGAAGTACGATGTTTTAAATAGCAAAATTATATACCTATGTCATTAATTTTACAAAGATATCTATCCCCTTTTTACACTCTCTTTACATAACTCCAGTGCTGTCCTATTAATCTTTCTACTACCTCATATGTAATATCTTTGCATAGGAACATTGTAGGTGATTCTAAAAAAGGAAGACGTTGAAATATGAACATAAAACAATGGATTCCTAGAGTTCAATGTAGAGCTACTTATCTAGATGCTTGTGTGAATTTCAAGGAGTTATGTATATCCATTAGTATCTTATGCTTGAAAGATGATATGGACCAAAAATTAGGTTGTGTCCACTCTAGACTAAGAAGAGAATGAACTTTCATAATCTCTAACCTTCCATAGTTATCACTTGTAGAAGGAACAATGTATTTGTGCATGAAGAAGAAGGTCACTAAGAGAAACATACTAAGATCACTAAGACATTTGACACAATAAAACATTTAAAATGGTAAAGAAATACTCATAATGGATAGAATATCTAGTTTTATTAAAGTTTTCAAACTTCATGGTTGAGAGTGTGAAGACATGTTCTGCAATTAGAACCATCCCACCACGCGTTTGATGCTTAAAGTCTAAGAGCTTAGCCTTCCAATCAATATCAAAATATCCATGATCTCTAACATGATGAGGATCGAATCCACATGCTTGCATGTACACACATACATCTTTGCAAAAATCTTGTGGTAGCAAGCCCCCTTCCATTGTTTTGATGTTGTGGTATGTCATTATGTGAAATTCATCCTTTCTCACCTACAAGTTGTGGTGGTTTCAATGGGATTCCAAGTTGTGAATATTACTATAGAAGTTGGATTGAGAAAGGTGTGAGTAGAAACATAGCTTCTGTGGTTGGGTACAGAAGGAATAGAGGGGGGAAAAGATGATTTATTTGATTTTGGGTATAAAAATGGGATATTCAGGAGGGAAAGAGACTTCCTTTGTATTTTTGAAAAAGGTTATTTTTTGAGCTTTAATCGTACAAGGAATTTCGAATTAGAATAAAAAATACCAGTGATAGGGTTCATTTAATGGTACCATGATGAGATTTTACATTTAAAAGTTTTTTAATTTTTGAGCCAAGCCTTATTACAAGATTTGATCTTTCTGTAAAAGACAATCCTCAACCTAGGGGAATCATGTCCCCTCTTCCCCCTTTAGCCCAATAATTTATAGGGTACATACTCTGCCCAGCTCCCTCTTCTGATTGGTTCATCACTAATCACTCCTTGATTTAAAAGGCCCATGTACGGTTGATTTTTTCGTAATGAAACATGTTCAATGATACATATTTTTCTATAGCATTTGAATTCATAATACCATTCTATAGATTATAAGTGATGCTTTTCTCACATCACATAGATCATGAACCATACACATCTTCAATAAACTTTAGTACCAAATTGGTCTTAGCCAATGCCTACCACTAGTAATTTGGACCCTATAATATATAATGCATTTGGTAAAATGACGATATTAATATTAGAATCCTTAGTTCAATCTCGAACTCATTCAACATAATAAGAAGACTTATTTTGTGCATGTGATAGTACTTCCATTAGAGTTAGGCTCAAGCGAAATGAAGAAATTATATTGAGAAGTACTCTATTTGATGGCACCATTTAAAAATATGAAACATATGAGCTAGTAATGGACATAAAATGATCATGATGTGATGGAACTTAATTAAATTGCATAGTAAACCCATTCTTTAATTGACACAAGATTACCATACCCAATCTTAGAAGCAGAGATGTCTACAAAAGCCATTCCAACCTCTTTCTTGTTTCACTCTTCCATGATATTTTTTAACAACATGGTCATTCAGCTTACAATTCTTGCACAAATATTTTAGACTGTATGACTAATTCTCATGCTTGTGTTCTTTATTTGAATATTATAAAACATTAATAGATTTTTTTCTAATATAAGGAACGCCAAATTTCCTCTTACCTTTATTATATGAAATAAAAGCTTGATCTAGAAATAACATGATGAATGTACTATTTCAATTGATCTTCTTATAAAAGAAAATAAGTGTCGTTCAAATGATAAGGCTTTGAATTTCCTTGCATCATCAAATAAAGAGTAGAAGAAAATCTTTGATAGTTTGAAGTACCTCAATAAGAATAATCTAAAAAGAGGAATCATCTAGAAAACCCCAACAAAGATAATCAAGTGTTTATTGAGAATCATTGATTTTTATATAAAAAAAGGGACTCATAGAATCCCTTTACTTATGTGCTAACTCTCCAACTATTTTCAAAAGTAAGCATCATAAACCTTGTTTTTTGATTGATCTCCATCATTTAAAGGGCACCCAATCTGCGTATCGTGTGCTAGAAGCAAGTCTATCGCTTGGACCACATGCTTATAAGTGGTGGATGAGTCAGAAGGAGGAAAATTCCATCCCTACGGATTGGACTTAGTTTGAAACCCCTTTTTTCAAAGAGTTTCTTCCTGAGAATAAGGGAGAGAGGAAATGGGATGAGTGGGATAGGATTATACACAGGTGTCGGACTATTTCAGTCTACATATCCCACTATACGGATATCATATGGAAGCATGAGGGGTTAGATGCCTTTTGGAAGACCAGAGGATTCTTTAGGGGCTTACATAAAGCCATTAAGAGAGAGATAAGAAGATATATACCTAAGACTTTTGACGAGGCGATCAAATATGCTCAACAATATGAGGACCATACCTATCCTTAGGATAGTCCTATGGAGATGGATGTGCCCCTCAAATGCTTTTTAATCAATGCAATAATTTAGTGACAACACTACCTCCAAAGGTGCTAGTGAAGCAGCTCATTTTGGCATAACACCCAAAGGAGGGCACCTCCTAAGCCATGTGTACTACCACCACACTTTGGTTTCAATTAAGGATAAAAGAAGCTTAAAATTGTTGCACTTCCAAAACACAACGAAATTGCCACACATGCTCAACACTTCCATATTAAGGCATCTCTTCTACCTAATTTTTGCATGACCATATTAAGGAAACTCTGTGACCACCCAAGTCTTGGCATTTGTTGCTATGTGGGGTAGAAAGTGAATTCTTCCAAGAGTTGCTAGTAAGAGGTAAAAGGGTCAGAAATCGTAGAAGAAGCCACTAAATGGCCATGTGGATATCAGGTACAATTAGAAGAACTTCTCAAAGGGGGTAGGTGACCAACCAGGAATAACTCATCTCTACCTCCAATCATGTTGTTTTGAAGCAGCGATATTTAGATCATTAGTTAATGATTGGAATGAGAAAGGGCACCCATCTTGGCCCCTTGGAGTCTATAAAAGCAGATTGGGCACTCATTTGCCCCTTTTGATATGGCTATCTCACTTCACTCTCCATCCTGGAAGTACACAATCTCTACCTTTGGAGTCCCATACATGCTATCTCTTTGTCTACTCACTATGCATTGTGGTGACTCTATGGTGATTATAGAGAGTTTGGGCTACTTTCTTGTGGAGGATATCCTCTCTATGTATCCTCACAACCTTTTCCTAGTTTTGTTGTAGTCCTAGAGTATATTGTAGAAGAAGTCTTGGTAAGTGTGTGCACTAATCTTCTAAAAAGAGGTCTTGGATCTCACTTCTATAGTTTAGCATCCCAGATAGGAGCCTTGCATGCTCTGTGTGAAATATCTATGGAAGTAAGCGTTTATTTTTTGTAATCTTTTTCTTTTGATTTTTGAGTCTTGTTATGCCTCAATCGAAACTAGGATGAGTGGGTACATGACACATATCCGTGTGGATAGGGGGTCTCTTCATGTGCAGAAGAGTCCCAAAACCTCAACTCAACCTTCCTCTCATCAACCAAACAACCCTGTACCTTCAAACCTTTCTAGTGACTTTTCTCAAGAGTTAGCCTTTACACCTCTTTCTAAAGAGAAGCGTGGAAGAACCGTTGATTTCTTCTCTAACACCTTTGAAGAAATCGGAGTACTGATCGGGGACCTCTCAATATTTCTACCCAATTTGAATATCAAATTTATTACTTTCAAGAGTTTAATGCATGAAGATGTTGATGATCATTTAAGGAGTTTCATCTCCTTATGTCTAGGAAGGGGACTGGAAAACCGTGAAGATGCCATGGTACTGTTTCATTCTGCCCTAGATCGACTTGTAGACAAGTGCTATAGTCAACATGCAAATGGAAACTTTTCCATGTGGGAAGTCTTGAAGAACACTTTTTGTTTGGGGTTTCCTCCCAGTAACTCTTCAAAATGAGCTTTGGATCAATTGGAGAATTTAAAGCTCCAACTAGGTGAATCTTTCATTGAAGTTTATAAGATGCTAAGGCTCTTGTTTCTCACTTGTTGCATGCTCAGGGTGACTTTATAATGAAAAAATGGATTCAAAAGGCCTCCCAAGGTCTTTCCAAACTAAGAACAGAGAATCATTAAGGTTAGATGCGACATTGGAGGACTTTATGGTAGCCGTTTCTCACATTGAAGAGGCAAGAGTGCACTTTGAAGGTAGTAGTCAACCACGCTATGTGAATTTCATTTACTCGATTGCGTAGCTTGAGAGGGAATTAGAAGCACTTAAGATGCAATGGAGCCAACATGAGGAGAAGGACACTTTGTCACTTACATGCTACAATGATGAATGAGTAGTGAAACTTCAATGCAGAGTGGAGGAATTGCGGACTACTGAGGAAATACACAAGTAGGTATGGTGTGCTACATGCAACAATAGTTGCCACTCCAACGTGAACTCCCTAAATAGAGCAAGTATCCAATTTCTTGGCAAAACGTTCATGAGGCTTGTGATTGCCTCTACTTCAAAGGAGCTCAACAAAGAGGTAACTCACAGGTCCCCAACACATTCTATGCTATCACTAAAAATTTCAACAATAGGGAGTAGAACCATTCAAACCAATCAAGAAACTCTAGACCAATGATGTGCTATCACTACGGAGAGTATGGGCATGTACAAAGTAAGTGCTCCATGCCTGAGGGCACACCTCCATGTCAACATTGCCTCAATGCAAAGAACCATTATACAGGGGGCTCTCCCTATGATCTCCTTTCTTCCATTCACATGATTGCGATCTTGACACAAGAGGAAGGTATGGATCCATAGCCTTTTGCTGTTTCATCGTGTACAACACCTAGAATGACTAGATCTAGGCAAGTGGCAACAACCCATCTAGAAGAACAACAACGAACCAACGAGAAAGAAGTTGGTAAGGAGGATGATTTGAACAACCACCATGCTATTAAAGAAGCTTACGAAAGGATGAGTAGTGCATTGAAGGAGCAATAAACACTCCCTCAAGACCATGCATAGGATGTGAGTATTGAAGAAAGTTTGAAGGGAATTCATTATAAGGTTAGTTTATACCAATTCATTGAGATGGATGCCAAGGTGAGAAGGGATTTTCTTAATGGTATATAGATTGCATAATTGACCCCACCACAAAGTGTAGATGGATTCATGATGGTATTCCCCCTACTCCATTGGTAGCATACCACACTTCCCAAGAGACCTCTTTTCTTCTTCTGTTGGGAAGACCTTGGTTGAGGCAATCCAAGGCATTAGAAGATTGGGAGAGAAATATGCTATGGATCTCTAAAAAGACTAAAATCCAGTTGTAGATACAATAGGAGGAGGAGTGCAACACTACTAAAACAACTAGGTACACGATTATAGTGAGGCACTGCCTTCCTTGCCGCATGAAGAAGATAATCTACTTAATTGGATGATCAGTAGCCGAGAGTGCTGCACCATGGAAATAATTGAAATATAATTAGATCAAAACGAACCTTGTTATCCTCTACACACAAAAGTGAATTTTCTACAAAAGAAGCACAAGTCGGCCCAATTGAGGTATAAATATGTATTTGCACTCATCGGATGAGAAATTATGTGATTGAAAGAAAAAAGATACATAAGAGTTAAAAACCAACTTGTGGACCAACTTAAGTAATGCCTTTAAAGTGGGCCGACTATGTGATGCCTCTGATGTAGCCAAGGTGGAAAACCAGGTTCCTAATATTCAGTAGCCAAGTTGGCCAAATTGGGTGCCTAAAATTTGATGAGCAAGTAATAAGTAGGCGATTGATTTTTGGTAGTTCATAGGAAATTAGGCAAGTCACCTACCCACTTTGAGAAATTCTTATGATTGCACCTGATATCCACATGGCCATTTGGTGACTTCTCTTGCAATTTCTGACCCTTTTACCTGTTACTAGCAAGTCTTGGAAGAACTCACTTTTTACCCCACATAGCAACAAATTCTGAGACTTGGGTGGTCATAGAGTTGCCTTAATATGGTCATGCCAAAATTAGGTAGAAGAGATGCCTTAATATGGAAGTGCCGAGAATGTGTGGAAGTGTCGTTGTGTTTCGGAAGAGCAAAAATTTTGGGATTCTTGTATCCTTAATTGAAAATGGAGTGTGGTGGTGGTACACACGGGCTAGGAGTTTCCCTACTTCAGGTGTTGTGCCAAAATGAGTTGCTTCCATAGCATCTTTGTAGGTAATTTTATCGCTAAATTATTGCAATTGATTAAAGGGAGGAAAGGAGGGGAGGTGGGGTCACCCTATGATAGGATTCCCACCCTATGCAAGTCCCCTTGGTCCTCGAGGTGGAGAGGTCGCCTTCTCTATTGAGCCTCGATGGAAGGAAGCTTTTGCTTAGGACCCTTCTTTAATGACGGTCACACCGACATTACTCTTGCCATGATTGCATATTGAAGTATGATCCTCTTGTCGTCTGTAAAGCTGACCCAATCAATAGCAAAATAAGATATCGCTTATATGTGAACATCAAAGTGATAGACTAGACGCCCACTTGAAGTGTACCTAAATGCCATGGTACTGTTTCGTTCTGCCGTAGATCGACTTGTAGACAAGTGGTATAGTCAACATGCAAATGGGAACTTTTCCATGTGGGAAGTCTTGAAGAACACTTTTTGTTTGGGGCTTCCTCCCAATAACTCTTCAAAATGAGCTTTGGATCAATTGGAGAATTTAAAGCTCCAACTAGGTGAATCTTTCATTGAAGTTTATAAGATGCTAAGGCTGTTGTTTCTCACTTGTTGCATGCTCAGGGTGACTTTATAATGAAAAAATGGATTCAAAAGGCCTCCCAAGGTCTTTCCAAACTAAGAACAGAGAATCATTAAGGTTAGATGCGACATTCGAGGATTTTGTGGTAGCCGTTTCTCACATTGAAGAGGCAAGAGTGCACTTTGAAGGTAGTAGTCAACCACGCTATGTGAATTTCATTTACTCGATTGCGTAGCTTGAGAGGGAATTAGAAGCACTTAAGATGCATTGGAGCCAACATGAGGAGAAGGACACTTTGTCAGTTACATGCTACAATGATGAATGACTAGTGAAACTTCAATGCAAAGTGGAGGACTTGCAGACTACTGAGGAAATACACAAGTAGGTATGGTGTGCTACATGCAACAATAGTTGCCACTCCAACGTGAACTCTCTAAATAGAGCAAGTATCCAATTTTTTGGCAAAACGTTCATGAGGCTTGTGATTGCCTCTACTTCAAAGGAGCTCAAGAAAGAGGTAACTCATAGGTCCCCAACACATTCTATGCTATCACTAAAAATTTCAACAATAGGGAGTAGAACCATTCAAACCAATCAAGATATTCTAGACCAATGATGTGCTATCACTACGGAGAGTATGGGCATGTACAAAGTAAGTGCTCCATGCCTAAGGGCACACCTCCATGTCAACATTGCCTCAATGCAAAGAACCATTATACAGGGGGCTGTGCCTATGATCTCCTTTCTTCCATTCACATGATTGCGATCTTGACACAAGAGGAAGGTATGGATCCATAGCCTTTTGCTGTTTCATCGTGTACAACACCTAGAATGACTAGATCTAGGCAAGTGGCAACAACCGATCTAGAAGAACAACAACAAACCAACGAGAAAGAAGTTGGTAAGGAGGATGATTTGAACAACCACCATGCTATTGAAGAAGCTTACGAAAGGATGAGTAGTGCATTGAAGGAGCAATAAACACTCCCTCAAGACCATGCATAGGATGTGACTATTGAAGAAAGTTTAAAGGGAATTCATTATAAGGTTAGTTTATACCAATTCATTGAGATGGATGCCAAGGTGACAAGGGATTTTCTTAATGGTATATAGATTGCATAATTGACCCCACCACAAAGTGTAGATGGATTCATGATGGTATTCCCCCTACTCCATTGGTAGCATACCACACTTCCCAAGAGACCTCTTTTCTTCTTCTCTTGGGAAGACCTTGGTTGAGGCAATCCAAGGCATTAGAAGATTGGGAGAGAAATATGCTATGGATCTCTAAAAAGACTAAAACCCAGTTATAGATACAATAGGAGGAGGAGTGCAACACTGCTAAAACAACTAGGTACACTATTATAGTGAGGCACTACCTTCCTTGCCGCATGAAGAAGATAATCTACTTAATTGGATGATCAATAGCCGAGAGTGCTGCACCATGGAAATAATTGAAATATAATTAGATCAAAACGAACCTTGTTATCCTCTACACACAAAAGTGAATTTTCGACAAAAGAAGCACAAGTCGGCCCAATTGAGGTATAAATATGTATTTGCACTCATCGGATGACAAATTATGTGATTGAAAGAAAAAAGATACATAAGAGTTAAAAACCAACTTGTGGACCAACTTAAGTAAGGCCTTTAAAGTGGGCCGACTATGTGATGCCTCTTATGTAGCCAAGGTGGAAAACCAGGTTCCTAATATTCGGTAGCCAAGTTGGCCAAATTGGGTGCCTAAGATTTGATGAGCAAGTAATAAGTAGGCGATTGATTTTTGGTAGTTCATAGGAAATTAGGCAAGTCACCTACCCACTTTGAGAAATTCTTATGATTGCACCTGATATCGACATGGCCATTTGGTGACTTCTCTTGCAATTTCCAACCCTTTTACCTCTTACTAGCAAGTCTTGGAAGAACTCACTTTTTACCCCACATAGCAACAAATTCTCAGACTTGGGTGGTCACAGAGTTGCCTTAATATGGTCATGCCAAAATTAGGTAGATGAGATGCCTTAATATGGAAGTGCCGAGAATGTGTGGAAGTGTCGTTGTGTTTCGGAAGAGCAAAAATGTTGGGATTCTTGTATCCTTAATTGAAAATGGAGTGTGGTGGTGGTACACACGGGCTAGGAGTTTCCCTACTTCAGGTGTTGTGCCAAAATGAGTTGCTTCCATAGCATCTTTGTAGGTAATTTTATCGCTAAATTATTGCAATTGACTAAAGGGAGGAAAAGAGGGGAGGTGGGGTCACCCTATGACGGTCACACCGACATTACTCTTGCCATGATTGCATATTGAAGTATGATCCTCTTGTCGTCTGTAAAGCTGACCCAATCAATAACAAAATAAGATATCGCTTATATGTGAACATCAAAGTGATAGACTAGACGCCGAGTTGAAGTGTACTTCAAATGCCTAAGCAACCTCTTTCCTATGAAAGAAGTCACACTTTTTCTTTGCGCATGTACTAAGAGAGTAGGTTGCACCATTAACATTTGGCGTTGTAATTTTCAAATATATCAAACACCAAACGTTTGATGCATTGATGGTTTGATTTTGGGTATGAAAATGGGATGGAGGGAAAAGAGATTTTTTTAGTTATTTTTAAAAAGGTTTCTTTTTTTAGCTTTAATCATACAGAGAATTTTGAATTAGAATAAAAAAATACCACTTGTGACCCTAAAAAGTGATAGGGTTCATTTAATGGTATCATGATGAGTCTTACAACGTTTCAAAATCTCTAAATTTTTGAGCCAAGTCTAATTACAAGATTTCTTCTTTTTTAAAAAGTCAACCTTTGGAATCATGTCCCCTGCTCCCCCTTCAGGCCAATAATTTATAGGCGATAAACTATGGCCAACACCCTCTTCTGATTGGTACATCACTAATCACTCCTTAATTTAAAAGGCCCATGTAAAGTTGATTTTTTCATAATGAAACATGTTCAATGATACATATTATTCTATAGCATTTGAATTTATAATACCATTCTATAGATTATAAGTGATGCTTTTCTCACATCACATAGATCATGAACCTTACACATCTTCAATAAACTTCACTACCAAACTAGTCTTAGCCAATGCTAGCACTAGTAATATGCGCCCTATAATATATAAGTCATTTAGTAAAATGATGGTATTAATCTTAGAATCCATAGTTCAATCTCTCTAACTCCTTCGACATAATAAGAAGAGTTATTTTGTCCATGTGATAGTACTTCCATTAGAGTTAGGCTCAAGCGAAATGAAGAAATTATATTCAGAAGTACTGGTTTGATGGAACCATTTCAAAATATGAAACATATGAGCTAGTAATGGACATAAAATGATCATGATTTGAGGGAATCTAATTAAATTGCATAGTAAACACATTCTTCAATTGACACAAGCTTACCGTACCCAATCTTAGAAGCATAGATGTCTATAAAAGCCATTCCAAGCACTTTCTTGTTTCACTCCTCCATGATAGTTTTTAACAACATGGTCATTCACCTTATAATTCTTGCACAAATATTTTTGCTTGTATGATTAATTATCATACTTGTGTTTTTTATTTGATTATACAACATGCTTATAAGTGGTGGATGAGTCTCAAGGAGAAAAATTCCATCCCTATGGATTGGACTTAGTTTGAAGCCCTTTTCTCAAAGATTTTCTTCCTAAGAATGAGGAAGAGAGGAAATGGAATGAGTGGGATAGGATTATACAGAGGTGTAGGGATTTTTTAGTCTACATATCCCACTAGAGGGAGATCATATGGAAGCATGAGGGGTTAGATGACTTTGTGAAGACCAGAGGATTTGTTAGGGGCTTACATAAAGCCATTAAGAGAGAGATAAGAAGAAATACACCTAAGAATTTTCAGGAGGCAATCAAATATGCTCAGATTTATGAGGACCATAACTATCCCTACTACACTTCTATGGAGATGGATTGGCCCCTCAAACCCTTTTTAATCAATGCAACAATTTAGTGAAAACAGTACCTCGAAAGGTGCTATTGAAGCAGCACATTTTGGCATACCACCCAAAGTAGAGAGACTCCTAGCCTATGTGTACTACCACCACACTCCAATTTCAATTAAGGATACAAGAAGCCCAAAATTTTTGCAAGATTTTTGCGTTCTACGAGATACCTTTATGCAAGATTTGCCACATGAGAACGGATTTCTTGATCTCAATAAGGGGGTGCCAAATCGACATGAACTTGAGTTCCCATCAAAGTTTGGTCCAAGAAAGGCACCACACCTTGTTAAGAGTGTGATGAACATCTAAGTTTTCTTTGAAGTTGGGAATTCTGGATAGTTTCCTACCATTGCTCCATTTGAGGCCCTCTAGGCAAGGAAGATCTTGTCCGTAGAGAAGGCGGGTAGTTGAGTGGTCCCACACTAAACACCTGTTTTGAAGAAGAGTCCATTCTTCGAGAGAAATTCTATGTCTTGGGTCTAATTCTTCAAATCTAATCCACTGGCCAGTCTCTTGTTTCCAGAGTTGTTTCCATTGTTTGTACCCCTTGTTCCACAATCGCTTAGCCGTTTGGAGGTTCCAAGACTCCACCTCCCTTAAGCCCCTGATCGGGAACCAGATAGAGTCATTTTGTCTTATCCCAGCAGCCCACTTCCACTCATCACTAACTCTGATGAATTGTTTGGCTTTGTTCCAACTCTTCCATAAGGAACACACGAGGCATTTTGTATTCTCTCGCTACCACAGCTTTGATGAGAAAATAAGGAAGGAAGGGGTGTTAAGTTAGATGTTCTAGACATACTACTGAATGGAAGTCATGCAATCAGTAGTTCCAATATGGCTAGCGTGTGCGTGGGAAGCTTGATTGTGCATCGCATTTATTGACCATAACAATAGCGAAAAATTTGTCTGCCTGTTCTTGCGACGAAACTGAATGGCAGTCTATCTGCTGCACAGACAAAGGGAACGAAGAAGTGAAATCGAACTACTGAACTATATATGAACTTTTCCACAGAAGAAAGGAGTTTCTCATATTAAATGAAGTCCATAGTAGTAGTGGGTGTGAGCTACAAAGGTTTTGCTTATTGTCTCTCCATAATAATAACAATACTAGTAGTACAGATAATAAGATCAGATCAAGAAGAAGCGTGCGGCCGCTGTGTGTTCATATGGACGGAGTTGTTGTCATTCAGCTTAAAATCCTGCATCATCAGGCCACAGCAGAAGAAGAAGATAAGTGCAATGAATGATAGAAAACCATCAATGAATGATTAGCGAGAGAGGAGGAGGAGTTTGCTCTTGCCTGGGCAGCTCCCGCTGACGCGGCAGGAGGAGCGTACGTTGCTGACGGCCTTCGCTGAGATTGATGAGCGGGCGTATGCGGGAATAGAGCTGCAGATGCAGCTCGCGCTGGATGAACGCAGGATATTGCAGCATTTCCCCGCATAGGGAGGAGGGGGAGGATTGCTCCCCAGCACATACTGCCCACAGGCTGCGAAGAGTATCTGAGGGCTCGGGCACGCAGCATCAACGTCAGATGGTATCGTTATCACCATCATAAACATCACAACAAACGCTGATCCAAAGAATAGTGCTGTCTTCGATGAGGCCATATCTTTCGTGGCTTCCCCTCTGTCTCCCTCCAAACAGTGTACGCCCCTTCGGAACAAGATGTAAGATGATGCTCTCCTTCTTTCACTGTAGTGAGAAGGAAATGGAGATGACAAGACGGATCTCTGATTTTATATATATATATATATATATATATATATATATATATATATATATATATATATATATATATATATATATATATATAGGGAGAGTCCGCGGAACAATTGGCACAAGTACTACAGATTAGGACTTTCAGAGTACTGCAGGAGCTTCAGACTCCATTGAATTCTGCCAAGACCAGATGGAAGAGTCAATCAAGTTTAGACTCCATTCAATTCTGCGGCTGACTAAATGGAAGCCTGGACTCGAATCCTTCAATCAAAGTCTATCTCTCTCTGTCTTTCTCAACGCCCATGAACTGCACGACTCCCATATAATGCTCATGCTAACTCTCCGCGCTCTCTTAGGATTGAGACTGTATTTGTTTCAGTTGCGGCGTCTGCAAAGCAATTGGGAGCAAATGCAAAACGTCGGAAAAGAAGCGCAAATGAAAGACATCGAAAAAACAAACCAAAAAAAAAAAAAAAAAAACACAGAGAAAGAGAGAGAGCCTTGTTTTGAAAAACCAATGTGCTGTCACATCTCAATCGTCAATTGTCAGTTATTGCCAGTCACCAACTATCCGGACTAATGCAACAAATTAAAAGCTCGTCAAGGAAGTGTGAAGAGCATTTTTTTCTTCGCCACGGACAACGACAAGCACGGCATGTCAACCAAGATCATTAAAACTTTTCTATATAGATGGAACTCGTGATGGCATCTCGATGAAAAACGATCCAACTCAACTCACTCACATCCTTTACGTATAAAAGTAGGTAACTCTTGTGTGTTTGCGCAGCCATGGCAGAGGCATCGTCGTCCTCCTCATTACATCAGAGATGACAGAGATACACCCGGACAAGGCGTGCACTGTGGCGGTGTCCACTCGTGTTACTTTCTTTCATTTCTTTTTAGTGTTTTACATTATACGTATATAATCCACGTCATCAGATCTCCCCCTCAAGCTCAGAATGAGGTTGAGTACAAAATGAAACAAATACATATGTCCATACAAAATGAAATCAACATGAAATGAAATCTAAATACAAACTAAAGCTTTCTAACTCCTAAAGCTCCTTTGACGTAGATGAGCTTGCGTTTGGAAGAGCATTGGTGAAGATATCTGCCACTTCTTCTCCAGTGCTAATGTGAATCAGCTCCACTTCTCCTTCGATGACCTTCTCACCCATAAAGTGATAAAGAACTTCGATGTGCTTCGATCTCGCATGATAAACTCGATTCTTTGATAACATAATGCTACTCAGATTGTCACAATAGATGAGCACCTTTCCGTTGATGTAGACTCCCATGTCTTCGAGTAGGTATTTAATCCATGTTGCTTCACAAACAGCTTGAGTAATGCCTCTATATTCAGCTTCGGTACTTGACAATGCAACAGTTCGGTGCCTCTTGCTACTCCAAGTAATAGTTGCACTTCCAATTGAGAATGAAAATCCACTGGTCGACCTTCGATCCATGACATTTCCTGCCCAATCCCCATTTGTATATGCATATATACATGGCTGAACTTTTCTCTCTTAAAACAACCCAAAATTACATGTTCCTTTCACATATCGCAATATGCATCTCATTGCATCCAAGTGCAGTCTACATGGTTTATGCATAAACTGACTCACCTAACGAACTCCAAAACTCAAATCCGGTCTTGTCTTTGTTACATAAATCAACTCATTTTCCTATACACATTGGCATCATGCATTGTATCTTCCACAAAAACAACATCATGACTAACCAAAATGCATTTAGCCTATAAATGATACAGACAATAGCCTTTGCTTTTAGAACTATACCCAATAAAAATACATTTTACTATTTTATCATCTAATTTTCTACATTTTCTTTTTAGTCATTAATGCATATGCCAAACAACCAAAGACACATAAAGAGCATTAGATGGCTTGCAACGATGCCAAACCTCATATGGAGTGATAGATTGTAGTGCTTTGGTGGGATACCTATTAAGTACATATGTCGCACACATAACAACCTCAAGCTAGAAGCTATGTGGTAAA
The DNA here is from genome assembly GCA_020310875.1 of Ceratopteris richardii. Classification (NCBI taxonomy): domain Eukaryota; kingdom Viridiplantae; phylum Streptophyta; class Polypodiopsida; order Polypodiales; family Pteridaceae; genus Ceratopteris; species Ceratopteris richardii. The sequence continues at coordinate 124,435,661 of CM035414.1, forward strand.
GATTGACAACTTTTGATCATACAGCTCCCAATCTCCATCAGAGACCTACTCTTTCTTTTAGAAACTCCATTTCTATGAGGTGCATATGGCACTGTACATGAATGTTTTATCCCAGGTTCAACAAAAATGCATTAGAATCAGAAGACATATATTCGCCCCTCGATCAAAATGGAGGGTGACCAATTTACATGATAAATATTCAACCAAAACCAAAAATTGATTGAAGCACATAAACAATGTGGATGGAATACATTCACTTGGTAACATTGAATATTGTGTGTTATGGTCCGAGATTCTTCTTCTTCCTTGTGTTGTTCATGTGCTTTTGTAGACCTCAAAGTCCAACAACGACAAGAAAATTTTAGTTCAATCGAGGCTCCAAATAAAATTTATCTTCCAGTCTCATTCCAATCTATGTACATTTCATAATATAGTAAAACATTATGAAACTCCTAAACAAAAATGTGCTCAGTGGCTAAGAAATCTCTAATACAATGATCCCTCACCTCAATGTGCTAGGTCTTTGCATGATAGATTGAATTCTTAATCGGCACTCTGACTATCATTAAGCAAATGTGGTACATGTTGAGGCAGACCCATATCACAAGAAAGATGAGAAATCCACAATGATTCCTTACATGCCTCACTTTGTGCAACATACTTTGCTTTTGTAGTACAAAGAGATATACATTTTTGAAGAAAAGATCTCCAAGAGCTAGCACCTATAGCAAAATGAAAAATGTACCTTGATATAGACTTCCAATTGTGTACACAACTAGCATAATTAGAATTTGTGTAACCAGTAATAGGCTTGCCTTCTACCCAAGAATAGGCACTTGTCATTTGGTTTGATTTTGGGTATGAAAATGGGATGGAGGGAAAAGAGATTTTTTTAGTTATTTTTAAAAAGGTGATTTTTTTGAGCTTTAATCATACAGAGAATTTTGAATTAGAATAAAGAAATACCACTTGTGACCCTAAAAAGTAATAGGGTTCATTTAATGGTATCATGATGACTCTTACAACATTTCAAAATCTCTAAATTTTTGAAAGATTTCTTCTTTTTCTAAAAGTCAACCCTTGGAATCATGTCCCCTGCTCCCCCTTCAAGCCAATAATTTATAGGCGATAAACTGTGGCCAACACCCTCTTCTGATTGGTACATCACTAATCACTCCTTAATTTAAAAGGCCCATGTAGGGTTGATTTTTTCGTAATGAAACATGTTCAATGATACATATTATTCTATAGCATTCGAATTTATAATATCATTCTATAGATTATAAGTGATGCTTTTCTCACATCACATAGATCATGAACCATACACATCTTCAATAAACTTCAGTACCAAACTAGTCTTAGATGTTAGCACTAGTAATATGGGCCCTATAATATATAAGTCATTTAGTAAAATGATGATATTAATCTTAGAATCCATAGTTCAATCTCTCTAACTCCTTTGACATAATAAGAAGAGTATTTTGTGCACGTGATAGTACTTCCATTAGACTTAGGCTCAAGCGAAATGAAGAAATTATATTGAGAAGTAGTGGGTTTGATGGAACCATTTCAAACTATGCGACATATGAGCTAGTAATGGACATAAAATGATCATGATTTGATGGAATCTAATTAAATTGAATAGTAAACACATTCTTTAATTGACACATGCTTACCATACCCAATCTTAGAAGCATAGATGTCTATAATAGCCATTCCAAGCACTTTCTTGTTTCACTCTTCCATGATATTTTTTAACAACATGGTCATTCACCTTACAATTCTTGCACAAATATTTTTGCTTGTACGATTAATTATCATACTTGTGTTCTTTATTTGATTATACAACATGCTTATAAGTGGTGGATGAGTCTCAAGGAGAAAAATTCCATCCCTATGGATTGGACTTAGTTTGAAGCCCTTTTCTCAAAGAGTTTCTTCCTAAGAATGAGGAAGAGAGGAAATGGAATGAGTGGGATAGGATTATACAGAGGTGTAGGGATATTTAGTCTACATAACCCACTACAAGGAGATCATATGGAAGCATGAGGGGTTAGATGACTTTGTGAAGACTAGAGGATTTGTTAGGGGCTTACATAAAGCCATTAAGAGAGAGCTAAGAAGAAATACACCTAAGAATTTTGAGGAGGCAATCAAATATTCTCAGATTTATGAGGACCATAACTATCCTTACTACACTTCTATGGAGATGGATCTACCCCTCAAACCCTTTTTAATCAATGCAACAATTTAGTGACAACACTACCTCGAAAGGTGCTATTGAAGCAACGCATTTTGCGTAACACCCAAAGAAGAGAGACTCCTAGCCTATGTGTACTACCACCACACTCCAATTTCAATTAAGGATACAAGAAGCCCAAAATTTTTGCACTTCGAAAACACAATGAAACTACCAAACATTCTCGACACTACTAATCAGAAGAATTTCTCAAATTGGGCAGGCGACCAACCAAGACTAACTCATCTCTGCCACCAATTATGTTATTTTGAATGAGTGCTATTCAAATCAATAGTTAATGATTGCAATCAGCAAGGCCACTCACCTCGGCCCCTTGGAGTCTATAAAACGAGATTGGGCACTCATTTTCCCATTTTGATATGGCTATCTCAAATCACTCCCCATCTTGGAAGCACACAATCTCTATCTTTGGAGCCTCATACATGTTATCTCTCTGTCTACTCATTGCGCATTGTGGTGATTGTGTGGTAATTATATAGAGTTTGGGCTACTTTTCTATGGAGAATAGCCTCTCTATGTATCTTCACAATGTTTTCCTAATTGTGTTTTAGTTTTTCTATTCTTTTTCTTTTGATTTATGATTCTTTTTAGGCATCAACTCGAACTTGGATGAGTGGGTACATGTCTTGTATCCGAGTGGATAAGGGGTCTCTTCATGTTAGGCCTCACTCAAAACTTGGGTCAGTGGGTACATGACCCAAATCTGAGTGGATAGCGGGTCTCTTCATGTGCGTAAGACTTCCAAAATGTCAACTCAACCTTCATCTCATCAACCAAACAACAATGTACCTTAAAGCTTTCCATTGACGTTTCTCAATAGTTAGCCTCTACACCTATTTCTAAAGAGAAGCCTAGAAGAACCTTGATTTCTCCTCTGACACCTTTGAAGAAACCCGAGTACCGATGGATGATCTCTGAATTTTTCTATCCTGATGAGTCATATAGTCAACATGTAGATGGGCTCTTTTCCATGTGGGAAACCTTGAAGACCAATTTTTGTTTAATTTTTCCTCCCAATAACTCTTCAAAACGAGCTTTGGACTTGGAGAATTTAAAGCTCCAACCAGATAAATATTTTGATGAACTTTATACACATGCTAAGGCTCTTCTTCTTGCTTGTCGCATGTTTGAGATGACTTTTTAGTAAAAAAAAGGATTGAGAAGGCCCTCCCAAGGTCTTCCCACCATAAGCTTTTAGAATCATTAAGGTTAGATGCTACATTAGAGGACTCTGTAGTGGCTGCTTCTCACATTGAAGAGGCAAGAGTGCACTAATTTGAAGACTATACGCAACCAAACTATGTCACTTTCCTAGATTCCATTGAGTAGCTTGAGTGGGAATTTGAAGCACTTAAAATGAAATGGATCCAACATGAGGAGAAGGTCAAATTTCCACCTACATGCTACAATGATGAGTGAGTAGTGCAACTTTGACAAAAAGTGGAGGAATTGGGAATTACTCAAGAAATACATAGACAAATATGGTGTACTACATGCAACTACAGTGGCCCTTCTAATGTGAACTCTACAGATAGAGTAATTGTCCAATTTTGTGGAAAAAAGGTTCATGAGGCTCGGGATCCCCACTACCTCAAAGGAACTAAACAAAGTGGTGACTCACAAGTTCCCGAAACATTTTATGCTAGCAATTCAAATTTCCACAATAGGAAGGAGGACCATTTAAATCAATCAATATATACTAGACCATTGATGTGCTATGACTATGGAGAGTATGGGCATGTACAAAGTAAATGCTCTCTGCTTGAGGGCACACCTCCATCTCAACACTACCTTAATGCCAAGGACCATTATACAAGTATGTGGTCCAATGCAAAAACCTTCTTTTGGGAACTACCTTTACTTCATGACTTTTATGAATGATCTTTCTAGGCATGCATGGGTGTATCCATTGAAAGAAAAGGCCAAAGTGTTTCTGTGCTTCAAACAATTTTTGGTTTTGGCTTAAAAATTTTCAATTAAATTGGGAACCCTCCGTTTTGATCGAGGGGGGAATATATGTCTTCTGATTTTAATGCATTTTTGGTTGAATGTGGGATAAAACATCAATGTATAATGCCATATACACCTCAAGAGAATGGAGTTACTAAAAGGAAGAATATGTCTGTCATGGAGATCGCGAGGTCTATGGTCAAAACTCAGGCTTTACCACATAGCTTCTAGCTTGGGGCTGTTATGTGTGCAACATATATATATTTAAAAGGTATCTCACCAAAGCACTATAGTCTATCACTCCATTTGAGGCTTGGCATGGTCACAATCCATCTATTGCTCATCCATTTAATTAGATGATTAAAAAGTAAAATGTACTTTTGTTGGTTAGATTTCTAAAAGCAAAGGCTATCCTCTATATTGTCCATAGAGTAAATGCATTTTGGTTAATCGTGATGTTGTTTTTGTGGAAGATGCAATTCAGCCATTACTTTCATGTACTAAGGAAACATCACTTAGCTCCAATGATGTGTATGACACTTTGCTACCTCTTTTTACAAGTGGATAGTCAAGTGTGATCTAAATGAGTCAATTTATTCCTTCAACTTCTGTTAAAACGGATTTAATTTTACCTTCACCATAGTAGAAATAGAAGTTCACCCTATCATTTTAAGATTCTCCCAGATATAGAATAGATACTTCTTTTGTGAGTTTAACAAATATATAGTATATTGAGAGATAATCTAAAATATATGTGTGAATGGAGACAATAAAATCTTTATCACTATTTGAAGATCAACTTCATACATAGTTCAATGGGATGCACATTGTGTGTGACCTGTGCAGATGATGTACTAATTATTGTACTTTACATGAACAGTTGTTTCTCATTACTTTGAATGAGATACATATTCCACATTTTCAAGTTGATCGGCATGCATCATTTGAAATGTGTGGCTTGGGGAATACCATCACTATTTTGGCATTCAATTTATGCATGTTCACAGAGTAATTGCTTTCCATCACATGTACACACACACACACCAACAATCTTTGTGTGTGTTTGTGTGTGTTTGTGTTCAGGGGGGAGGATTCCTCCCCAGCACTTACTGCCCCGAAGCTACGAAGAGTATATGAGGGCTTGGGAATGCAACATCAACTTCAGATGGTATAATTATCACCATTATCAGCATCATGTCTTCGATGATGCCATACCTTTTGTGGCTCCCCCTTTGTCTCCCTCCAAACACTCTATGCCCCCTTGGATGTAGGACTTGCAGACGATGCTCTCCTTTTCCATATAGATGGAACTCGTGATGACATCTTGATGAAGAATGCTCAATAATGATCAATACTACTCTATTGGTCACTCTAATGGAGTAAATCTATGTTAATACTCTATCGCTAACTCTATAATGACAAATAGTTGCACCAAGACACACTATTAGTGCACTAGTGGCTCCTTGTATCGTGTGTAAGCAATGTGGAACGAAACCAACCCACAAGAACAACTAAGTCCAAAAGTTTGCAGAAAGCATCAAACTTCCCCATGGATAAAGCTTTTGGGAGAAGCTCTCCAATATAATCATGTGCGGGCACATAGGCCAAACTGATATCTCAAGCAGAGCCTCTTATCTCCTTTAAAATAATGATAGTGCACCTCGGTGCTCTCTGTGTGAGAATGAAACACATGGTTACTTGTACCTCCCAATGCACTTTAATTGTGAGTAAAGATGGTGGTGGCACAAGACTCACCACCTCCAAAATCAGCCAAAAGGTGTTGGGGCTGTGCACATTCAACAATACTTGTGAAAGCTATCATATATTAAGCCCCACAACTAGAAGTGTTTATAGTAGGCTGCTTCTTGCTCAATCAAGATATGCATGAACAATGAAGCATGAAGCAAAGACCACTTTTGGGAACACTAGTGTCATAACAGTGAGCTCAATCCCAATTAGAAAACAAAAGAATCTAAATCTAGAGGGAAATATCACCCTTTTGGATAAAACAACCCAAGTAGACGATTACCACTCAGGTTGCAGAAGATGCACTTATCCTCGGCCTAGGTTTGACACCTAGGTTATGCATATACCTGCTCAATTGAAAGAAAGAAAATTAAATATCAGATTAGGGTAGGCATAAGTAACTCAAGCATACAAGAACCTCCTAATAGAGAACAACATTTAATGCATCTCTGACATTATGAAGCACTCAATAATAAGGTTTTGTCCATAGGGCCAGTGATAGGTTTGCAATATTCAAGCCCAAATATGTTGAAATTCAATCTTCAATCTTACTACCTTTGGACACCTTGGATGAATTGTAAGGTGAATGAGCATGTTGTTAAAACATATCATGGAAGAATGAAACAAGAAAGAGATTAGAATGGCTTTTGCAGACATCTCTACTTGTAGGATTGCTTATGTTAATCTTGTGTCAATTAACGAATGGGTTTACTATGCACTTTAAGTAATTTATATCATATCATTGATCATTTTATGTCCACTAATCGCTCATATGTTTTTTAATTTTAAATGGTGCCATGAAAAACATTATTTCTCAGTATAATCTGTTCGTTCCACTTCAGCCTACATCTAGTGGAAATTCTATCACATGTACAAAATAAATCAGAAAATCATCACTTATAATATATAGAATGGTATTATAAATTCAAGTACTATCAAAGAGTATGTATCATTGAACATGTTTCATTAGGGAAAAAAACAACCCTACATGGGCCGTTTAGATTAAGGAGTGATTAGTGATGTATGAATCAGAAGAGGATGGTGGAGACATTCTATACCCTATAACTTATTTGGTTGAAGGTTGAAGATGGGACATGATTCCCATAGGTTCAATGTTGTCTTTTAGAGAAAGAAGAAACCTCGTAATCAGGCTTGGCCCAAAAATTCAACAATTTAAAAATATAAAAACTCATCATAGTACCATTAAATGAACCCTATCACTTTTTAAGGGACACAACTGCTATTTTTTAATTCCAATTTAAAACTATGCATATGTTTTAGCTCAAAAATTTTCACCATTGTCAAAATAACTAAAATAATCTATTTTTACCTCTTCAACGTCCCATTTTCATACCCAAAATAAAAATTCTTCTTTTCCCCCTTTACCTTCTCTACCATACCAATGAAGCTATGTTTCTTGTCCCGCCGTTCTCAATCCATCTTCTCTAGTAATAAAAACAACATGGAATCCCGTGGAAAGTGATGAAAAGATGAAGTTCACACAATGACATACCACAACATTAAAACAATGGAAGGAAGTTTGCTACCACAAGAGTTTTGCAAACATGCATGTGTGTACATGCAAGCATCTGGATTCCATCCTTGTCGTGTTAGAGATAATGGAAATTTTGATCTTCATTGGAAGGGTAAGATCTTAGGCTTTAAGCATCAAACACATGGTGGGATGGTTGCTATTGGAGAACATGTCTTCACAATGTCAACCATGGAGTTGGAAAACTTTAATAGAACTAGATATTCTATACATGCCAACATTGGGACACTAGTATTTCCAAATGTACCTCGTACTAAACTTATTGGTGAAAAGATCTTCTTTTACGTGCACAAATACATTGTTCCCTCTAGAAATGATAATTGTGGAAGGCTAGAGATGATGAAAGTTGATTCTCTTCTTAGTCTAGAATGGACACAACCTGGTTTTTGGTCCTTACCATCTTTCAAGTATAAGATAGTAATGGAAATACATAATTCTTTGAATATCACATGAGCATCTAGATTAGTAGGTCTACCTTGGACTCTATGAATCCATTTTTTTGTGTTCATATTTCAATGTCTTCCTTTTATAGAATCTCCTACAATGTCATTACTATGTAAAGATATTACGTGAGGTTGTAGAGAGTTTATTAGGACAACACTCAAGTTATGTAGAAGGATTGTCAAAAGTGGATAGATATCGTTGTAAAATTACGGACATACAATTTTGGTATTTAAATCATCATACTCCTTTTTAGATTAGATTTTATTATGATCATTAGATGTGTAAACTTGGAGTCTAGATACTATTACAAAGCTCTAAAGGATGTTTAGTCTCATTTGAAATTCATGTGAAATTACCCAACAATGATAAAAAAATATTTTTAGTTAATTAGCATTGGTACCTGGCTAACCTGAGAGAGAACTTACTTAACATGGGATGTGATGATTTTCATGATTTCAAATTCCAAATATGAGGGAAAAATTTAAGAGTTTGATTCCATTTTATATATCTTATTCTATCATTATTGTTTATGAATTTCATAATGTTTTACTATGTTATGAAATGTCCATGGATTGGAATGAGATTGAAAGAAAAATTCAAGAGATTGGAGCATGGGTCAAACTAAAATTTAATTGTCCTTGTTGGAGTTTGCGGTCTGCAAAAGCACATGAACAACAAAAGGAAGAAGAGGAAGCTTGGAGCAGAATACAAGATATTGATTGTATTACCAAGTGAATGTACAAAAATAAGTGATATGTTAGGGTTATAAGTGTATATACAACCCAAGGAAAAAATCTCCTAAAGATGGATCAAAGTGCCTCGATGGTCCAAGTGTGTTCACACAGATTACTATGTAAATATATCAACAAATGTCCCACTCGGAGTGATGTGGTGAACAAGGAGCTAACACTCATGTATAAGGAAGTTCCAAGGTATGTGGAAAGAGATCAATCCACAAAAGAAAGTAAGCCCAAAGCTTTGCGAAAAGGTTCAAACTTCTCTCGAGGCAGAGCCTTTGTGAAAAGCTCTGGAATGTTATCCTGTGTGGGCACATGTGCCAAACTGATCTCTCTAGTAGAGAATCTATCTTGGACATAATGATGGTAGATCTCAACGTGCTTTGTGGGAGCATGGAACATAGGGTTCCTCAGAACTTCCAATGCACTCTACCTGTCAGTGAAGATGGTGATGGCAGAAGATTGACCAACACGCACATTAGCCAAAAGGTGTGTGAGCCACACACACTCAATAACTGTTGTGAAAGTTGCCCAATAGTCAGCCTCACAACTTGAAGTGGCCTTAGCACGTTGCTTCTTACTCAAACAATATACACATGAGCTACCAAGCATGAAACAAAAACCACTTTTATACACACGCTAGTCATAGTGACTAGCCCAATCCAAGTTAGAATAAGCATGTAAATCTAGTGATAGTGATATCCCTTGGGATAAAATAATTCAAGTAGCACGATACCACTCTAGTAAGGAAAGATGTGGCTAACCATCAACCAATTCTTCACACTGGGGCAATACATGAACCTGTTCATCTCTCAGATAATGAACAATATTAGTACATGAAAGCAAAGGCAGAATTCTGTCTTCCACAAAAAGAACATCACGACTAACCAAAATGCATTTAGTCTGTGGATGATAAAAATGATAGCCTTTTCTTTTAGAGCTGTAGCCAATAAAAATACATTTTAATATTTTATCATCTAAGTTTCTAAATTTTTATTCAGACACTAATATATATGCCAAACAACCAAAGACACATAAATGAGCAATAGATGGCTTGCGACAATGCCAAGCATCATATGGAGTGATAGGTTGTAGTGCTTTGGTGGGATACCAATTAAGTACATATGCTGGACACATAACAACCTCAAGTTACATGATAAATTTTCAACCAAAATAGAAAACTCATTGAAGCACATAAACAATTTGGATACAATACAGTCACTTGGTAATACATTGAGTATTGTGTGTTGTGGTCCAAGATTCTTCTTCTTCCTTGTCTTGTTCATGCGCTTTCCAACAATGACAATAAAAATTTTAGTTCTATTGAGGCTCCAATCTGTGAGGACCTTGAATTTTCTCTCAATCTCATTCCAATAAATGGACATTTCATAATATAGTAAAATATGAAATTCATGAACAATAATGATAGAATAAGATATATAAAATGAAATACAACTCTTACCTTTTTCCCTCGTATTTGAAATTTGAATTAATGAACATCATCATATCCCATGTTAAGTAAGTTCTCTCGAAAGTTAGCAAGGTACTAATGTTGATTAAATAGAACTATCTTCTTATCATTGTTGGGTAACTTTACATTAATTCCAAATGACAATAAAGATCCTTCAAAGCTTTGTAAAGGTATCCAATGTCCAAGTTTACACATCCAATGATCATAGTAAAATCTAATGTACAAAGAAGTACGATGTTTTAAATAGCAAAATTATATACCTATGTCATTAATTTTACAAAGATATCTATCCCCTTTTTACACTCTCTTTACATAACTCCAGTGCTGTCCTAGTAATCTTTCTACTACCTCATATGTAATATCTTTGCATAGGAACATTGTAGGTGATTCTAAAAAAGGAAGACGTTAAAATATAAACATAAAAAAATGGATTCCTAGATTCCAATGTAGAGCTACTAATCTAGATGCTTGTGTGAATTTCAAGGAGTTATGTATATCCATTAGTATCTTATGCTTAAAAGATGATATGGACCAAAAATTAGGTTGTGTCCACTCTAGAATAAGAAGAGAATGAACTTTCATAATCTCTAACCTTCCATAATTGTCACTTGTAGAAGGAACAATGTATTTGTACATGAAGAAGAAGGTCACTAAGAGAAACATACTAAGATCACTAAGACATTCGACACAATAAAACATTTAAAATGGTAAAGAAATACTCATAATGGATAGAATATCTAGTTTTATTAAAGTTTTCAAACTTCATGGTTGAGAGTGTGAAGACATGTTTAGCAATAACAACCATCCCACCACACGTTTGATGCTTAAAGTCTAAGAGCTTAGCCTTCAAATCAATATCAAAATTTCCATGATGTCTAACATGATGAGGATCGAATCCACATGCTTGCATGTACACACATGCATCTTTGCAAAAATCTTGTGGTAGCAAGCCTCCTTCCATTGTTTTGATGTTGTGGTATGTCATTGTGTGAACTTCATCCTTTCTCACCTACAAGTTGTGGTGGTTTCAATGGGATTCCAAGTTGTTATTATTACTACAGAAGTTGGATTGAGAAAGGTGTGAATAGAAACATATGTTTTGTAGTATGGTACAGAAGGAATAGAGGGGGGAAAAGATGATTTATTTGATTTTGGGTATAAAAATGGGATATTGAGGAGGGAAAAGAGAGTTCTTTTGTATTTTTCAAAAAGGTGATTTTTTGAGCTTTTATCATACTAGGAATTTTGAATTAGAATAAAAAATACCAGTGATAGGGTTCATTTAATGGTACCATGATGAGATTTACAACATTTAAAAGTTTTTGAATTTTTGAGCCCAGCCCGATTACAAGATTTGATCTTTCTGTAAAAGACAATCCTCAACCTAGGGGAATCATGTCCCCTCTTCCCCCTTTAGCCCAATAATTTATAGGGTACATACTCTGCCCACCTCTCTCTTCTGATTGGTTCATCACTAATCACTCCTTGATTTAAAAGGCCCATGTAGGGTTGATTTTTTCGTAATGAAACATGTTCAATGATACATATTTTTCTATAGCATTTGAATTTATAATACCATTCTATAGATTATAAGTGATGCTTTTCTCACATCACATAGATCATGAACCATACACATCTTCAATAAACTTCACTACCAAATTAGTCGCAGCCAATGCCTAGCACTAGTAATATGGACCCTATAATATATAATTCATTTGGTAAAATGACGATATTAATATTAGAATCCTTAGCTCAATATCGAACTCATTCAACATAATAAGAAGACTTATTTTGTGCATGTGATAGTACTTCCATTAGAGTTAGGCTCAAGCGAAATGAAGAAATTATATTGAGAAGTACTCTATTTGATGGCACCATTTAAAAATATGAAACATATGAGCTAGTAATGGACATAAAATGATCATGATGTGATGGAACTTAATTAAATTGCATAGTAAACCCATTCTTTAATTGACACAAGATTACCATACCCAATCTTAGAAGTAGAGATGTCTACAAAAGCCATTCCAACCTCTTTCTTGTTTTACTCTTCCATGATATTTTTTAACAACATGGTCATTCAGCTTACAATTCTTGCACAAATATTTTAGATTGTATGGCTAATTCTCATGCTTGTGTTCTTTATTTGAATATTATACAACATTAATAGATTTTTTTTCTAATATAAGAAACGCCAAATTTCCTCTTACCTTTATTATATGAAACAAAAGCTTGATCTAGAAATAAGATGATGAATGTACTATTTCAATTGATCTTCTTATAAAAGAAAATAAATGTCCTTCAAATGATAAGGCTTTGAATTTCCTTTCATCATCAAATAAAGAATAGAAGAAAAACTTTGATAGTTTGAAGTACCTCAATAAGAATGATCTAAAAAGAGGAATGATCTAGAAAAACCCCAACAACAATAATCAAGTGTTTATTGAGAATCATTGACTTTTATATAAAAAAAGGGACTCATAGAATCCCTTTACTTATGTGCTAACTCTCCAACTATTTTCAAAAGTAAGCATCATAAACCTTGTTTTTTGATTGATCTCCATCATTTAAAGGGCACCCAATCTGCGTATCGTGTGCTAGAAGCAAGTCTATCGCTTGGACCACATGCTTATAAGTGGTGGATGAGTCAAAAGGGGGAAAAATCCAACCCTACGGATTGGACTTAGTTTGAAACCCCTTTTTTCAAAGAGTTTCTTCCTGAGAATGAGGGAGAGAGGAAATGGGATGAGTGGGATAGAATTATTTAGAGGTGTAGGACTATTTCAGTCTACATATCCCACTATAGGGATATCATATGGAAGCATGAGGGGTTAGATGACTTTTGGAAGACCAGAGGATTCTTTAGGGGCTGACATAAAGCCATTAAGAGAGAGATAAGAAGAGATATACCTAAGACTCTTGACGAGGCAATCAAATATGCTCAACTCTATGAGGACCATACCTATCCTTAGGATAGTCCTATGGAGATGGATCTGCCCCTCAAATCCTTTTTAATGAATGCAATAATTTAGTGACAACACTACCTCCGAAGGTGCTAGTGAAGCAGCTCATTTTGGCATAACACCCAAGGGAGGGCACCTCCTAGCCCATGTGTACTATCACCACACTTTGGTTTCAATTAAGGATACAAGAAGCCCAAAATTGTTGCACTTCCAAAACACAACAAAATTGCCACACATTCTCAACACTTCCATGTTAAAGCATCTCTTCTACCTAATTTTGGCATGACCATATTAAGGAAACTGTGTGACCACCCAAGTCTTGGCATTTGTTGCTATGTGGGGTAGAAAGTGAATTCTTCCAAGAGTTGCTAGTAAGAGGTAAAAGGGTCAGAAATCATAGAAGAAGCCACCAAATGGCCATGTGGATATCAGGTACAATTAGAAGAATTTCTCAAAGTGGGTAGGTGACCAACCAAGAATAACTCATCTCTACCTCCAATCATGTTGTTTTGAAGCAGCGCTATTTAGATCATTAGTTAATGATTGGAATGAGAAAGGGCACCCATCTTAGCCCCTTGGAGTCTATAAAAGCAGATTGGGCACTCATTTGCCCCTTTTGATATGGCTATCTCACTTCACTCTCCATCCTGCAAGTACACAATCTCTACCTTTGGATTCTCATACATGCTATCTCTTTGTCTACTCACTGTGCATTGTGGTGACTCTATGTTTGTAATGTTCACTAAGGTATTTTGATTCTATTGGAATTATTTTGAGTCATTAAAATTTTGTGATTTTCTCACCATTGTATTCTTCATTTGCAAATTGTCTCTCTATGCATAGGCATGTTATAGGGTATGCTTCCCTAAGGAAGATTTCCCTTGAGTAGAAGAAGTCTTGGGAAGTGTGCGCTCTAATCTTCTAAAAAGAGGTCTTGGATCTCACTTCTATAGTTTGGAATCCCTGATAGGAGCCTTGCATGCTCTGTGTGAGATATCTATGGAAGTAAGTGTTTATTTTTTGTAATCTTTTTCTTTTGATTTTTGAGTCTTGTTATGCCTCAATCCAAACTAGGATGAGTGGGTACATGACCCATATCCGTGTGGATAGGGGGTCTCTTCATGTGCACAAGAGTCCCAAAACCTCAACTCAACCTTCCTCTCATCAACCAAACAACCCTGTACCTTCAAATCTTTCTAGTGACTTTTCTCAAGAGTTAGCCTTTACGCCTCTTTCTAAAGAGAAGCGTAGAAGAACCCTTGATTTCTTCTCTAACACCTTTGAAGAAACCTGAGTACTGATCGGGGACCTCTCAATATTTCTACTCAATTTGAATATCAAATTTCCTACTTTCAAGAGTTTAATGCATGAAGATGTTGATGATCATTTAAGGAGGTTCATCTCCTTATGTCTAGGAAGGGGACTAGAAAACCGTGAAGATGCCATGGTACTGTTTCCTTCTACCCTAGATGGACTTGTAGACAAGTGGTATAGTCAACATGCAAATGGGAACTTTTCCATGTGGGAAGTCTTGAAGAACACTTTTTGTTTAAGGTTTCCTCGCAATAACTCTTCAAAATGAGCTTTGGATCAATTGGAGAATTTAAAGCTCCAACTAGGTGAATCTTTCATTGAAGTTTATAAGATGCTAAGGGTTTCTCACTTGTTGCATGCTCAGGGTGACTTTATAATGAAAAAATGGATTCAAAAGGCCTCCCAAGGTCTTTCCAACATAAGAACAGAGAATCATTAAGGTTAGATGCGACATTGGAGGACTTTGTGGTAGCCACTTCTCACATTGAAGAGGCAAGAGTGCACTTTGAAGGTAGTAGTCAACCACGCTATGTCAATTTCATTTACTCGATTGCGTAGCTTGAGAGGGAATTAGAAGCACTTAAGATGCAATGGAGCCAACATGAGGAGAAGGACACTTTGTCAGTTACATGCTGCAATGATGAATGAGTAGTGAAACTTCAATGCAAAGTGGAGGAATTGCGGACTACTAAGGAAATACACAAGTAGGTATGGTGTGCTACATGCAACAATAGTTGCCACTCCAACATGAACTCTCTAAAAAGACCAAGTATCCAATTTTTGGGAAAAAACGTTCATGAGGCTTGTGATTGCCTCTACTTGAAAGGAGCTCAACAAAGAGGTAACTCACAGGTCCCCAACACATTCTATGCTATCACTAAAAATTTCAACAATCAAAGAACCATTATACAGGGGGCTGTCCCTATGATCTCCTTTTTTCCATTCACATGATTGCGATCTCAACACAAGAGGAAGGTATGGATCCATAGACTTTTGTTGTTTCATCGTGTACAACACCTACGATGACTAGATCTAGGCAAGTGGCAACAACCCATCTAGAAGAACAACAATGAACCAACGAGAAAGAAGTTGGTAAGGAGGATGATTTGAACAACCACCATGCTATTGAAGAAGCTTACGAAAGGATGAGTAGTGCATTGAAGGAGCAATAAACACTCCCTCAAGAGCATGCATAGGATGTGAGTATTGAAGAAAGTTTCAAGGGAATTCATTATAACGTTAGTTTATACCAATTCATTAAGATGGATGCCAAGGTGAGAAGGGATTTTCTTAATGGTATATAGTTTGCATACTTGACCCCACCAAAAAGTGTAGATGGATTCATGATGGTATTCCCCCTACTCCAGTGGTAGCATACCACATTTCAAGGTTGATTGTTTCCATAAGAAGTTAGTTTTTTACACAAGTCATTATGGATGGTGGGCTCAGTGTGAAGGTGATGCCAAACTTGACAGTTGCACCATTGATTGTGACATTGGTAGACCAATAGTGGATCATACCATTGGGAATTATTGAAAAGGTACTTATGATAATTCAAGGCTACCAATACTTGTTGGATTTTGTTGTTATTGCATTACCCCAAGAGACCTCTTTTCTTCTTCTCTTGGGAAGACCTTGGTTGAGGCAAGCCAAGGCATTAGAAGATTGGGAGAGAAATATGCTATGGATCTCTAAAAAGACTAAAATCCAATTGTAGATACAATACGAGGAGGAGTGCAACACTGCTAAAACAACTAGGTACACGATTATAGTGAGGCACTACCTTCCTTGCCGCATGAAGAAGATAATCTACTTAATTGGATGATCAGTAGCCTAGAGTGTTGCACCATGGAAATAAGTGAAATATAATTAGATCAAAACAAACCTTGTCTATCCTCTACACACAGAAGTGAATTTTCTACAAAAGAAGCACAAGTCGGCCCAATTGAGGTATAAATATGTATTTGCACTCATCGGATGAGAAATTATGTGATTGAAAGAAAAAAGATACAGAAGAGTTAAAAACCAACATGTGGACCAACTTAAGTACTACCTTTAAAGTGGGCTGGCTATGTGATGCCTCTGATGTAGCCAAGGTGGAAAACCAGGTTCCTAATATTCAGTAGCCAAGGTGGCCAAATTGGGTGCCTAAAGTTTGATGAGCAAGTAATAAGTAGGCGATTGATTTTTAGTAGTCCATAGGAAATTAGGCACCTTTTTTTGGGTGATTCTCTTGGAGTTGGGCAGCTAAAACTTGAAGGACCACCACAAAGTGGGCACTTATGAGATATTGGGCAAGGGGGCAAGAAGCCTCCTTCTGTGAAAATTGGGCCATTTTTTCCAATGGCGTTGACTCCATCTGTAAAGCAAGTTGGACATCTACAAGTCTTGCAGGTAGCTACTAGGAGCTAGTCACCTCCATGTGGGTTACTTGAACAAAGTGGAAAACTTTTGTCAAAAGGCACCAGTGCATTGTTATGCTAACAGAAACTAGGCAAGCAAGCTAAATTCAATAATTTGTTGGATGCAAGACCAAAAGGTGCAGAATCTGTGTAGCATCTCTAGAGACTAACTTTGACTTTGGGACTAGGGATGACCTTCCATTTCCAAACATTCTAGATGGATGGACTAAGGAACATATGATGGAGCACCACTGGTCTACAAGTCCATCTAGGGTAGAACGAAACAATACCAACATGGCATCTTCACGGTTTTCCCATCCACTTCCTAGACATAAGGAGATGATCCTCCTTACATGATCATCATCATAGTCGTGCACAAAACTCTTTAACGTAGGAAATTTGATATTTAACTTGGATAGAAAATTTGAGAGTTCCTCCATCGATACTTGGATTTCTTCAAATGTGTTAGAGGATATATCACGGGTTCTTCTACGCTTCTCTTTAGAAAGAGGTGTAAAAGCTAACTCTTGCAAAAAGTTAGTAGAAAAATTTAATGGTACAGGGTTGTTTGGTTGATGAGATGAAGGTTGAGTTAAGGTTTTGGGACTCTTGTTCATGTGAAGAGAACCCCTATCCACTAGGATATGGGTCATGTGCCCAATCATGAAAGTTCAAGTTGAGGCCTTACAAGACTAAGAAATCAAAAGAAAAACAACACAAAAGGTAAATCCTTACTACCACAAATATCTCATATAGAGCATGTAAGGGTCCCATTGGGCATGCCAAACTTTAAGTTAGAGATTGTGTACTTCCAAGATGGAGAGTGATGTGAGATAGCCATATCAGAAGGGGCAAATGAATGCCCAATCAGCTTTTATAGACTCTAAGAGACCAAGATGAGTAGTCTTGATAATTCTGATCATTAATTGATGATGTGAATCCCCTTCTTCAAAACAACATGACTCGTGGTAGATATGAGTTATTCTTAGTAAGTCACCTACCTACCTTGAGAAATTCTTATGATTGCACGTGATATCCACATGGCCGTTTGGTGACTTCTCTTGCAATTTCCGACCCTTTTACCTCTTACTAGCAAGTCTTGGAAGAATTCACTTTTTACCCCACATAGCAACAAATGCTCATACTTAGGTGGTCACAAAGTTACCTTAATATGGTCATCCCAAAATTAGGTAGAAGAGATGCCTTAATATGGAAGTGCCGAGAATGTGTGGAAGTGTCGTTGTGTTTTGGAAGAGCAACAATTTTGGGATTCTTGTATCCTTAATTGAAAATGGAGTGTGGTGGTGGTACACACGGGCTAGGAGTTGCCCTACTTCAGGTGTCATGCCAAAATGAGTTGCTTCCATAGCATCTTTGTAGGTAATATTATCGCTAAATTATTGCAATCGATTAAAAGGAGGAAAAGAGGGGACGTGGGGTCACCCTATGATAGGATTTCCACGTTATGCAAGTCCCCTTGGTCCTGCAGGTGATGAGGGCCTTCTCTATTGAGCCTCGATGGAAGGAAGTTTTTGCTTAGGACCCTTCTTTAATGACGATCACACCGACATTACTCTTGCCATGATTGCATATTGAAGTATGATCCTCTTGTCGTCTATAAAGATGACCCAATCAATAGCAAAATAAGATATCGCTTATATGTGAACATCAAAGTGATAGACTAGACGCCCACTTGAAGTGTACTTCAAATGCCTAAGCAACCTCTTTCCTATGAAAGAAGTCATACTTTTTCTTTGCGCATGTACTAAAAGAGTAGGTTGCACCATTAACATTTGGCGTTGTAATTTTCAAATATATCAAACACCAAACATTTGATGCATTGATGGTTTGATTTTGGGTATGAAAATGGGATGGAGGGAAAAGAGATTTTTTTCAGTTATTTTTAAAAAGGTGTTTTTCTTTAGCTTTAATCATACAGAGAATTTTGAATGGTATCATGATGAGTCTTACAACATTTCAGAATCTCTAAATTTTTTAGCCAAGTCTAATTACAAGATTTCTTGTTTTTCTAAAATTCAACCCCTGGAATCATGTCCCCTACTCCCCCTTCAGGCCAATAATTTATAGGCGAGAAACTGTGGCCAACACCCTCTTCTGATTGGTACATCACTAATCACTCCTTAATTTAAAAGGCCCATGTAAAGTTGATTTTTTCATAATGAAACAAGTTCAATGATACATATTCTTCAATAGCATTTGAATTTATAATACCATTCTATCGATT
Organism: Ceratopteris richardii; assembly: GCA_020310875.1. NCBI lineage: Eukaryota > Viridiplantae > Streptophyta > Polypodiopsida > Polypodiales > Pteridaceae > Ceratopteris > Ceratopteris richardii. The sequence continues at coordinate 124,454,745 of CM035414.1, forward strand.
ATAAGTGATGCTTTTCTCACATCACATAGATCATGAACCTTACACATCTTCAATAAACTTCACTACGAAACTAGTCTTAGCCAATGCTAGCACTAGTAATATGGGCCCTATAATATATAAGTCATTTAGTAAAATGATGGTATTAATCTTAGAATCCATAGTTCAATCTCTCTAACTCCTTCGACATAATAAGAAGAGTTATTTTTTGCATGTGATAGTACTTCCATTAGAGTTAGGCTCAAGCGAAATGAAGAAATTATATTAAGAAGTACTCGGTTTGATGGAACCATTTCAAAATATGAAACATATGAGCTAGTAATGGACATAAAATGATCATGATTTGATGGAATCTAATTAAATTGCATAGTAAACACATTCTTCAATTGACACAAGCTTACCGTACCCAATCTTAGAAGCATAGATGTCTATAAAATCCATTCCAAGCACTTTCTTGTTTCACTCTTCCACGATATTTTTTAACAACATGGTCATTCACCTTATAATTCTTGCACAAATATTTTTGATTGTATGACTAATTATCATACTTGTGTTCTTTATTTGATTATACAACATGCTTATAAGTGGTGGATGAGTCTCAAGGAGAAAAATTCTATCCCTATGGATTGGACTTAGTTTGAAGCCTTTTTCTCAAAGAGTTTCTTCCTAAGAATGAGGAAGAGTGGAAATGGAATGAGTGGGATAGGATTATACAGAGGTGTAGGGATTTTTTAGTCTACATATCCCACTACAGGGAGATCATATGGAAGCATGAGGGGTTAGATGACTTTGTGAAGACCAGAGGATTTGTTAGGGGCTTACATAAAGCCATTAAGAGAGAGATAAGAAGAAATACACCTAAGAATTTGTAGGAGGCAATCAAATATGCTCAGATTTATGAGGACCATAACTATCCTTACTACACTTCTATGGAGATGGATTTGCCCCTCAAACCCTTTTTAATCAATGCAACAATTTAGTGACAACAGTACCTCGAAAGGTACTATTGAAGCAGCACATTTTGGCATAACACCCAAAGCAGAGAGACTCCTAGCCTATGTGTACTACCAGCACACTCCAATTTCAATTAAGGATACAAGAAGCCCAAAATTTTTGCACTTCGGAAACACAATGAAACTACCAAACATTCTCGACACTTCTAATCAGAAGAATTTCTCAAAGTGGGCAGGCGACCAACCAAGAATAACTCATCTCTGCCACCAATTATGTTGTTTTGAAGGAGTGCTATTCAAATCAACAGTTAATGATTGGAATCAGCAAGGCCACTCACCTCGGCCCCTTGGAGTCTATAAAAGGAGATTGGGCACTCATTTTCCCATTTTGATATGGCTATCTCACATCACTCTCCATCTTGGAAGCACACAATCTCTACCTCTGGAGTCTCATACATGATATCATTCCATTATGCCATTCCAAAGGAGCAACCAGCTCCCCTTACATGATGTAATCCTTGATATCCTCGAAAATCAAAGCGCTCAAACCAAATTGATCTTTTTCTTTGTGCCATGGTTACTGTGGATCTATGTATACCTTGCATAGTCAAGAACAGTGAGCATAAAAATAGATGGGCATCATCCATGATGGTGTAGATGCAAAACTTTGCTTGAAATTTGTGTGCTTAAGTCGATATTCAGGTATATTGGAGGAGCATTTTGTGTTCTTTCGCTACCACAGCTTTGATGACAAAATCAGGAAGGAATGGGTGTTAGACATACTACTGAATGGAAGTCATGCAATCAGTAGTTCCAATATGGCTAGCGTGTGCGTGGGAAGCTTGATTGTGCATCGCATTTATTGACCATAACAATAGCGAAAAATTTGTCTGCCTGTTCTTGCGACGAAACTGAATGGCAGTCTATCTGCTGCACAGACAAAGGAAACGAAGAAGTGAAATCGAACTACTGAACTATATATAAACCTTTCCACAGAAGAAATGAGTTTCTCATATTAAATGAAGTCCATAGTAGTAGTGGGTGCGAGCTACAAAGGTTTTGCTTATTGTCTCTCCATAACAATAACAATACTATTACTACAGATAATAAGATCAGATCAAGAAGAAGCGTGCGGCCGCTGTGTGTTCATATGGACGGAGTTGTTGTCATTCAGCTTAAAATCCTGCATCATCAGGCCACAGCAGAAGAAGAAGATAAGTGCAATGAATGATAGAAAACCATCAATGAATGATTAGAGAGAGAGGAGGCGAAAGAGGAGGAGGAGTTTGCTCTTGCCTGGGCAGCTCCCGCTGACGCGGCAGGAGGAGCGTACGTTGCTGACGGCCTTCGCTGAGATTGATGAGCGGGCGTATGCGGGAATAGAGCTGCAGATGCAGCTCGCGCTGGATGAACGCAGGATATTGCAGCATTTCCCCGCATACGGAGGAGGGGGAGGATTCCTCCCCAGCACATACTGCCCACAGGCTCCGAGGAGTATCTGAGGGCTCGGGCACGCAGCATCAACGTTAGATGGTATCGTTATCACCGTCATCAACATCACGACAAACGCTGATCCAAAGAATAGTGCTGTCTTCGATGATGCCATATCTTTCGTGGCTTCCCCTCTGTCTCCCTCCAAACACTCTACGCCCCTTCGGAACAAGATGTAAGATGATGCTCTCCTTCTTTCACTGTAGTGAGAAAGAAATGGAGATGACAAGACGGATCTCTGATTGGATATATATATATATATATATATATATATATATATATATATATATATATATATATATAGGGCGAGTCCGCGGAACAATTGGCACAAGTACTACAGATTAGGACTTTCAGACTCAATTCAATTCGGGCAATGACCAGAGTACTGCAGGAGCTTCAGACTCCATTGAATTCTGCCAAGACCAGATGGAAGAGTCAATCAAGTTTAGACTCCATTCAATTCTGCGCCTGACCAAATGGTAGCCTGGACTCGAACCCTTCAATCAAAGTCTCTCTCTCTCTGTCTTTCTCATGCTAACTCTCCGCGCTCTCTTAAGATTGAGACTGTATTTGTTTCAGTTGCGGCGTCTGCAAAGCAATTGGGAGCAAATGGAAAACGTCGGGAAAGAAGCGCAAATGAAAGACATCGAAAAAACAAACCAAAAAAAGAAAACAAAAAAAAAAGACACAGAGAAAGAGAGAGCCTTGTGTTGAAAAACCAATGTGCTGTCACATCTCAATCGTCAATTGTCAGTTATTGCCAGTCATCAACTATCCGGACTAATGCAACAAATTAAAAACTCGCCAAGGAAGTGTGAAGAGCAATTTTTCTTCGCCACGGACAACGACAAGCACGGCATGTCAACCAAGATCATTAAAACTTTTCTATATAGATGGAACTCGTGATGGCATCTCGATGAAAAACGATCCAACTCAACTCACTCACATCCTTTACGTATAAAAGTAGGTAACTCTTGTGTGTTTGCGCAGTTATGGCAGAGGCATCGTCGTCCTCCTCATTACATCAGAGATGACAGAGATACACCCGGACAAGGCGTGCACTATGGCGGTGTCCACTCGTGTTACTTTCTTTCATTTCTTTTTAGTGTTTTACATTAGACGTATATAATGCCAGGTCATCAAATCTCCCCCTCAAGCTCAGAATGAGCTTGAGTACAAAATGAAACAAATACATATGTCCATACAAAATGAAATCAACATGAAATAAAATCTAAATACAAACTAAAGCTTTTTAACTCCTAAAGCTCCTTTGAAGTAGATGAGCTTGTCGTTTGGAAGAGCTTTGGTGAAGATATCTGCCACTTCTTCTCCAGTGCTAATGTGAATCAACTCCACTTCTCCTTCGATGACCTTCTCACCCATAAAGTGATAAAGAACTGACTACATGGTTTATGCATAAACTGACTCACCTAACGAACTGCAAAACTCAAATCCGGTGTTGTCTTTGTTACGTAAATCAACTCATCTTCCTATACACATTGGCATCATGCATTGTATCTTCCACAAAAACAACATCATGACTAACCAAAATGCATTTAGTCTATGAATGATACAGACAATAGCCTTTGCTTTTAAAACTATACCCAATAAAAATACATTTTACTATTTTATCATCTAATTTTCTACATATTTTTTTCAGACACTAATGCATATGCCAAACAACCAAAGACACATAAATGAGCATTAGATTGCTTGCAACCATGCCAACCCTCATATGGAGTGATAGATTGTAGTGCTTTGGTGGGATACCTATTAAGTACATATGTTGCACACATAACAACCTCAAGCTAGAACCTATGTGGTAAAGATTGATAACTTTTGACCATACAGCTCCCAATCTCCATCGGAGACCTACTCTTTCTTTTAGAAACTCCATTTCTATGAGGTGCATATGGCACTGTACACGAACGTTTTATCCCATGTTCAACCAAAAATGCATTAGAATCAGAAGACATATATTCCCCCCTCGATCAAAATGGAGGGTGACCATTTACATGATAAATTTTCAACCAAAACCAAAAATTGATTGAAGCATATAAACAATGTGGATGGAATACATTCACTTGGTAACATTGAATATTGTGTGTTATGGTCCGAATTCTTCTTCTTCCTTGTGTTGTTCATGTGCTTTTGTAGACCTCAAACTCCAACAACGACAAGAAAATTTTAGACCTCAAACTGCAGTGGATTCTTCTTCTTGAGAGCTCTATCAAGATACCCTCAAAGTAGAAAACTGATCTCCAGATGTCACAGATAATAGTTCACATAGATGCTCCAAAATACACAAAAAACACAATGCACAAGGGGCATAAGCAAGTAGCCCCTATCAAGTGACAATAGTATCGAAAGCTATCTTGTGGTAGAGCTTTAGTCAAAGTATCCGCAACATTATCTCAAGTATGAACCTTCTCAAGAATAATGCACCCAGTCGCTAAGCAATCTGTAATACAATGATACCTCACCTCAATGTGCATAATAGACACCTTCTCAAGAATAATGTGCGCAGTGGCTAAGAAATCTCTAATACAATGATCCCTCACCTCAATGTGCTTGGTCTTTGCATGACAGATTGGATTCTCAATCAACACTCTGACTATCACCAAGCAAATGTGGTACATGTTGAGGCAGACCCATATCGCAAGAAAGATGAGAAATCCACAATGATTCCTTACATGCCTCACTTGGTACAACATACTTTGCTTTTGTAGTACAAAGAGATATACATTCTTGAAGAAAAGATCTCCAAGAGCTAGAACCTATAGCAAAATGAAAAATGTACCTTGATATAGACTTCCAATTGTGTACACAACTAGCATAATTAGAATTTGTGTAACCAATAATAGGCTTTCCTTCTACCCAAGAATAGGCACTGGTCATTGATGGTTTGATTTTGGGTATGAAAATGGGATGGAGGGAAAAGAGATTTTTTTAGTTATTTTTAAAAAGGTGATTTTTTTTTAGCTTTAATCATACAGAGAATTTTGAATTAGAATAAAGAAATACCACTTGTGACCCTAAAAAGTGATAGGATTCATTTAATGGTATCATGATGAGTCTTACAACATTTCAAAATCTCTAAATTTTTGAGCCAAGTCTAGTTACAAGATTTCTTCTTTTTCTCAAAGTCAACCCTTGGAATCATGTCCCCTGCTTCCCCTTCAGGCCAATAATTTATAGGCGATAAATTGTGGCCAACACCCTCTTCTGATTGGTACATCACTAATCACTCCTTAATTTAAAAGGCCCATGTAGGGTTGATTTTTTCATAATGAAACATGTTCAATGATACATATTATTCTATAGCATTCGAATTTATAATACCATTCTATAGATTATAAGTGATGCTTTTCTCACATCACATAGATCATGAACCATACACATCTTCAATAAACTTCACTACCAAACTAGTCTTAGCCAATGTTAGCACTAGTAATATGGGCCCTATAATATATAAGTCATTTAGTAAAATGATGGTATTAATCTTAGAATCCATAGTTCAATCTCGCTAACTCCTTCGACATAGTAGGAAGAGTTATTTTGTGCATGTGATAGTACTTACATTAGGTTTAGGCTCAAGCAAAATGAAGAAATTATATTGACAAGTACTAGGTTTGATGGAACCATTTCAAAACATGAAACATATGAGCTAGTAATGGACATTAAATGATCATTATTTGATGGAATCTAATTAAATTGCATAGTAAACACATTATTTAATTGACACAAGCTTACCATACCCAATCTTAGAAGCATAGATGTCTATAAAAGCCATTCCAAGCACTTTCTTTTTTCACTCTTCCATGATATTTTTTAACAACATGGTCATTCACCTTACAATTATTGCACAAATACTTTTGCTTGTACGATTAATTATCATACTTGTGTTCTTTATTTGATTATACAACATGCTTATAAGAGGTCGATGAGTCTCAAGGAGAAAAATTCCATCCCTATGGATTGGACTTAGTTCGAAGCCCTTTTCTCAAAGAATCTCTTCCCAAGCATGAGGAAGAGAGGAAATGGAATGAGTGGGATAGGATTATACAGAGCTGTAGGGATTTTTAGTCTACATGTCCCACTACAAGGAGATCATGTGGAATCAAATATGCTTAGATTTATGAGGACCATAAATATCCTTACTACACTTCTATGGTGACGGATCTGCCCCTCAAACCCTTTTTAATCAATGCAACAATTTAGTGACAACACTGCCTCGAACGGTGCTATTGAAGCAACGCATTTTGGCATAACACCCAAAGTAGAGAGACTCCTACCCTATGTGTACTACCACCAAACTCCAATTTCAATTAAGGATACAAGAAGCCCAAAATTTTTGCACTTTGAAAACACAATGAAACTACCAAACATTCTCGACACTTCTAATCAGAAGAATTTCTCAAAGTGGGCAGGTGACCAACCAAGAATAACTCATCTCTGCCACCAATTATGTTGTTTTGAAGGAGTGCTATTAAAATCAAAAGTTAATGATTGGAATCAGCAAGGCCACTCACCTCGGCACCTTGGAGTCTATAAAAGGAGATTGGGCACTCATTTTCCCATTTTGATATGGTTATCTCAAATCACTCTCCATCTTGGAAGCACACAATCTCTATCTTTGGAGTCTCATACATGTTATCTCTCTGTCTACTCATTGTGCATTGTGGTGATTGTGTGGTAATTATAGAGAGTTTGGGCTACTTTTCTATGGAGAATAGCCTCTCTATGTATCTTCACAATGTTTTCCTAGTTGTGTTTTAGTTTTTCTATTGTTTTTCTTTTGATTTATGATTCTTTTTAGGCATCAACTCGAACTTGGATGAGTGGGTACATGTCTTGTATCCGAGTGGATAAGGGGTCTCTTCATGTTAGACCTCACTCCGTACTTGGGTCAGTGGGTACATGACCCAAATCTGAGTGGATAGGGGGTCTCTTCATGTGCGTAAGAGTTCCAAAATGTTAACTCAACCTTCATCTCATCAACCAAACAACCATGTACCTTAAAGCTTTCCATTGACTTTTCTCAATAGTTAGCCTCTACACCTAGTTCTAAAGAGAAGCCTAGAAGAACCTTTGAAGAAACCCGAGTACAGATGGATGACCTCTCAAATTTTCTATCCTAATGAGTGGTATAGTCAACATGTAGATGGGCACTTTTTCATGTGGGAAGCCTTGAAGACCAATTTTTGTTTAATTTTTCCTCCCAATAACTCTTCAAAACGAGCTTTGGACTTGGAGAATTTAAAGCTCCAACCAGATAGATATTTTGATGAACTTTATACACATGCTAAGGCTCTTCTTCTTGCTTGTCGCATGTTTGAGGTGACTTTTTAGTAAACAAATGGGTTGAGAAGGCCCTCCCAAGGTCTTCCCAACATAAGCTTTGAGAATCATTAAGGTTAGATGCTACATTAGAGGACTTTGTAGTGGCTGCTTCTCACATTGAAGTGGCAAGAGTGCACTAATTTGAAGACAATACTCAACCAAACTATGTCACTTCCCTAGATTCCCTTGAGTAGCTTGAGTGGGAATTTGAAGCACTTAAAATGAGATGGATCCAACATGAGGAGAAGGTCAAATTTCCACCTACATGCTACAATGATCAGTGAGTAGTGCAACTTCGACACAAAGTGGAGGAATTTTTAACTAATCAAGAAATACATAGACAAATATGGTGTACTATAGGGAACTACAATGGCCATTCTAATGTGAACTCTCCAAATAGAGTAATTGTTCGATTTTGTGGCAAAAATGTTCATGAGGCTCAGGATCCCCACTACCTCAAAGGAACTAAACAAAGAGGTGACTCACAAGTTCCCGAAACATTTTATGCTAGCAATTCAAATTTCCACAATAGGAAGGAGAACCATTCAAATCAATCAATATATACTAGACCATTGATGTGCTATCACTACGGAGAGTATGGGCATGTACAAAGTAAATGCTCTCTGCTTGAGGGCACACCTCCATCTCAACTCTACCTTAATGCCAAGGACCATTATACAAGTATGTGGTCCTATGCAAAAACCTTCTTTTGGGAACTACCTTTACTTCATGACTTTTATGAATGATTTTTCTAGGCATGCATGGGTGTATCCATTGAAAGAAAAGGCCAAAGTGTTTCTGTGCTTCAAACAATTTTTGCTTTTGGCTAAAAATTTTTCAATTAAATTGGGAACCCTCCATTTTGATCGAGGGGGGAATATATGTCTTCTGATTTTAATGCATTTTTGGTTGAATGTGGGATAAAACATCAATGTATAATGCCATATACACCTCAATAGAATGGAGTTACTGAAAGGAAGAATATGTATGTCATGGAGATCGTGAGGTCTATGGTCAAAAGTCAGGCTTTACCACATAGCTTCTAGCTTGGGGCTGTTATGTGTGCAACATATATATATTTAAAAGGTATCTCACCAAAGCACTACAGTCTTTCACTCCATTTGAGGATTGGAATGGTCACAATCCATCTATTGCTCATCCATTTGTCTTTGTTTTTTTGGCATATGCAGTAATGTCTAAACAACAATGTAGAAAATTAGATGATAAAAAAATAAAATGTACTTTTGTTGGTTAGATTTCTAAAAGCAAAGGCTATCCTCTATATTTTCCATAGAATAAATGCATTTTGGTTAATGGTGATGTTGTTTTTGTGGAAGATGCAATTCAGCCATTACTTTCATGTATTGAGGAGACATCACTTAGCTCGAATGATGTGTATGACACTTTGCTACCTCTTTTTACAAGTGGATAGTCAAGTGTGATCTAAATGAGGCAATTTACTCCTTCAAGTTCTGTTAAAACGGATTGAATTTTACCTTCACCGTAGTAGAAATAGACGTTCACCCTATCATTTTAAGCTTCTCCGAGATATAGAATAGATACCTCTTTTGTGACTTTAACAAAATATATAGTATATTGAGAGATAATCTAAAATATATGTGTGAATGGAGACAATAAAATCTTTATCACTATATGAAGATCAACTTCATACATAGTTCAATAGGATGCACATTGTGTGTGACCTCTGTAGATGATGTACTAATTATTGTACTTTACATGAACAGTTGTTTCTCATTACTTTGAATGAGATACATATTCCACATTTTCAAGTTGATCCGCATGCATCATTTGAGATGTGTGGCTTGGGGAATACCATCACTATTTTGGCAATCAATTTATGCATGTTCACAGAGTAATTGCTTTCCATCACATGTACACACACACACACACACACACACACACACAAAACAACAACAATCTTTATGTGTGTGTGTTTGTGTTCGGGGGGGAAGATTCCTCCCCAGCACATACTGCCCACAAGGTACGAAGAGTATCTGAGGGCTCGAGCATGCAACATCAACTTCAGATGGTATCAATATCACCATTATCAGCATCATGTCTTCGATGATGCCATAACTTTTGCGGCTTCCCCTTTGTCTTCCTCCAAACACTCTATGCCCCCTTCGATGTAGGACTTGCAGACGATGCTCTCCTTTTCCATATAGATGGAACTCGTGATGACATCTTGATGAAAAACGCTCAATAATGATCAATACTACTCTATTGGTCACTCTAACGGAGTAAATCTATGTTAGTACTCTATCGCTAACTCTATAATGACAAATAGTTGCACCAAGACACACTATTAGTGCACTAGTGGCTCCCTCGTATCGTGTGTAAAGAGAGCAATGTGGAACGAAACCAACCCACAAGAACAACTAAGTCCAAAAGTTTGCAAAAAGCATCAAACTTCCCCATGGATAAAGCTTTTGGGAGAAGCTCTCCAATATAATCATGTGCGGGCATATAGGCCAAACTGATCTCTCAAGCAGAGCCTCTTATCTCCTTTAAAATAATGATAGTGCACCTCGGTGCTCTCTGTGTGAGAATGAAACATATGGTTACATGTAGCTCCCAATGCACTTTAATTGTGAGTAAAGATGGTGGTGGCACAAGACTCACCACCACCAAAATCAGCCAAAAGGTGTTAAGGCTGTGCACATTCAACAATACTTGTGAAAGCTATCATATATTAAGACCCACAACTAGAAGTATCTATAGTAGGCTGCTTCTTGCTGAATCAAGATATGCATGAACAATGAAGCATGAAGCAAAGACCACTTCTGGGAACACTAGTGTCATAGTAGTGAGCTCAATCCCAATTAGAAAACAAAAGAATCTAAATCTAGAGGGAAATATCACCCTTTTGGATAAAACAACCCAAGTACACGATTATCACTCAGGTCGGAAAAGATGCACTTATCCTCTTGGCCTAGGTTTGACACCTACGTTATGCATATACTTGCTCAATTGAAAGAAAGAATGTTAAATATCAGATTAGGGTAGGCATAAGTAACTCAAGCATACAAGAACCTCCTAATAGAGAACAACATTTAATGCATCTATGTCATTATGAAACACTCAATAATAAGCTTGTGTCCATAGGGCCAGTGATAGGTTTGCAATATTCAAGCCCAAATATGTTGAAATTCAATCTTCAATCTTACTACCTTTGGACACCTTGGATGAATTGTAAGGTGAATGACCATGTTGTAAAAAATATCATGGAAGAGTGAAACAAGAAAGAGGTTAGAATGGCTTTTGCAGACATCTCTACTTGAAGGATTGCTTATGTTAATCTTGTGTCAATTAACGAATGGGTTTACTATGCACTTTAAGTAATTTACATCATATCATTGATCATTTTATGTCCACTAATCGCTCATATGTTTTATAATTTGAAATGGTGCCATCAAAAACATTATTTCTCAGTATAATGTTTTCGTTCCACTTCAGCCTATATCTAGTGGAAATTCTATCACATGTACAAAATAAATCAGAAAATCATCACTTATAATATATAGAATGGTATTATAAATTCAAGTACTATGAAAGAATATGTATCATTTAACATGTTTCATTAGGGAAAAATCAACCCTACATGGGCCGTTTAGATTAAGGAGTGATTAGTGATGTATGAATCAGAAGAGGATGTTGGAGACATTCTGTACCCTATATCTTATTGGGTTGAAGGGGGAAGAGGGGACATGATTCCCATATGTTCAATGTTGTCTTTTAGAGAAAGAAGAAACCTCGTAATCAGGCTTGGCCCAAAAATTCAACAATTTTTAAATATAAAAACTCATCATAGTACCATTAAATGAACCCTATCACTTTTTGAGGGACACAACTGCTATTTTTTAATTCCAATACAAAACTATGCATATGTTTTAGCTCAAAAATTTTCACCATTTTCAGAAAAACTAAAATAATCTATTTTTACCCCTTCAGCGTCCCATTTTCATACCCAAAATAAAAAGTCATCTTTTCCCCCTTTATTCCTTCTCTACCATACCAATGAAGCTATGTTTCTTGTCCCGTCGTTCTCAATCCATGTTCTCTAGTAATAAAAACAACATGGAATCCCGTGGAAAGTGATGAAAAGATGAAGTTCACACAATGACATACCACAACATTAAAACAATGGAAGGAATTTTGCTACCACAAGAGTTTTGCAAACATGCATGTGTGTACATGTAAGCATCTAGATTCCATCCCTGTCGTCTTAGAGATAATGGAAATTTTGATTTTCATTGGAAGGGTAAGATCTTCGGCTTTAAGCATCAAACACATGGTGGGATGGTTGCTATTGGAGAACATGTCTTCACAATGTCAACCATGGAGTTGGAAGCTTTACTATGTTTCTCATTGTTAAAGTTATATTTCCTTCTAGTTTAGTCGAAACAAACAATCCATAGTCAAGCACTTTCAAAGGATTGCATGCCAACATTGGGACACTAGTATTTCCAAATGTACCTCGTACTAAACATATTGGTGAAAAGATCTTCTTTTACGTGCACAAATACATTTTTCCCTCTAGAAATGATAATTATGGAAGGGTAGAGATGATGAAAGTTGATTCTCTTCTTAGTCTAGAATGCACACAACCTGGTTTTGGGTCCTTACCATCTTTCAAGCATAAGATAGTAATGGAAATACATAATTCTTTGAATATCACATGAGCATCTAGATTAGTAGGTCTACATTAGACTCTATGAATCCATTGTTTTGTGTTCATATTTCAAGGTATTGCTTTTATAGAATCTCCTACAATGTCATTACTATGTAAAGATATTACGTGAGGTTGTAGAGAGTTTATTAGGACAACACTCAAGTTATGTAGAAGGATTGTCAAAAGCGGATAGATATCCTTGTAAAATTACGGACATACAATTTTGGTATTTAAATCATCATACTTCTTTGTAGATTAGATTTTATTATGATCATTAGATGTGTAAACTTGGAGTCTAGATACCTTTACAAAGCTCTGAAGGATGTTAACATCTGGTCTCCTGTAACTGGCTAACTGAAATCAAGCTCATACGGAATGAAGGCACATAGCGTACATGTCTGAGCATAAGTGATGCTCCACTAGGTAGCATAAGTCATATATCTCCGACACCCTCAATGTCATATGTCATACCATCAGGCATATGCACACATCCACGACTCTCACCTGAGAATCGACAAAACCACTCACGATGTGGAGTAATATGAAAAGTGGCTAATGCATCAAGCAACCAAGCCATATGTGTGCTATCCAATGAACAAGAGGAATCATGAGATGAACCATAGGAGAAAGTGATATCACCATAACTGGCATAATCAACTGCTATAGACTCTCCTGAAATCACTACCTGACCTGCATCACGTGCATATCTCTGACATCATCGTCGCATCCGCCTGAAGCAACATCGTCGAATATGGCCCTCATGACCACAATGCCAACATCGAAGTCGTCGATGTGATCTATGTCTCACATGAGTCAATGGACTCTCATACATATCATGTAGTCTCTGCCATAATGCACTACTTGTCTCCTCATACATAACAGACTCATATATAGAATCCACAAGCTGTAATTGGATAGTGGAGTTGGCCAATGCATCCATATCCATCCATACGTGCTCGGGCATGCCACGAGGCCTCTGTGCATCTCTATGCACATACATGTGTAACCCTGCACGAACCAATGTATGCCACATCTGAGCTTTCCATCTCGGAAAGTCAATACCATCGAATCGAGAAAACACCATGCTGGCAATCCAAGACTAGCAATGTAACAAGAGACTAAAAACGATACTCTATCCTCAATAGGATCACGCGTGCATATCCATATGCATACCTCACATCACAAATGTCTCGATGGAGAAAGAACCATGTGAACCACCTGTCACATAACCATGCATCTAGCATGCACATAAAACCATGAGCATAAGCCTGCTCACCAAGTCTCCAAAGTGACCAAGTAGATGTGAAAGAATCCTGGGAAAATTTCGACAAAGTATCCCCTGTAAACTGAGCAATCAAAGAAGATAACCAATAATGAAAGAACAATAAGTAATCTGTCACCACCTGTCACTGATCAAATCAAGAAGATAATGGCAACTACATGTGCCAAAAAACTAATGGCAATACACGCCAATACAATGGTGATGCACCTCCCACTCAAGAATGAATCCTGCAAGATGATCCAACCTATCACAAATAACCTGTGACCAAGTCCAAATGAATGGAGATAAACAATTATCCAAAGCTATCTCACAAGCTTCAAGATCCACTAGAGCTATCTTCTAGCATAAAAGCCGATGAAATTTCGACAGCATCTCCTCTGTAAAACGGACTCTAAACCAAATAAACCATGTGGGAATCACCATCCACATATGCCAAGAATCACACTGGCAAATAGATATCAATCAATGACCAAATGCTAATAACGGTGACAAACAAACGTGTAACTGAGGCTCCAATCTGGATCATGTACCTGCAAAGAAAACAAAGATACAAGTACCAACTAAGATCCAATCAATCTCTCATAAAATGATGTGCAATCGGCACGTAAATCCATAACCAAGTGGCATAAGCAAGATATAGGCCACAATGCCACTGTACATCCATGATCGAACTCATGATGACATAAACCTCAAAAAAGAGTATACCACAATGTCATCTTACATGTCAAACACGTGATAAAATCATGCTGTACTCTCATATGGAGGAGCTACAACAGTGATCATACATGTACAATGCCATGAAGCTCTGAAAATAAGAGCTTGCACACCATAAATTCTCTCTCGAAGAAGTTCCAAAGCAAATTCAACCTCCAAGTGTAACTAGGGTTCTTATGACAAAACTGTGCTGCTCTGTGTTTTGCTATTTCAGAGGTGATAGCCTCTGAATCTGAACTTTTGCTCTTCAGCAAGCGTCAAGATCTAGTCCTTGGGTACGTAACGAGATAAAGAACACCTCAATCGGAGGTGTGTAGCTCAAGATATGCATAAAACAAGCACCTGTTGTCAATTTCACTATCACCTACAATATTACTACTCTGTATTTTGCAGTTTCGGTGACCTTGCACTGAGAATCTGAATCTGAGTTCTTCTACAACATTGTAGTTATCTTTTCAAGCTATGAGCAGCAAGTTAAATCATTGCATTCCGATATGTAGAACTCAAGTTATGACAAAAAAACCGACCTGCTATCCTACTCAATGTAGATTCGCCTTCTACAATTCTCTACGTATTTCGAATTTTCGGCACTTCAGAAGTCCGAATCAGGTTGTGCGCCCTTCTGTGAAATTGTAGCTCTCTGTGTTAGCTACGCACAAAACTTTAGAACGCATCAATCCGAGCTTCCTAGCTCGAGTTATGACGGAAATACTGAACAGCTATCAAGAAATGCCGACCTGCACTTCTACCTCTTCTCACCTAAGCTTCCATTAAAGCTTCTTGCACACTAGCCTTCAGCATGCTCTGATACCAATGAAGGGCTTTGGCGTGCAGAAGAAGAGGAGGATGGAAGAGATGGAGGAAGAGAGAAGAGAGGAGAGATGCGCGGACATGCATGGGAGCCTCGAAACCCACATAATGATCTCTCTTGAGGCAACACTCTATATATAATGTCTATATATGAATATGGGGGTAAGGTCACATGACCCTTACATCCCCAACAGTGTCCACTCTAGACTAAGAAGAGAATGAACTTTCATAATCTCTAACCTTCCATAATTATCACTTGTAGAAGGAACAATGTATTTGTGCATAAAGAAGAAGGTCACTAAGTGAAACATACTAAGATCACTAAGACATTCGACACAATAAAACATTTAAAATGGTAAAGAAATACTCATAATGGATAGAATATCTATTTTTATTAAAGTTTTCAAACTTCATGGTTGATAGTGTGAAGACATGTTCTGCAATAACAACCATCCCACCATGGGTTTGATGCTTTAAGCCTAAGAGCTTAGCCTTCCAATCAATATCAAAATTTCCATGATCTCTAACATGATGAGGATCGAATCCACATGCTTGCATGTACACACATGCATCTTTGCAAAAATCTTGTGGTAGCAAGCCTCCTTCCTTTGTTTTGAGGTTGCGGTATGTCATTGTGTGAACTTCATCATTTCTCACCTACAAGTTGTGGTGGTGGTTCCAATGGGATTCCAAGTTGTTATTATTACTATAGAAGTTGGATTGAGAAAGGTGTGAGTAGAAACATAGCTTCTGTGGTATGGTACAGAAGGAATAGAGGGGGGAAAAGACGATTTATTTGATTTTGGGTATAAAAATGGGATATTGAGGAGGGAAAAGAGATTCCTTTTGTATTTTTGAAAAAGGTGATTTTTGAGCTTAAATCATACAAGGAATTCTGAATTAGAATAAAAAAATACCAGTGATAGGGTTCATTTAATGGTACCATGATGAGATTTACAACATTTAAAAGTTTTTGAATTTTTGAGCCAAGCCCTACTACAAGATTTGATCTTTCTGTAAAAGACAATCCTCAACCTAGGGGAATCATATCCCCTCTTCCCCCTTTAGCCCAATAATTTATAGGGTACATACTCTGCCTACCTCCCTCTTCTGATTGGTTCATCACTAATCACTCCTTGATTTAAAAGGCCCATGTAGGGTTGATTTTTTCGTAATGAAACATGTTCAATGATACATATTTTTCTATAGCATTTGAATTTATAATACCATTCTATAGATTATAAGTGATGCTTTTCTCACATCACATAGATCATGAACCATACACATCTTCAATAAACTTCACTACCAAATTAGTCTTAGCCAATGTGTAGCACTAGTAATATGGACCCTATAATATATAATTCGCTTACAACGATATTAATATTAGAATCCTAAGTTCAATCTCGAACTCATTCAACATAATAATAAGACTTATTTTGTGCATGTGATAGTACTTCCATTAAAGTTAGGCTCAAGCAAAATGAGGAAATTATATTGAGAAGTACTCTATTTGATGGCACCATTTAAAAATATGAAACATATGAGCTAGTAATGGACATAAAATGATCATGATGTGATGGAACTTAACTAAATTGGACAGTAAACCCATTTTTTAATTGACACAAGATTACCGTACCCAATCTTAGAAGCAGAGATGTCTACAAAAGCCATTCCAACCTCTTTCTTGTTTCACTCTTCCATGATATTTTTTAACAACATGGTCATTCACCTTACAATTCTTGCACAAATATTTTAGATTGTATGACTAATTCTCATGCTTGTGCTCTTTATTTGAATATTATACAACATTAATAGATTTTTTTCTAATATAAAAAGACGCCAAATTTCCTCTTACCTTTATTATATGAAACAGAAGCTTGATCTAGAAATAACATGATGAATGTACTATTTCAATTGATCTTCTTATAAAAGAAAATAAATGTCCTTCAAATGATAAGGCTTTGAATTTCCTTTCATCATCAAATAAAGAGTAGAAGAAAAACTTTGATAGTTTGAAGTACCTCAATAAGAATGATCTAAAAAGAGGAATCATCTAGAAAAACCCCAACAACAATAATCAACTGTTTATTGAGAATCACATGCTTGGAACACATGCTTATGCTTGGAACACATGCTTATAAGTGGTGGATGAGTCAGAAGGAGGAAAATTCCATCCCTACGGATTGGACTTAGTTTGAAACCCCTTTTTTCAAAGAGTTTCTTCCTGAGAATGAGGGAGAGAGGAAATGGGATGAGTGGGACAGGATTATACACAGGTGTAGGACTATTTCAGTCTACATATCCCACTATAGAGATATCATATGGAAGCATGAGGGGTTAGATGACTTTTGGAGGACCAAAGGATTCTTTAGGGGCTTACATAAAGCCATTAAGAGAGAGATAAGAAGATATATACCTAAGACTTTTGACGAGGTGATCAAATATGCTCAACTCTATGAGGACCATACCTATCCTTAGGATAGTCCTATGGAGATGGATCTGCCCCTCAAATCCTGTTTAATCAATGCAATAATTTAGTGACAACACTACCTCCAAAGGTGCTAGTGAAGCAGCTCATTTTGGAATAACACCCAAAGGAGGGCACCTCCTAGCCCATGTGTAGTACAACCACACTTTGGTTTCAATTAAGGATACAAGAAGCCCAAAATTGTTGCACTTCCAAAACACAACGAAATTGCCACACATTCTCAACACTTCCATATTAAGGCATCTCTTCTACCTAATTTTGGCATGACCATATTAAGGAAACTGTGTGACCACCCAAGACTTGGCATTTGTTGCTATGTGGGGTAGAAAGTGAATTCTTCCAAGAGTTGCTAGTAAGATGTAAAAGGGTCTGAAATCGTAGAAGAAGCCACCAAATGGCCATGTGGATATTAGGTACAATTAGAAGAATTTCTCAAAGTGGGTAGGTGACCAACCAAGAATAACTCATCTCTACCTCCAATCATGTTGTTTTGAAGCAGCGCTATTTAGATCATTAGTTAATGATTGGAATGAGAAAGGGCACCCATCTTGGCCCCTTGGAGTCTATAAAAGCAGATTGGGCACTCATTTGCCCCTTTTGATATGGCTATCTCACTTCACTCTCCATCCTGGAAGTACACAATCTCTACCTTTGGAGTCTCATACATGCTATCTCTTTGTCTACTCACTGTGCATTGTGGTGACTTTATGGTGATTATAGAGAGTTTGGGCTACTTTTTTGTGGAGGATATCCTCTCTATGTATCCTCACAACCTTTTCCTAGTTGTGTTGTAGTCCTAGAGTATATTGTGACACTTCAAGCACTTTTGCTATTGCTTTCCGAATGGTTATTGGCTTGTTCGTAATGTTCACTAAGGTATTTTACCTCTTACTAGAAAGTCTTGGAAGAATTCACTTTTTACCCCACATAGCAACAAATGCTCAGACTTGGGTGGTCACAGAGTTGCCTTAGTATGGTCATGCCAAAATTAGGTAGAAGAGATGCCTTAATATGGAAGTGCCGAGAATGTGTGGGAGTGTCGTTGTGTTTTGGAAGAGCAAGAATTTTGGGATTCTTGTATCCTTAATTGAAAATGAAGTGTGGTGGTGGTACACACGGGCTAGGAGTTGCCCTATTTCAAGTGTTGTGCCAAAATGAGTTGCTTCCATAGCATCTTTGTAGGTAATTTTATCGCTAAAAGGAGGAAAAGAGGGGAGGTGGAGTCTATAAAAGGAGATGGGGCACTCATTTTCCCATTTTGATATGGCTATCTCACATCACTCTCCATCTTGGAAGCACACAATCTCTATCTTTGGGGTCTCATACATGATATCATTCCATTATGCCATTCGAAAGGAGCAACCAGCTCCCCTTACATGATGTAATCCTTGATATCCTCGAAAAACAAAGCGCTCAAACCAAATTGATCTTTTTCTTTGTGCCATGGTTACTGTGGATCTATGTATACCTTGCATAGTCAAGAACAGTGAGCATAAAAATAGATGGGCATCATCCATGATGGTGTAGATGCAAAACTTTGCTTGAAATTTGTGTGCTTAAGTCGATATTCAGGTATATTGGAGGAGCATTTTGTGTTCTTTCGCTACCACAGCTTTGATGAGAAAATCAGGAAGGAAGCGGTGTTGAGTTAGATGTTCTAGATATACTACTGAATGGAAGTCATGCAATCAGTAGTTCCAAATTCCAATATGGCTAGCGTGTGCGTGGGAAGCTTGATTGTGCATCGCATTTATTGACCATAACAATAGCGAAAAATTTGTCTGCCTGTTCTTGCGACGAAACTGAATGGCAGTCTATCTGCTGCACAGACAAAGGAAACGAAGAAGTGAAATCGAACTACTGAACTATATATAAACTTTTCCACAGAAGAAATGAGTTTCTCATATTAAATGAAGTCCATAGTAGTAGTGGGTGCGAGCTACAAAGGTTTTGCTTATTGTCTCTCCATAACAGTAACAATACTAGTAGTACAGATAATAAGATCAGATCAAGAAGAAGCGTGCGGCCGCTGTGTGTTCATATGGACGGAGTTGTTGTCATTCAGCTTAAAATCCTGCATCATCAGGCCACAGCAGAAGACGAAGATAACTGCAATGAATGATAGAAAACCATCAATGAATGATTAGAGAGAGAGGAGTCCCCGCATAGGGAGGAGAGGGAGGATTCCTCCCCAGCACATACTGCCCACAGGCTGCGAAGAGTATCTGAGGGCTCGGGCACGCAGCATCAACGTCAGATGGTATCGTTATCACCGTCATCCACATCACGACAAACGCTGATCCAAACAATAGTGCTGTCTTCGATGATGCCATATCTTTCGTGGCTTCCCCTCTGTCTCCTTCCAAACACTCTACGCCCCTTCGGAACAAGATGTAAGATGATGCTCTCCTTCTTTCACTGTACTGAGAAAGAAATGGAGATGACAAGACGGATCTCTGATGGCCTCTATATATATATATATATATATATATATATATATATATATATATATATATATATATATATATATATATATATGTGTATATATATATATATAGAGAGAGAGAGAGAGAGAGGTATATATATGTAGGGCGAGTCCGCGGAACAATTGGCACAAGTACTACAGATTAGGACTTTCAGACTCAATTCAATTCGGGCAATGACCAGAGTACTACAGGAGCTTCAGACTCCATTGAATTCTGCCAAGACCAGATGGAAGAGTCAATCAAGTTTAGACTCCATTCAATTCTGCGCCTGACCAAATGAAAGCCTGGACTCGAATCCTTCAATCAAAGTCTCTCTCTCTCTGTCTTTCTCAACGCCCAAGAACTGCACGACTCCCATATAATGCTCATGCTAACTCTCCGCGCTCTCTTAGGATTGAGACTGTATTTGTTTCAGTTGCGGCGTCTGCAAAGCAATTGGGAGAGAATGGAAAACGTCGGAAAAGAAGCGCAAATGAAAGACATCGAAAAAACAAACCAAAAAAAAAAAAAAAGGGAGACACAGAGAAAGAGAGACAAAGCCTTGTGTTGAAAAACCAATGTGCTGTCGCATCTCAATCGTCAATTGTCAGTTGAAAAAACTCGTCAAGGAAGTGTGAAGAGCATTTTTTCTTCGCCACATACAACGACAAGCACGGCATCTCGATGAAAAACGATCCAACTCAACTCACTCACATCCTTTACGTATAAAAGTAGGTAACTCTTGTGTGTTTGCGCAGCTATGGCAGAGGCATCGTCGTCCTCCTCATTACATCAGAGATGACAGAGATACACCCGGATAAGGTGTGCACTGTGGCGGTGTCCACTCGTGTTACTTTCTTTCATTTCTTTTTAGTGTTTTACATTAGATGTATATAATGCCACGTCATCAAATCTCCCCCTCAAGCTCAGAATGAGCTAGAGTACAAAATGAAACAAATACATATGTCCATACAAAATGAAATCAACATGAAATGAAATCTAAATACAAACTAAAGATTTCTAACTCTTAAAGCTCCTTTGAAGTAGATGAACTTGTCGTTTGGAAGAGCGTTGGTGAAGATATCTGCCACTTCTTCTCCAGTGCTAATGTGAATCAGCTCCACTTCTCCTTCCATGACCTTCTCACCCATAAAGTGATAAAGAACTTCGATGTGCTTCGATCTCGCATGATAAACTGGATTCTCTGATAACGTAATGCTACTCACATTGTCACAATAGATGAGCACCTTTCCGTTGATGTAGACTCCCATGTCTTCGAGTAGGTATTTAATCCATGTTGCTTCACAAACGGCTTGAGTAATACCTCTATATTCAGCTTCGGTACTTGACAATGCAACAGTTCGGTGCCTCTTGCTACTCCAAGTAATAGTTGCACTTCCAATTGAGAAAGAAAATCCACTGGTCGATCTTTGATCCATGACATTTCCTGCCCAATCCCCATTTGTATATGCATATATACATGGTTGAACTTTTCTCTCTTAAAACAACCCAAAATTACATGTTCCTTTCACATATCGCAATATGCATCTCACTGCATCCAAGTGCAGCCTACATGGTTTATGCATAAACTGACTCACCTAACGAACTGCAAAACTCAAATCCGGTGTTGTCTTTGTTACATAAATCAACTCATCTTCCTATACACATTGGCATCATGCATTTTATCTTCCACAAAAACAACATCATGACTAACCAAAATGCATTTAGTCTATGAATGATACAGACAATAGCCTTTGCTTTTAGAACTATACCCAATAGAAATACATTTTACTATTTTATCATCTAATTTTCTACATTTTTTTTTCAGACACTAATGCATATGCCAAACAACCAAAGACACATAAATGAGCATTAGATGGCTTGCAACCATGCCAAGCCTCATATGGAGTGATAGATTGTAGTGCTTTGGTGGGATACCTATTAAGTACATATGTCGCACACATAACAACCTCAAGCTAGAAGCTATGTGGTAAAGATTGACAACTTTTGACCATACAGCTCCCAATTTCCATCAGAGACCTACTCTTTCTTTTAGAGACTCCATTTCTATGAGGTGCATATGGCACTATACACGAATGTTTTATCCCATGTTCAACAAAAATGCATTAGAATCAGAAGACATATATTCCCCCCTCGATCAAAATGGAGGGTGACCAATTTACATGATAAATTTTCAACCAAAACCAAAAATTGATTGAAGCACATAAACAATGTGGATGGAATACATTCACTTGGTAACATTGAATATTGCGTGTTATGGTCCGAGATTCTTCTTCTTCCTTGTGTTGTTCATGTGCTTTTGTAGACCTCAAACTCCAACAACGACAAGAAAAGTTTAGTTCAATCGAGGCTCCAAACCAAATTTGTCTTTCAATCCCATTCCAATCTATGTACATTTCATAATATAGTAAAACATTATGAAACCCCTAAACAAAAATGATCGAATAACATATATAAAATGAAATCCAACCCTTACCTTTTTCCCTCATCTTTGAAAGTTGAATCTTGCTAAATGTCAATTTTTTGGTGTGAAGAGCATTTTTCTTCACCACAGACAACGACAAGCACGGCATGTCAACCAAGATCATTAATACTTTTCTATATAGATGGAACTCGTGATGGCATCTCGATGAAAAACGATCCAACTCAACTCACTCACATCCTTTACGTATAAAAGTAGGTAACTCTTGTGTGTCTGCGCAGCTATGGCAGAGGCATCGTCGTCCTCCTCATTACATCAGAGATGACAGAGATACACCCGGATAAGGCGTGCACTGTGGTGGTGTGCACTCGTGTTACTTTCTTTCATTTCATTTTAGTGTTTTACATTAGATGTATATAATGCCACGTCATCAAATCTTCCCCTCAAGCTTAGAATGAGCTTGAGTACAAAATGAAACAAACACATATGTCCATACAAAATGAAATCAACATGAAATGAAATCTAAATACAAACTAAAGCTTTCTAACTCCTAAAGCTCCTTTGAAGTAGATGAACTTGTCGTTTGGAAGAGCTTTGGTGAAGATACTTGCCACTTCTTCTCCAGTGCTAATGTGAATCAGCTCCACTTCTCCTTTGATGACCTTCTCACCCATAAAGTGATAAAGAACTTCGATGTGCTTCGATCTCGCATGATAAACTGGATTCTTTGATAACATAATGCTACTCACATTGTCACAATAGATGAGCACCTTTCTGTTGATGTAGACTCCCATGTCTTCGAGTAGGTATTTAATCCATGTTCGAACGGCTTGATTAATACCTCTATATTCAGCTTCGGTACTTGACAATCCAACAGTTCGGTGCCTCTTGCTACTCCAAGTAATAGTTGCACTTCCAATTGAGAATGAAAATCCACTGGTTGACCTTCGATCCATGACATTTCCTTCCCAATCCCCATTTGTATATGCATATATACATGGCTGAACTTTTCTCTCTTAAGACAATGGAAAATTACATGTTCCTTTCACATATCGCATATATGCATCTCACTGCATCCAAGTGGAGTCTACATGGTTTATGCATAAACTTACTCACCTAACGAACTGCAAAACTCAAATCCGGTGTTGTCTTTGTTACATAAATCAACTCATCTTCCTATACACATTGGCATCATGCATTGTATCTTCCACAAAAACAACATCATGAATAACCAAAATGCATTTAGTCTATAAATGATACAGACAATAGCCTTTGCTTTTAGAACTATACCCAATAAAAATACATTTCACTATTTTATCATGTAATTTTCTACATTTCTTTTCAGACCTTAATGCATATGCCAAACAACCAAAGACACATAAATGAGCATTAGATGGCTTGCAACCATGCCAAGCCTCATATGGAGTGATAGATTGTAGTTCTTTGGTGGGATACCTATTAAGTACATATGTCGCACACATAACAACCTCAATCTAGAAGCTATGTGGTAAAGATTGTTGGTGTAAATTACAAGCCTACACATTTGGCTCAAAGGATGCATTGAAGTCTATACATACATGAAGAAGCATAGGAACATATGCTAGTGGTTAATTACCACTTTACCTCACTGTAAAAGTCAAATTGACTTGGAATCTCTTGTAATCACCTACCAAAAGGATTCCGGGAAAAGTTAGTTGTTTGATTGAAAGAATATCTCCAAGCATTTAGGAGCTTGATCATAGGGAGCCAAAAGTTTGAATTTGAATTCAAATTTTTAGTCATGTCTTATAAAAATGGACATGAAAAGTCGCGGGTAAGAGAGAGCACTCCCGAGCCTAGCATTACTAATTTTGAGTGTGTGTGAGGTCTACAGTCTAGCCCACACCTCTCTACACCATTTGGCATTGATGTTCATGCAAATGGAGTTGTATACAAATGTTCATTAATACATACATTCATATTGTCCATCTCTACATTCTCCGTTAGTCTAGTCAAAAGTCTGTCAACTTATCAAGGGCATATCTTAGTCAATCCTTCACCAAATTCAGTGATTCAAAGCTTGTTGGGTTCAGCGTGAAGTAATCTACATGCTTTCAAAGTTTGAAGATATTCTATTCAGCTATTTTGGAGAAATCTGCGTCAAGGTGATCTCTGGGCATTTTCTGCTACAGTCCTAAAAAGTCGGGGGTATAGCTTAACTTGCTAAATTGATTTCTCTTAGCATAGTTTATCATTTTACATCATTCTACTTGTAATAGGTATCTTACTAAGCTAATTAGATACCCCTTAAAGGAATTTTTCCAATTCCTACTGTGCTGGTCAAATTAAGCAAAATACTCGGTAGGTATCAAGCCATAAATAGAAGGTTTTCTTGAGTTTGTGACTTCCAAAGTTATCTGTTTTGATTCAATCATTGCACACATCATTTCCAAAGGACATAGGGCATTTTATGGTGTTATTGGAACACTAAGGAGGTCTTATTATCAACTCTGAAGCTAAAGAGGGCTGGTACAAAGCAGGCTTAGCAGTACCTACTCAGTCTCTTGGAGTATCCATCCATCCATCCCAACAATGGTATCAGAGCAAACTAAGGTAAAATGGGAGATGGTTTCCCTTCATTTATTGAAAAATTGGAGAGGAACAATTATCAAGCATGGTCTCTAAGGATAAAGACCTACTTACAAGGAAGGAGCCTCTATGGTTACATCTCAAGAGATGAGGAATTGCCCTCATTCAAAGCAAGAGGATTACCAACCAAGGAAGAACATGAAAAGCTCAACACATGGTGTGCTAAGGATGCATTGGCAGAGTCTTATTTACTCAAATCTATATCTGATTTTCTTTTGCCACATATTAGAAATTGTAAGACATCCCAAGAGACTTGGGAAACCTTGTCATCATATTTTTCCTCCAACAGAAGGGCTAGGAAAAATCAGTTGTGGATTGAATTCACAACACTAAGGAAGCAACCTAAGCATGTTGTTTCAGAATTTGTGACCAAGATTAAAGAAGTAGCAGATCAGTTAGCAAGCATAGGAGAAGAGTTTGAAGAAGAACAAATTGTAAGGCAAGTGATCAATGGGATCAAGGCTGATGACAAGTGGGAAAGCTTCACCACTACCATGGATCTTTACATGGACATGCACACTCTAGATCTTACAACTCTCATGGGACAATTGTTTACTCATAAAGCAAAGCTCAACAAAAATGGAGATACATCCAAAGGTAATAACTCTTCTGCCCTATATACGGATAAGAAGTCTAAAGATAAAGGCAAAAGCAAGAAGGTGGAAGATGAAGGTTCTACCTCCCAAGCCAATTATGCAGGGAGAGGTAGATCATCAAGATGAAGGGGTACAGGAGGTAAGCCAGGTAGGGGGAGATCTTATAACTCCTCACCATGTAACATTTGTGGTCTATCAAATCATACTACAGATGAGTGTTTCAGGAATTACAAGAATCAGAGAGGAAGAGGATACCAAAGAGGTGGCTACTCACAGTCAAGAGGTAGATTCAACCATCATCAAGGTTACAACAATAATTACAACAACAACTACAACAATAATTACAATGGCATTTACCAAGGAGGATTCAAAACTAGGAAGGATTACAACAACTACACAGAGGAGCAGGATGACTCTCTTCTGATCATGAACATGACTTCAAAGTCAGGTACAAATGATGACCATCTATTGTACATTGACTCACGATGTTCAAATCATGTGGCTGGCAATGTAGCATTACTCTCTGATCTTGAGGAACCAAAAGGTAAGCATCAAGTCCAAACAGGTGATGACGCAAAACATTCTGTAGTTAAAGTTGGAAATGTTAAGACTTGTGATGGAAATCAGAATTTATTGAGCAGGGTACTCTATGTACCAACCATTACCAAAAATTTGATGAGTGTTGGTCAGATTGTGGAGAAAGGTTTGCAGGTTAGATTCAATCAATATGGAGCATATGTGGAGGATCCAAGACATGGGTTCAAGAGGATTGCTAAAGGAGAAAAATCAGGTAGACTTCTTACTTTTGCGTTGGAAGATACAAAGAATATTGCACTATACATTTATAAAGATCAAACACTTTCAGAGCTTGAGATTTGGCACAAAAGGTTAGGGCACTTAGGAGAAAGAACCTTGAAACAAATGTGCAGGGACCAATGTGTGCTTGGGATACCTAATGTATCCAAGCAACATATGATTTATAAGTGTGGTGCTTGTCAATTTGGGAAGTCTCACAGGTTACCCTTCTCAAAGAAAGGATACACGCATGAAGACTACCTAGAGCTTGTACACACAGATGTATGGGGACCAAGCAAAGACCCCTTAGTCTCAGGATCAAGGTACTATGTGTCTTTCATTGATGATTATAGAAGATGGACTGTATTATACTTCATGAAGCACAAGGATGAGGTATTTAATTGCTTTAAAAAATATCTTGCATTATTTGAAAATCGGACAGGAAGGAATTTGAAGAGGCTAAGGTCAGATGGAGGAGGTGAGTACTTCTCCAATGAATTTGAAGACTTCTTGCAGGACAGAGGTATCAAAAGAGAGATAACCACAAGGTATTCTCCTCAACAGAATGGGGTAGCTGAGAGAAGAAGTAGATTAATTGTTGAGACAGCTAGATCTATGCTTAATGAGAAAAAGTTACCTAACTATCTATGGGCAGAGAGTGTTTCTACTGCCACTTACCTCATAAACAGGTTACCATTTAAGTCTCTTGATTGCATGACACCCTATGAAGCATGGCATGGTAAGGGACCTTCACTTGACAATTGCAAAATATTTGGATGTGTAGCATATGTACACATTCCTTCTCAGATAAGAGGTAAGCTAGACCCAAAGGCTGAAAAATGCATCTTTATTGGGTATGATTTAAATAAAAAAGGTTACAGGTTTTATAATCCTATCAATAAAGGATTCATGGTAAGCAGAGATGTTGTCTTTGATGAAAATGATTCTTGGTATGAGAATGAATGCAGGAAGGTCAAATTACCCTATGGTTTGGAAGAGGAATTTCCAAGTCTTACAAAGGAGGAACCTATTCAGAATGAAACCTCAAGTTCAGATGATGAAGACACTATCAATCTTGAAGAATTCAAAGCATGGAAATCCAAAGGCAAAATGAAGATGAAGAAGCTTGAAGACATACCTGAATCCTCAACTCAACCATTTAGAAGATCACAAAGAGAATGCAAGAAACCTATCAGATATGGGTATGATACATCTCTTGTTACTAAACATTCTGTTTATCTTGCCAAAGATTTGTCAAATGAAGAACGAGGATCATATGAAGAAGCAATAACCAAATCAGAATGGAAAGAAGCTATGGATGAGGAGATTGATGCTCTCAAAGAAAGTGACAGATGGGAGTTAGTACCTAAGAAGGACTCAATGAAGGTAATAGGATCGAGATGGATCTATAAGCATAAAAGAAATTGTGATGGCACAATCAATAGGTACAAAGCCAGATTGGTAGCCAAGGGTTTTGCACAAACCCAAAGCATTGACTATGAGGAGACATTCTCACCTCTGGCCAAGATGCCAACCATCAGAGTGTTGGTAAGTGTGGCTCCATCAAAAAATTGGAATATGTACCAATTGCATGTCAAGAATGCTTTCTTGAATGGATGGATTTCAGAGGAGGTATATATGTCACAACCTCCTGGCTATGAGGACCCTAAGAAGGTAACACATGTTTGGAAATTAAAAAAAGCTCTATATGGATTGAAGCAGGCACCTAGGACATGGAGTTACAGGTTAACCACATACCTCCAAGACCAAGGTTTTGTCATGAGCAAGGCAGATACTTCTCTATTCATTAAGAGAAGTAATTCAGAGGTAATATACCTTTGTGTTTATGTTGATGACATCATCATTATAGGTAATTATGTCAATGGAATCAGATATATCAAAATTCAAATGATGAAGGAGTTCAAGATCAATGATCTTGGTCTATTGAAATATTTTTTGGGACTTGAATTAGTCTACACTAATTGAGGGATATATAATACTCAGAAAAAGTATATACAGGATATGTTGAAGAAGTTTCACTTGCACGATGCTAAAGTAGCAAGCACTCTAATGGAGGTAAACCTAAAACTAAGTGCCCATGAAGGTGATGAATTGAAGAACACTACAGGTTATCAAAGCATGGTGGGTAGCTTGAGCTATGCTACCTTAACAAGGATAGATATTGCATATGGAGTTAGTGTGCTAAGTCAATTTATGCACAAACCAAGGATACCTCACTTAGAGGCTGCCAAGAGAATCTTGAAGTATCTCAAGGGTACACAGAACCATGGTTTGTATTTCCCTTACACTTCAGATATTGATATCAAAATTTATTCAGATGCAGATTGGGCAGGATGCAAGGATGATAGGAGGAGCATTTCTGGATATATTTCTTTTGGAGGTGACAAACCAAGTTCATGGTCTTCAAAGAAGCAACCTACTGTTGCTTTGTCTTCCACAGAGGCAGAGTATAGAGGTCTAGCTAATGCCACACAAGAAGCAATTTGGATTAAGCTTTTGTATACAGAATTGGGTTTATTCACTAGGTCTCCAATAATCTTTGGGGATAATACAAGTTCTCTTGACCTTGCAGCTAATCCTATTTACCATGCTAGGACCAAACACATAGAGGTCCATTACCATTATGTGAGAGAGAAATTGATAAGCAAACACATTCAACTTACCTATGTATCAACCATCATGCAATGTGCATATTTGTTGACTAAAGCTTTGGATGGAACCAAACTTTGCAGGTTCAAATCCATGATTGGATTGCAGGATATACTTGAAGATTGAAGATGAAGACTTAAGCCAAAATGTTTGGCTTGAGGGGGAGCTGTTGGTGTAAATTACGAGCCTACACATTTCGCTCAAAGGATGCATTGAAGTCTATACATATATGAAGAAGCATAGGAACATATGCTAGTGGTTAATTACCACTTTACCTCTTTGTAAAAGTCAAATTGACTTGGAATCTCTTGTAATCACCTACCAAAAGGATTCCAGGAAAAGTTAGTTATTTGATTGAAAGAATATCTCCAAGCATTTAGGAGCTTGATCATAAGGATCCAAAAGTTTGAATTTGAATTCAAATTTTTAGTCATCTCTTATAAAAATGGACATGAAAAGTCGCAAGTAAGAGAGAGCACTCCCGAGCCTAGCATTACTGATTTTTGAGTGTGTGTGAGGTCTAGAGTCTAGTCCACACCTCTCTACACCATTTCGCATTGATGTTCATGCAAATGGAGTTGTATACAAATGTTCATTAATACATACATTCATATTGTCCATCTCTGCATTCTCTGTTAGTCTACTCAAAAGTCTGTCAACTTGTCAAGGGCATATCTCAGTCAATTCTTCACCAAGTTCAGTGATTCAAAGCTTGTTGGATTCAGCTTGACGTAAGCTACATGCTATTAAAATCTGAAGACATTCTATTCAGCTAGTTTGGAGAAATCTACGTCGAGGTGATCTCTGGTCATTTTCTGCTACAATCCTAAAAAGTCGGGGGTATAGCTTAACTTGCTAAATTGATTTCTCTTAGCATAGTTTATCATTTCACATCATTCTACTTCGAATAGGTATCTTACTAAGCTAATTAGATACCCCTAAAAGTAATTTTTCCAATTCCTACTCTGTTGATCAAATTGAGCAAAATACTCAGCAGGTGTCAAGCCATAAATAAAAGGTTTTCTTGAGTTTGTGACTTCTAAAGTTATCTGTTTTGATTCAATCATTGCACACATCATTTCCAAAGGACATAGGGCATTTTATGGTGTTATTGGAACACTAAGGAGGTCTAATTAGCAACTCTGAAGCTAAAGAGGGCTGGTACAATGTAGGCTTAGCAGTACCTACTCAGTCTCTTGGAGTATCCATCCATCCATCCCAACAAAGATTGATAGCTTTTGACCATACAACTCCCAATCTCCATCAGAGACCTACTCTTTCTTTTAGAAACTCCATTTCTATGAGGTGCATATGTCACTATACACGAATGTTTTATCCCATGTTCAACAAAAATGCATTAGAATCAGAAGACATATATTCCCCCTCGATCAAAATGAAGGGTGACCAATTTACATGATAAATTTTCAACCAAAACCAAAAATTGATTGAAGCACATAAACAATATGGATGGAATACATTCACTTGGTAACATTGAATATTGTGTGTTATGGTCCGAGCTTCTTCTTCTTCCTTGTGTTGTTCATGTGCTTTTGTAGACCTCAAACTCCAACAATGACAAGAAAAGTTTAGTTCAATCGAGGCTCCAAATCAAATTTTTCTTTCAATCTCATTCCAATCTATGTACATTTCATAATATAGTAAAACATTATGAAACTCCTAAACAAAAATGATCGAATAAGATATATAAAATGAAATCCAACCCTTACCTTTTTCCCTCATATTTGAAAGTTGAATCTTGCTAAATGTCAATTTTTTGGTCACCAAAGGTACTCTCCTTCTGAATGGCAATGCACTGCAGTGGATCCTTCTTCTTGAGAGCTCTATGAAGATACCCTCAAAGTAGAAAACTGATCTCGAGATGTCACACTTAGTAGTTCACATAGATGCTGCAAAATACACAAAAAACACAATGCATAAGGGGCATAAGAAGTTAGCCCCTATCAAGTGACAATAGCATCTAAAGCTATCTTGCGGTAGAGCTTTAGTCAAGGTATTCGCAACATTATCTCAAGTATGAACCTTCTCAAGAATAATGCACCCAGTGGCTAAGCAACCTCTAATACAATGATACCTCACCTCAATGTGCATAATAGATACCTTCTCAAGAATAATGCGCTCAATGGCTCAGAAATCTCTAATACAGTGATCCCTCACCTCAATGTGCTTGGTCTTTGCATGATAGATTGGATTCTTAATCGGCACTCTGACTATCACTAAGCAAATGTGGTACATGTTGAGGCAGACCCATATCACAAGAAAGATGAGAAATCAACAATGACTCCTTACATGCCTCACTTGGTGCAACATACTTTGCTTTTGTAGTACAAAGAGATATATGTTCTTGAAGAAAAGATCTCCAAGAGCTAGCACCTACAGCTAAATGAAAAATGTACCTTGATATAGAATTCCAATTGTGTACACAACTAGCATAATTAGAATTTGTGTAACCAGTAATAGGCTTTCCTTCTACCCAAGAATAGGCACTTGTCATTGATGGTTTGATTTTGGGTATGAAAATGGGATGGAGGGAAAAGAGATTTTTTTAGTTATATTTAAAAAGGTAACTTTTTTTGAGCTTTAATCATACAGAGAATTTTGAATTAGAATAAAGAAATACCACTTGTGACCCTAAAAAGTGATAGGCTTCATTTAATGGTATCATGATGAGTCTTACAACATTTCAAAATCTCTAAATTTTTGAGCCAAGTCTAGTTACAAGATTTCTTCTTTTTCTAAAAGTCAACCCTTGGAATCATGTCCCCTACTCCCCCTTCAGGCCAATAATTTATAGGCGATAAACTGTGGCCAACACCCTCTTCTGATTGGTACATCACTAATCACTCCTTAATCTAAAAGGCCCATGTAGGCTTGATTTTTTCGTAATGAGACATGTTCAATGATACATATTATTCTATAGCATTTACCATTCTATAGATTATAAGTGATGCTTTTCTCACATCACATAGATCATGAACCATACACATCTTCAATAAACTTAAAGCTCAAAAAATCACCTTTTTCAAAAATACAAAAGAACTTCCATGCTCCCAAAAAGCACATTGAGATCTACCATCATTATGTCCAAGATAGGTTCTCTACTAGAGAGATCATTTTGGCACATGTGCCCACACAGGATAACATTCCAGAGCTTTTCACAAAGGCTCTGCCTCGAGAGAAGTTTGAATATTTTCGCAAAGCTTTGGGCTTACTTTCTTTTGTGGATTGATCTCTTTCCACATACCTTGGAACTTCCTTATACATGAGTGTTAGCTCCTTGTTCACCACATCACTCCCAGGGGGATATTTGTTGATATATTTACATAGTAATCTGTGTGAACACACTTGGACCATCGAGGCACTTTCATCCATCTTTAGGAGATTTTTTCCTTGGCTTGTATATATGCTTATAACCCTAACATATCACTTATTTTTGTACATTCACTTGGTAATACAATCAATATCTTGTATTGTGCTCCAAGCTTCCTCTTCTTCCTTTTGTTGTTCATGTGCTTTTGCCGACCGCAAACTCCAACAAGGACAATTAAATTTTAGTTTGACCTATGCTCCAATCTCTTGAATTTTTCTTTCAATCTCATTCCAATCCATGGACATTTCATAACATAGTAAAACATTATGAAATTCATAAACAATAATGATAGAATAAGATATATAAAATGGAATCAAACTCTTAAATTTTTCCCTCGTATTTGGAATTTGAAATCATGAACATCATCACATCCCATGTTAAGTAAGTTCTCTCTCAGGTTAGCCAGGAACCAATGTTAATTAACTGAAAATATCTTTTTATCATTGTTGGGTAATTTCACATTAATTTCAAATGAGACTAAACATCCTTCAGGGCTTTGTAAAGGTATCTAGACTCCAAGTTTACACATCTAATGATCATAATAAAATCTAATCTACAAAGGAGTATGATGATTTAAATACCAAAATTATATGTCCGTAATTTTACAACGATATCTATCCGCTTTTGACAATCCTTCTACATAACTTGAGTGTTGTCCTAATAAACTCTCTACAACCTCACGTAATATCTTTACATAGTAATGAAATTGTAGGAGATTCTATAAAAGGAAGACATTGAAATATGAACACAAAAAAATGGATTCATAGAGTCCAATGTAGACCTACTAATCTAGATGCTCATGTCATATTCAAAGAATTATGTATTTCCATTACTATCTTATGCTCGAAAGATGGTAAGGACCAAAAAACAGGTTGTGTCCATTCTAGACTAAGAAGAGAATCAACTTTCATCATCCTTAGCCTTCCATAATTTTCATTTCTAGAGGGAACAATGTATTTGTGCACGTAAAAGAAGATCTTTTCACCAATAAGTTTAGTACGAGGTACATTTGGAAATACTAGTGTCCCAATGTTGGCATGTATATAATATCTAGTTCTATTAAAGTTTTCCAACTCCATGGTTGACATTGTGAAGACATGTTCTCCAATAGCAACCATCCCACCATGTGTTTGATGCTTAAAGCCTAAGATCTTACCCTTCCAATGAAGATCAAAATTTCCATTATCTCTAACACGACAAGGATGGAATCTAGATGCTTGCATGTACACACATGCATGTTTGTAAAACTCTTGTGGTAGCAAACTTCCTTCCATTGTTTTAATGTTGTGGTATGTCATTGTGTGAACTTCATCTTTTCATCACTTTCCACGGGATTCCATGTTGTTTCTATTACTAGAGAAGATGGACTGAGAACGGCGGGACAAGAAACATAGCTTCATTGGTATGGTAGAGAAGGTAAAGGGCGAAAAGATGACTTTTTATTTTGGGTATGAAAATGGGCCATTGAAGAGGTAAAAATAGATTATTTTAGTTATTTTGAAAATGGTGAAAATTTTTGAGCTAAAACATATGCATAGTTTTGAATTGGAATTAAAAAATAGCAGTTGTGTCCCTTAAAACGTGATAGGGTTCATTTAATGGTACTATGATGAATTTTTATATTTAAAAATTGTTGAATTTTTGGGCCAAGGATGATTACAAGGTTTCTTATTTTTCTAAAAGACAACATTGAACCTATGGGAATCATGTCCCATCTTCCCCCTTCAACCCAATAAGTTATAGGGTATAGAATGTCTCCACCATCCACTTCTGATTCATACATCACTAATCACTCCTTAATCTAAACGGCCCATGTAGAATTGATTTTTTCCCTAATGAAACATGTTCAATGATACATACTCTTTTATAGTACTTGAATTTATAATACCATTCTATATATTATAAGTGATGATTTTCTGATTTATTTTGTACATGTAATAGAGTTTCCACTAGATGTAGGTTGAAGTGGAACGAACAGATTATACTGAGAAATAATGTTTTTGATGGCACCATTTCAAATTAAAAAACATATCAGCGATTAGTGGACATAAAATGATCAATGATATGATGTAAATTACTTAAAGTGCATAGTAAACCCATTCGTTAATTGACACAAGATTAACATAAGCAATCCTACAAGTAGAGATGTCTTCAAAAGCCATTCTAACCTCTTTCTTGTTTCACTCTTCCATGATATGTTTTAACAACATGGTCATTCACCTTAGAATTCATCCAAGGTGTCCAAAGGTAGTAAGATTGAAGATTGAATTTCAACATATTTGGGCTTGAATATTGCAAACCTATCACTGGCCCTATGGACACAAGCTTATTATTGAGTGCTTCATAATGTCAGAGATGCATTAAATGTTGTTCTCTATTAGGAGGTTCTTGTATGCTTGAGTTACTTATGCCTACCCTAATCTGATATTTAACTT
Source organism: Ceratopteris richardii (assembly GCA_020310875.1). Lineage (NCBI taxonomy): Eukaryota > Viridiplantae > Streptophyta > Polypodiopsida > Polypodiales > Pteridaceae > Ceratopteris > Ceratopteris richardii. The sequence goes on from CM035414.1 coordinate 124,489,936, forward strand.
TCTTTCTTTCAATTGAGCAGGTATATGCATAACCTAGGTGTCAAACCTAGGCCAAGAGGATAAGTGCATCTTCTGCGACCTGAGTGGTAATCATCTACTTGGGTTGTTTTATCCAAGAGGGTGATATTTCCCTCTAGATTTAGATTCTTTTGTTTTCTAATTGGGATTTAGCTCACTGCTATGACACTAGTGTTCCCAGAAGTGGTCTTTGCTTCATGCTTCATTGTTCATGCATATCTTGATTGAGCAAGAAGCAGCCTACTATAGACACTTCTAGTTGTGGGGCTTAATATATGATAGCTTTCACAAGTATTGTTGAATGTGCACGGCCCCAACACCTTTTGGCTGATTTTGGTGGTGGTGAGTCTTGTGCCACCACCATCTTTACTCACAATTAAAGTGCATTGGGAGGTACAGGTAACCATGTGTTTCATTCTCACACAGAGAGCACCGAGGTGCACTATCATTATTTTAAAGGAGATAAGAGGCTCTGCTTGAGATATCAGTTTGGCCTATGTGCCTGCACATGATTATATTGGAGAGCTTCTCCCTAAAGTTTTATCCATGGGGAAGTTTGATGCTTTTTGCAAACTTTTGGACTTAGTTGTTCTTGTGGGTTGGTTTTGTTCAACATTGCTCTCTTTACACACGATACAAGGAGCCACTAGTGCACTAATAGTGTGTCTTGGTGCAACTATTTGTCATTATAGAGTTAGCGATAGAGTACTAACATAGATTTACTCTGTTAGAGTGACCAATAGAGTAGTATTGATCATTATTGAGCGTTTTTCATCAGGATGTCATCACGAGTTCCATCTATATGGAAAAGGAGAGCATCATCTGCAAGTCCTACATCCAAGGGGGCATAGAGTGCTTGGAGGGAGACAAAGGGGATGCCACGAAAGGTATGGCATCATCGAAGACATGATGCTGATAATGGTGATAATGATACCATCTGAAGTTGATGTTGCATGCCCAAGCCCTCAGATACTCTTCGTAGCTTGTGGGCAGTATGTGCTGGGGAGGAATCTTCCCCCCCCGAACACAAACACACACACATAAAGATTGTTGGTGTGTGTGTGTGTGTACATGTGATGGAAAGATATTACTCTGTGAACATGCATAAATTGAATGCCAAAATAGTGATGGTATTCCCCAAGCCACACATTTCAAATGATGCATGCGGATCAACTTAAAAATGTGGAATATGTATCTCATTCAAAGTAATGAGAAACAACTATTCATTTAAAGTACAATAATTAGTACATCATCTACACAGGTCACACACAATGTGCATCCCATTGAACTATGTATGAAGTTGATCTTCAAATAGTGATAAAGATTTTATTGTCTCCATTCACACATATATTTTAGATTATCTCTCAATATACTATATATTTTGTTAAACTCACAAAAGAAGTATCTATTCTATATCTGGGAGAAGCTTAAAATGATAGGGTGAACTTCTATTTCTACTACGGTGAAGGTAAAATTAAATCCGTTTTAACAGAACTTGAAGGAATAAATTGACTCATTTAGATCACACTTGGCTATCCACTTGTAAAAAGAGGTAGCAAAGTGTCATACACATCATTGGAGCTAAGTGATGTCTCCTTAGTACATGAAAGTAATGGCTAAATTGCATCTTCCACAAAAACAACATCACGATTAACCAAAATGCATTTATTCTATGGACAATATAGAGGATAGCCTTTGCTTTTAGAAATGTAACCAACAAAAGTACATTTTATTTTTTTATCATCTAATTAAATGGATGAGCAATAGATGGATTGTGACCATGCCAAGCCTCAAATGGAGTGATAGACTATAGTGCTTTGGTGAGATACCTTTTAAATATATATATGTTGCACACATAACAGCCCCAAGCTAGAAGCTATGTGGTAAAGCCTGACTTTTGACCATAGACCTCGTGATCTCCATGACAGACATATTCTTCCTTTCAGTAACTCCATTCTATTGAGGTGTATATGGCATTATACATTGATGTTTTATCCCACATTCAACCAAAAATGCATTAAAATTAGAAGACATATATTCCCCCCTCGATCAAAACGGAGGGTTCCCAATTTAATTGAAAACTTTTTAGCCAAAACCAAAAATTGTTTGAAGCACAGAAACACTTTGGTCTTTTCTTTCAATGGATACACCCATGCATGCCTAGAAAACTCATTCATAAAAGTCATGAAGTAAAGGTAGTTCCCAAAAGAAGGTTTTTGCATAGGACCACATACTTGTATAATGGTCCTTGGCATTAAGGTAGAGTTGAGATGGAGGTGTGCCCTCAAGCAGAGAGCATTTACTTTGTACATGCCCATACTCTCCGTAGTGATAGCACATCAATGGTCTAGTATATATTGATTGATTTGAATGGTCCACCTTCCTATTGTGGAAATTTGAATTGCTAGCATAAAATGTTTCGGGAACTTGTGAGTCACCACTTTGTTTAGTTCCTTTGACGTAGTGGGGATCCTGAGCCTCATGAACATTTTTGCCACAAAATTGGACAATTGCTCTATCTGGAGAGTTCACATTAGAATGGCCACTGTAGTTGCATGTAATACACCATATTTGTCTATGTATTTCTTGAGTAATTCCCAATTCCTCCACTTTCTGTCGAAGTTGCACTACTCACTCATCATTGTAGCATGTAGGTGGAAATTTGACCTTCTCCTCATGTTGGATCCATTTCATTTTAAGTGCTTCAAATTCCCACTCAAGCTACTCAATGGAATCTAGGAAAGTGACATAGTTTGGTTGAGTATTGTCTTCAAATTAGTGCACTCTTGCCTCTTCAGTGTGAGAAGCAACCACTACAGAGTCCTCTAATGTAGAATCTAACCTTAATGATTCTCAAAGCTTATGTTGGGAAGACCTTGGGAGGGCCTTCTCAATCCATTTTTTTACTAGAAAGTCACCTCAAACATGCGACAAGCAAGAAGAAGAGCCTTAGCATGTGTATAAAGTTCATCAAAATATTTATCTCGTTGGAGGTTTAAATTCTCCAAGTCCAAAGCTCGTTTTGAAGAGTTATTGGGAGGAAAACTTAAACAAAAATTGGTCTTCAAGGCTTCCCACATGGAAAAGTGCCCATCTACATGTTGACTATACCACTCATCAGGATAGAAAATTTGAGTGGTCATCCATCGGTACTCGGGTTTCTTCAAAGGTGTCAGAGGAGAAATCAAGGTTCTTCTAGGCTTCTCTTTAGAAATAGCTGTAGAGGCTAACTATTGAGAAACATCAATGGAAAGCTTTAAGGTACATGGTTGTTTGGTTGATGAGATGAAGGTTCAGTTGACATTTTGGAACTCTTACGCACATGAAGAGACCCGTTATCCACTCAGATTTGGGTGATGTACCCACTGACCCAAGTTCTGAGTGAGGCCTAACATGAAGAGACCCCTTATCCACTCGGATACAAGACATGTACCCACTCATCCAAGTTCGAGTTGATGCCTAAAAAGAATCATAAATCAAAAGAAAAAGAATAGAAAAACTAAAAGACAACTAGGAAAACATTGTGAAGATACATAGAGAGGCTATCCTCCATAGAAAAGTAGCCCAAACTCTATATAATTACCACACAATCACCACAATGCGCAATGAGTAGAGAGAGAGATAACATGTATGAGACTCCAAAGATAGAGATTGTGTGCTTCCAAGATGGAGAGTGATTTGAGATAGCCATATCAAAATGGGAAAATGAGTGCCCAATCTCCTTTTATAGACTCCAAGGGGCCGAGGTGAGTGGCCTTGCTGATTGCAATCATTAACTGTTGATTTGAATAGCACTCCTGAAGTGTCGAGAATGTTTGGTAGTTTCATTGTGTTTTCAGAGTGCAAAAGTTTTGGGCTTCTTGTATCCTTAATTGAAATTGGAGTGTGGTGGTAGTACACATAGGCTAGGAGTCTCTCTACTTTGGGTGTTATGCCAAAATGCGTTGCTTCAATAGCACCTTTCCAGGTAGTGTTGTCACTAAATTGTTGCATTGATTAAAAAGGGTTTGAGGGGCAGATCCATCTCCATAGAAGTGTAGTAAGGATAGTTATGGTCCTCATAAATCTGAGCATATTTGATTGCCTCCTCAAAATTCTTAGGTGTATTTCTTCTTATCTCTCTCTTAATGGCTTTATGTAAGCCCCTAACAAATCCTCTAGTCTTCACAGAGTCATCTAACCCCTCATGCTTCCATATGATCTCCTTGTAGTGGGATATGTAGACTAAAAATCCCTACACCTCTGTATAATCCTATCCCACTCATTCCATTTCCTCTCTTCCTCATTCTTAGGAAGAAACTCTTTGAGAAAAGGGCTTCAAGCTAAGTCCAATCCATAGGGATGGAATTTTTCTCCTTGAGACTCATCCACCACTTATAAGCATGTTGTATAATCAAATAAAGAACACAAGTATGATAATTAATCGTACAAGCAAAAATATTTGTGCAAGAATTTTAAGGTGAATGACCATGTTGTTAAAAAATATCATGAAAGAGTGAAACAAGAAAGTGCTTGGAATGGCTATTATAGACATCTATGCTTCTAAGATTGGGTATGGTAAGCTTGTGTCAATTAAAGAATGTGTTTACTATGCAATTTAATTAGATTCCATCAAATTATGATCATTTTATGTCCATTACTAGCTCATATGTTTCATATTTTGAAATGGTTCCATCAAACCCAGTACTTCTCAATATAATTTCTTCATTTCGCTTTAGCCTAACTCTAATGGAAGTACTATCACATGCACAAAATAACTCTTCTTATTATGTCAAAGGAGTTAGAGAGATTGAACTATGGATTCTAAGATTAATATCATCATTTTACTAAATGACTTATATATTATAGGGCCCATATTACTAGTGCTAACATTGGCTAAGACTAGTTTGGTAGTGAAGTTTATTGAAGATGTGTATGGTTCATGAAATATGTGATGTGAGAAAAGCATCACTTATAATTTATAGAATGATATTATAAATTTGAATGCTATAGAATAATATGTATCATTGAACATGTTTCGTTACGAAAGAATAAAACCTACATGGGCCTTTTAAATTAAGGAGTGATTAGTGACGTACCAATCAGAAGAGGGTGTTGGCCACAGTTTATCGCCTATAAATTATTGGCTTGAAGGGGGAGCAGGGGACATGATTCCAAGGGTTGACTTTTAGAAAAAGAAGAAATCTTGTAACTAGACTTGGCTCAAAAATTTAGAGATTTTGAAATGTTGTAAGACTCATCATGATACCATTAAATGAACCCTATCACTTTTTAGGGTCACAAGTGGTATTTCTTTATTCTAATTCAAAATTCTCTGTATGATTAAAGCTCAAAAAAATCGCCTTTTTAAAAATATTTAAAAAAATCTCTTTTCCCTCCATCCCATTTTCATACCCAAAATCAAACCATCAATGGCAAGTGCCTATTCTTGGGTAGAAGGAAAGCCTATTACTCGTTACACAAATTCTAATTATGCTAGTTGTGTACACAATTGGAAGTCTATATCAAGGTACATTTTTCATTTTGCTATAGGTGCTAGCTCTTGGAGATCTTTTCTTCAAGAATGTATATCTCTTTGTACTACAAAAGCAAAGTATGTTGCACCAAGTGAGGCATGTAAGGAATCATTGTGGATTTCTCATCTTTCTTGTGATATGGGTCTGCCTCAACATGTACCACATTTGCTTAGTGATAGTCAAAGTGCCGATTAAGAATTCAATCTATCATGCAAAGACCAAGCACATTGAGGTGAGGGATGACTGTATTAGAGATTTCTTAGCCACTGAGCGCATTATTCTTGAGAAGGTATCTATTATGCACATTGGGGTGAGGTATCATTGTATTAGAGGTTGCTTAGTCACTGGGTGCATTATTCTTGAGAAGGTTCATACTTGAGATAATGTTGTGGATACTTTGACTAAAGCTCTACCACAAGATAGCTTTGGATGCTATTGTCACTTGATAGGCGCTACTTTCTTATGCCCCTTGTGCATTGTGTTTTTTGTGTATTTTGTAGCATCTATGTGAACTACTATGTGTGACATCTCGAGATCAGTTTTCTACTTTGAGGGTATCTTCATAGAGCTCTCAAGAAGAAGAATCCACTGCAGTGCATTGCCATTGAGAAGGAGAGTACCTTTGGTGACCAAAAAATTGACATTTAGCAGGATTCAACTTTCAAATATGAGGGAAAAAGTTAAGGGTTGGATTTCATTTTATATATGTTATTCGATCATTTTTGTTTAGGAGTTTCATAATGTTTTACTATATTATGAAATGTACATAGATTGGAATGAGATTGAAAGACAAATTTGATTTGGAGCCTCGATTGAACTAAAATTTTCTTGTCGTTGTTGGAGTTTGAGGTCTACAAAAGCACATGAACAACACAAGGAAGAAGAAGAATCTCCGACCATAACACGCAATATTCAATGTTACCAAGTGACTGTATTCCATCCACATTGTTTATGTGCTTCAATCAATTTTGGTTTTGGTTGAAAATTTATCATGTAAATTGGTCACCCTCCATTTTGATCGAGGGGGGAATATATGTCTTCTGATTCTAATGCATTTTTGTTGAACATGGGATAAAACATTCGTGTACAGTGCCATATGCACCTCATAGAAATGGAGTTTCTAAAAGAAAGAGTAGGTCTCTTATGGAAATTGGGAGCTGTATGGTCAAAAGTTGTCAATCTTTACCACATAGCTTCTAGCTTGAGGTTGTTATGTGTGCGACATATGTACTTAATAGGTATCCCACCAAAGCACTACAATCTATCACTCCATATGAGGCTTGGCATGGTTGCAAGCCATCTAATGCTCATTTATGTGTCTTTGGTTGTTTGGCATATGCATTAGTGTCTGAAAAAAAAATGTAGAAAATTAGATGATAAAATAGTAAAATGTATTTCTATTGGGTATAGTTCTAAAAGCAAAGGCTATTGTCTGTATCATTCATAGACTAAATGCATTTTGGTTAGTCATGATGTTGTTTTTGTGCTAGATAAAATGCATGATGCCAATGTGTATAGGAAGATGAGTTGATTTATGTAACAAAGTAAACACCGGATTTGAGTTTTGCAGTTCGTTAGGTGAGTCAGTTTATGCATAAACCATGTAGACTGCACTTGGATGCAGTGAGATGCATATTGCGATATGTGAAAGGAACATGTAATTTTGGGTTGTTTTAAGAGAGAAAAGTTCAGCCATGTATATATGCATATACAAATGGGGATTGGGCAGGAAATGTCATGGATCGAAGGTCGACTAGTGGATTTTCATTCTCAATTGGAAGTGCAACTATTACTTGGAGTAGCAAGAGGCACCGAACTGTTGCTTTGTCAAGTACCGAAGCTGAATATAGAGGTATTACTCAAGCTGTTTGTGAAGCAACATGGATTAAATACCTACTCGAAGACATGGAAGTCTACATCAACGGAAAGGTGTTCATCTATTGTGACAATGTGAGTAGCATTATGTTATCAAAGAATCCAGTTTATCATGCGAGATGGAAGCACATCGAAGTTCATTATCACTTTGTGGGTGAGAAGGTCATCGAAGGAGAAGTGGAGCTGATTCACATTAGCACTGGAGAAGAAGTGGCAGATATCTTCACCAAAGCTCTTCCAAACGACAACCTCATCTACTTCAAAGGAGCTTTAGGAGTTAGAAAGCTTTAGTTTGTATTTAGATTTCATTTCATGTTGATTTCATTTTGTTTGGACATATGTATTTGTTTCATTTTGTACTCAAGCTCATTCTGAGCTTGAGGGGAGATTTGATGACGTGGCATTATATACGTATAATGTAAAACACTAAAAAAAATGAAAGAAAGTAACACGAGTGGACACCGCCACACTGCACGCCTTGTCCGGGTGTATCTCTGTCATCTCTGATGTAATGAGGAGGACGACGATGCCTCTGCCATAGATCGTTTTTCATCGAGATGCCATCACGAGTTCCATCTATATAGAACTTGGCGAAGAAAAAAATGCTCTTCACACTTCGTTGACGAGTTTTTAATTTGTTGCATTAGTCCGGATAGTTGATGACTGGCAATAACTGACAATTGACGATTGAGATGTGACAGCACATTTGTTTTTCAACACAAGGCTCTCTCTCTTTCTCTGCGTCTTTTTTTTTTTTTTTTCGGTTTGTTTTTTCGATGTCTTTCATTTGCGCTTCTTTTCCGACGTTTTACATTTTCTCCCAATTGCTTTGCAGACGCCGCAACTGAAACAAATACAGTCTCGATCCTAAGAGAGCGCGGAGAGTTAGCATGAGCATTATATGGGAGTCGTGCAGTTCTTGGGCGTTGAGAAAGACAGAGAGAGAGAGACTTTGATTGAAGGATTCGAGTCCAGGCTTCCATTTGGTCAGGCGCAGAATTGAATGGAGTCTAAACTTGATTGACTCTTCCATCTGGTCTTGGCAGAATTCAATGGAGTCTGAAGCTCCTGCAGTACTCTGGTCATTGCCCGAATGGAATTGAGTCTGAAAGTCCTAATCTGTAGTACTTGTGCCAAGTGTTCCGCGGACTCGCCCTATATATATATATATATATATATATATATATATATATATATATATATATATATATATAGAGGCCATCCGAGATCCGTCTTGTCATCTCCATTTCTTTCTCACTACAGTGAAAGAAGGAGAGCATCATCTTACATCCCTCCTCCCTATGCGGGGAAATGCTGCAATATCCTGCGTTCATCCAGCGCGAGCTGCATCTGCAGCTCTATTCCCGCGTACGCCCGCTCATCAATCTCAGCGAAGGCCGTCAGCAACGTACGCTCCTCCTGCCGCGTCAGCGGGAGCTGCCCAGGCAAGAGCAAACTCCTCCTCCTCTTTCGACTCCTCTCTCTCTCTAATCATTCATTGATGGTTTTCTATCATTCATTGCACTTATCTTCTTCTTCTGCTGTAGCCTGATGATGCAGGATTTTAAGCTGAATGACAACAACTCCGTCCATATGAACACACAGCGGCCGCACGCTTCTTCTTGATCTGATCTTATTATCTGTACTACTAGTATTGTTATTATTATGGAGAGACAATAAGCAAAACCTTTGTAGCTCGCACCCACTACTACTATGGACTTCATTTAATATGAGAAACTCATTTCTTCTGTGGAAAAGTTTATATATAGTTCAGTAGTTCGATTTCACTTCTTCGTTTCCTTTGTTTGTGCAGCAGATAGACTGCCATTCAGTTTCGTCGCAAGAACAGGCAGACAAATTTTTCGCTATTGTTATGGTCAATAAATGCGATGCACAATCAAGCTTCCCACGCACACGCTAGCCATATTGGAACTACTGATTGCATGACTTCCATTCAGTAGTATGTCTAGAACATCTAACTTAACACCCCTTCCTTCCTTATTTTCTTCGACTGCCCCAAGTCCCGTGTTATCTGGCATCACGTGACCCGAGTATTGAGACTCACGAGTCAAATCAACTGGCAACAAGTGATGTTGGGTGAGGCGATCGGCTGCTCATCCAGGCTATGGAATGCCATCAAAGGTGAGGCTCTCTGGAAGATTTGGAGGGAGCGTTGTGCTATCAATTTTGGCCAAACTCCTAAGGAATGGTCGATCGAGAAATCCTTGTTTCTCCTAGGTAAAAGAATCTCCCGAGTCAAGAGATCGCCACCGTTTAGACATCATTGTATTTATCTCCTCGAAAACAACAAGTTGAAACCCAAATGGGTCCCACATGAGGGTGATGATAATTTTATCCGCCTCATTTGTAATGCCCTGTAGCTTGCCATACTCCTCCCCTGCATTGTGGGATTTGGGGAGTCCTATGGGCACTAGTCCCATTCACTTGTAACTTTTTCTCTTTATTATAATTAAAGTCCGGGAGATTAGGCTAAGGCCGAACTTCCTTTATTTAAAAAAAAATGCCTCGTGTGTTCCTTATGGAAGAGTTGGAACAAAGCCAAACAATTCATCAGAGTCAGTGATGAGTGGAAGTGGGCTGCTGGGATAAGACAAAATGACTCTATCTGGTTCCCGATCAGCGGCTTAAGGGAGGTGGAGTCTTGGAACCTCCAAACGGCTAAGTGACTGTGGAACAAGGGGTACAAACAGTGGAAATAACTCTGGAAACAAGAGACCGGCCAGTGGATTAGATTTGAAGACTTAGACCCAAGACATAGAATTTCTCTCGAAGAATGGACTCTTCTTCAAAACAGGTGTTCAGTGTGGGACCACTCAACTACCCGCCTTTTCTGCGGACAAGATCTTCCTTGCCTAGAGGGCCTCAAATGGAGCAATGGTAAGAAACTATCCAAAATTCCCAACTTCAAAGAAAACTTAGATGTTCATCACACTCTTAACAAGGTGTGGTGCCTTCCTTGGACCAAACTTCGATGGGAACTCAAGTTCATGTCAATTTGGCACCCCCTTATTGTGATCAAGAAATGCGTTCTCATGTGGCAAATCTTGCATAAAGGTATCTGGTACAACGCAAGGGCCAACAAAATTTGTGGCCTGCCTCCCTGGTGCAAGCGGTGCCATCGATGCATCGAAGACCTCCTTCACCTCTTCTTCGATTGCCCCAAGTCCCGTTGTGGTCACGTTATGGAATTTATGCTAGCAAACTAAATCCAAAATAACACTTAGAAGCTCATTCAAGGTAAGTTTAAATTAATTAAACTATGTATATATGTTGGATATGTAGATGGATTGTGCCAGGAAAAGAGAAATCATCCAATTAAATTGATCCTCGTCAAGTGGCAATTGACAGAGGACATGATAGCAATACTATGATATCCAAGGAAATTTACTCTTGAATCTGGTTTTCATTGGCACACAAATGACTCTGCTTATATATGATTGTGATAGGTCATGTGTTTCTGTGTTTCCTACTCATGCATCAGATGTGCATGTGTTCAAAATGCATTGGGCAATCATGTATGAATAAATATACGATAATGTGTGTCGTTTGATGTGGATGTGAGTTACAAAGCATTTGCATGGAAGAATGTGTGTATATTTTGATATGTATTTGCACTCATGTGTGCCAATGCAAGCATTCGATTGCATGTCTTCTCATAATCACATGTTGATGTTTGTATAAATACTTCTAGAAAGGTAAATGCGCATGTATGTTCTAATATAATAGATATGCATGTGAATGTGAATGCTTCGTTCTTCCATTAAAAAGGGAAAGAAGAGCTACGTGGATATGTGGCAGATTTTCTTGGCTTCTAGTATGAACAGGGAATTCGTAATCTGCGAGGAAGGGCTTCGGCTTTTTGGGGTCTGCCGATCTGTTGTTGTTTCTGCTCTGTGCGGTTCAGGAGGTATCGAGAGAGAGAACATCATCGGTTTTTCTTGCTGGGCTGTTCAGTATTCGGGAGCTCTTTCCTTTGATTCGGCTGCTGGGTAGTGATATACGAGAGGGGAGCCACAGAAGGGAGGGTGGTCGTTCGTGGGCTGGGATCGGCAAAAGCAGGTCAAGCTAATCTTCAGTCATCAAGGACAATACCTGCACTCCAAACGAGATACTGTTGACAACATCGAAGGACCTTAAGAGGACATGAGATAAGGCTAGGATTTTCGGCTTCCTATTGGCCAAAGTAAAAGTGATTAGGGGAGGTGAGCGCCAGAGAGGTATCCTCCCTCATTTTTATAATACAGAGAAAGCAGCCAAGAAAGGGAGCGGCAGCTTCATTTCTTTAAGAGTCCTTGAGAAATGGGAATCTATGAGTAGCAGTTGCACGGTTCTGAGGCTTCAAAAGGGCAGAACGGATATGTCCACCATGAGGAAGTGGGAGGCGCATTTGATCTCTCTGAGCAGATGAGAACCAGAGGGATCTTGCCTAAAGAATATAATTCACCGAGTGATATCTAGGTAGAGGTGTTGTTGCTGAAATCTGGAGGAACGCTGTCAAGTCCATTCAACCACCGGAAGAAATATGGCAATTGGATTCTGTACTTATGAAAGAGATGTGGCTTATGGGTGCATGGATTCAGAATGCTGAGAAAACAAATGCTTCAGAAAACAGAATGCATGGATTCAGAATGCTGAGAAAACAAATGCTTCAGAAAACAGAATGCATGGATTCAGAATGCTGAGAAAACAGTAAGTCTATAGTGGTTTAATGTTGCTTCTCCATGTTTTGATCCTTTGAATCATTGCCTTCCTGACACACTCGCACAGGTGCTTCGAGCCTTAACAATCTACATGTACATTGAGTGTATCTGAATGTTTACATCCGAACAAGTGTGTGTTTCAGACATATAAAAGTGTATCTCTGTGAAAATCTTTGTGTGGATTCCTGCTTCCTTGGTGCGCATTCTGGTTCATTACTTCGACACATGAATGTTGACCAACATGATCGGTATTTTTTTTCTTATGAATGTTTGGTATTAAGCCTCTTATGGGCTTTGATTTTTGTTTAGACACCTCTATGAAGGATTTAATAAATAAGAATTGCAATTTATTCTTAAATCGAATATCGATAAAGATTGGTTAGATTTCATTCCAAGGAGCATTTAAAGAGCTGAACTGTCCTCTTACTGAGAGGATACATGTACTGTTACGAGCAATTTTTTGATGTTTTTTTTTTTTCTTGTCATTTTTATAGTACATAATTTCTATCATCATCAAACTCTAGGAAATTTTATTTTATTTTATTTTCTTTTTTTTTTTCACTTATCCTTCATCATTACTATCTTTGCATTTATCAATCTTAATAGATTAGTGTTATTTATCGATCATAATAAATGAGTGTTGTTTTTGTTTTTGGGTGTGCGAGGTTGCTATAAATCAATTGTTCAATGGTTGCATGTCCATGGAAGTTGTCTATGCATGTTCAAAAGTCTCGAGGGGTATTGAAATGATCCAGAGAGCTACAAGGACACTCTACACTTACACTACATGAGATAGAAATTCTTAGAACAACACTGATTGATAGAGGATTATAGAAAGAAGTGATCCAGTGAGGAGAGATAGAGGTCACCATCTTGATTGAGTCTTTCTATCCTACCTGAGTTTGCTCTAAGCACCCGGTGTGCGCCGTATTTTTGGCGGTCGCCCTGATCCACCGACCATCGCTTTCGCACCGACATTACAAGAGGTTTGACTTTACAAGGCCTTAGGTTGATCCGAGAGAAATACCTCTCTCATACTTAATTGTAAATGGCTTATTAAGTGAGGTATAAATTTCTTTGAAGGTACTTTATATACTCGACGACATACCTGGTGAACCCGACGTGAAAGGAGGAGAGTGTAGAGATTCTGATCCTAGTTTAAAGAGTGGTGCGGTTGAGTGAGCTCATTGTGCTTGACCATTTATGGGCGACGCAACGATGGATGTTATAACCCAACTTCTGCGCTTTCAGCAGGACGAGAAAAGACGGAGTGCCATCCAGGCATTTCATGAGCGAGTAGTCAGAAGAAGTGGATATTTCAGTGGTAAAAATGTTACTCGTTTTTGCAAGGAATATGAATTGGAGGCACGATACCTTGGTACGGGTCTAACACCATTAAGTGACCAAGAATTAATAGACAATTTTGTATACGTTTCAGAATTACATTTGCGTGACCGACTAGTTGTGGATGCACCTCGACTAGTTATAGAAGGGCAAATAAGATGGTCACAATACAAGATGATACTCATAAGGATGTTTGCACTGGATGACGAAGATAAAGTGACTAGATCCACATTTCTAAAGTGGATACATAAACCAAAAGATCAATCTGTTCTAGATATAAAAAGAGAGTTTGATCAGCAATTTGCAGATTTATCTGATTATGATAAGAGGGCTATGGATCAAGAAAAGGTATCCTTGTTTCTCCGGGCTATAGATTCGAAAGCCCGAGAAGAAATTTTCCCACAATTACAACAGATAGGAACTGAGTCTGGTCTTACCGAAGACTGGGGTAATGTAGATGAAGCTGTTAGGGGATATGTAGAAAAGCAAAGAACTTTGTCTAAGTTCATGCAAAGCTGGCATGATGATTTGCAAGAAGAACAAGCTCAGGCTGTTCAGCAACCTGTACAGAACCCTCAGGTAAACCTACCAATACCAAAGGATGTTGTGCCCACTAATACAATGGAAGATATGTTTAAAAAGTTTAGTGACCTTACGATTCAAAGTATGAAGCAGATGATTGAATCTCAATCTTTACAAGTACCGGCACCTAAAAATCCAAAAGCTCCAGAAATTAAAAGATGTATTTGGTGTGACTCTTTAGAGCATAACAGATACTCATGTGAGAGCTTCAAAGAAGCATTAGCAAAGAACTTGGTATTCGTTAAGGAAAAGATGATATATGATTCTAAGACTGGAGAAAAGGTAAACATTAATTTTGGTCGGGGAGGAATGAGAATATTCTTCCCTGGCACTTGTGAAAACGTTGCTTCAACATCGCATACGTATACATGTCAGGTAGTTGACGAAAATAATGATTTAGAACCGTGGTCTAAAGTAATAAAGTCCTTAGACCGCGGGAAGATGCATCATGAAATTTTAAAGATAGCTAGTAATGAAATCCGAGGGGTAAGTGGATGGGATGATCCTGTAGATACTCTCTCGGTTGTTACATACCTATGCTCTTCGTTAGAGCATGAAGCAGTAGTGGAAGAGAAACGAAGAAGAACCAATGAGGGTGAAGAGGAGAAAAGAAGAACTTGGCATCAAGTAGAAGCTTTACAAGATCAAAATCAACCAATACAAATAAATCAACCCACTCAAGAAATTCTACTATTCCAAATACCAATAATCCAACCAAATCAAATTCTGACCCAAGTTCAAAACCCTACTTCTACTGAGGTGCTAATTTCTACTGAAGTTAATAATCCTTCCCAGGATCAAGAGATGGAACCCGCAAGAAGAAAACAAGAAAATATTGAACTAAATGGCTACATTGATGAAGCTCGATTCAAATATTTTTCGACAAATAGAGATTTAATTGACTCGAATGAATGTGTCCAGATATTTACACATGAAGTATTTAAGCAAGAATCGATGACCGAGGAGATGTATGAAGAATGTGATCTAAGTGTATCCTCTGAAGAGAATGAGAAAGAAGCGATGGAGATGGATTCAGAATCCTATGATAGCATTTTAAATAAAGAAATTGAAGATTATGATTTTCTTGATTATGAAGATATGGATTCCCTTCATGTTGAAGGAGAGATGGTTTTGGACCATAGCGATGATGAAAAATTCTTGGAAAGATTAGAAAGAGAAGCAGATTCAATAATTGCTGATGTTGAAATAGAAAGAAATCATGATAGACTGCATGACAAAAATATATTGTTGTGCGAGGATGATGAAGACTTCTACCTAATGAGAGAATCTAATGAATCAATTCAAAATTGTGATTCTAATGAAGACATGGGTCTAATGCAAGATGATGCAAATAAGGAGATTTTCCCAAATGACTTGAAGCATGAAATGAATAAAAATCTATACTTGAAAGATTTTTTTAATAATGATCTAAACACTTCAGAATTTAAAAATTTGTACACATGTGCTCTTCATTTATCATGTGTCTTTTCATATGATGCATATGAGAGGATCATGAACAAAGGTGACTATGCTCAAATCATTGAATCATGGATTTTCAAGTTTTTCAAAAGCTATGACTACTATTTAAACCATCAAGGAATAGACAAGCAAATGAAGTGGCTTGTACACATATCTAACTTATTTAAGAATGCTACCATGATTGATGCAGTTCAGAGATGGCTTCTTTTAAAGCACAGCTTCTTTGGTGAGTATGTATCAGAGAAGGTAAGATTGAAGGAAGAATCTTTTCAATAAAATTCCATAATACTTAAAGAAATGTTTTTGTAAATAGGAATGTATATATCTTATGTTTTTGCTTTGATTTGAAGAAAGACACAGGAATCAAATCAATAAATTGAAGATAGCGATTCATAATGAAACAAGAAGAGGAGATTGGAGGCGACAAGCTCAAGTGGTTTCTGATTTTATACTGGTAAGATGTTATTGTTTCAATTTCTTTTCCTCTCATGTATATATATGTATGTATGTATATATATATCTGTATGAAAAGACTACATGGGTTGGACATATGATATGTAAATAAATGCATAATTAAGGAAAATTAAGTAGAACAAAAATCTCGTGCCACTAATAAGATTACATATGATGTATAAGGACTGAGATTATATGAGGAAGATTAGAAGATGGACTAGAACTTTCGAGAACAAGACCGAGGAAGGTGAAGGGAAGACCTAGACTAAGTATTTGTATATACTAGTGTTTATGAGCACTTGATGAGTGAGACACTTCGACTTCTACTCTTGATCTCTCATCTGACCTAATCTTCAGACAGATTATATCTTGAGAAAAGAATTCTTATACCAGCCAGCTATCTATATGTATGTGTATGTGTTGTTGGGTGCTGCGATGAGCTAGTAGGCGGGTGGAACTACCCTCGTCGGGTGATCAGGGCCACGAGCTGACGCTAGTTGTGTCGTATGGCCTGACCTACATGTTGTTACGCGCTCATACGGGTTGATAGGCGAGTGGAGTCACTCTGACCGGGTGGTTAGAGCCACGAGCTGACGTTGATTTCGTATGAGGCTGACATTGTGCATCGTGCGCTATGTCGGGTCGGTAGATGGGTGGGCTAAACCTGGCCGGGTGGTCAGGTCCACGAGTCGCATCCGATTTCGACATAGGCCGAAAAGTGTGGAAAAATAAATAAATAAAAAAATAAAAGCAAAGATATAAAGGTTGAGCTGGGATAAAGAATTAAAATAAAGAAAGACAAAATAAAAATATGAGAAAAATAAGAAAAGGGTCTGAAGGGGCTTCAGATGATAGAAGATCAATAGGGAAGCCAGAAGCGAGTTTCATAAATCGAGTTAGTGAAGACTGTTATATGCAAATGCTTCGGATAGGCTACTAGATCTGACCGGGTCGAGTTAGCGAGAGAGCTAAGAAGTTTTCGATTTACTCATATGATTTCTAGTCTAAGTACATTAGTGTAATCTGGTATGTTGTATGAGATGCTTTTGTCTACTTTCTTCTCTTAATTTATGGCAAGACTAATGCATTTTCAGGTTTCATGCATCAAGTTAAAAATTTCTTTAAGTGGTGTTTATTTGCCATGACCACTTGATCCTTGCTTGTGTTTGATGTTATGTATGCAGGTTGGTGCATCCGGAGGATGCACAGGTTCAGAGGGGGTGGATGTGGTCGCGTTATGGAATTTATGCTAGCAAACTAAATCCAAAATAACACTTAGAAGCTCATTCAAGGTAAGTTTAAATTAATTAAACTATGTATATATGTTGGATATGTAGATGGATTGTGCCAGGAAAAGAGAAATCATCCAATTAAATTGATCCTCGTCAAGTGGCAATTGACAGAGGACATGATAGCAATACTATGATATCCAAGGAAATTTACTCTTGAATCTGGTTTTCATTGGCACACAAATGACTCTGCTTATATATGATTGTGATAGGTCATGTGTTTCTGTGTTTCCTACTCATGCATCAGATGTGCATGTGTTCAAAATGCATTGGGCAATCATGTATGAATAAATATACGATAATGTGTGTCGTTTGATGTGGATGTGAGTTACAAAGCATTTGCATGGAAGAATGTGTGTATATTTTGATATGTATTTGCACTCATGTGTGCCAATGCAAGCATTCGATTGCATGTCTTCTCATAATCACATGTTGATGTTTGTATAAATACTTCTAGAAAGGTAAATGCGCATGTATGTTCTAATATAATAGATATGCATGTGAATGTGAATGCTTCGTTCTTCCATTAAAAAGGGAAAGAAGAGCTACGTGGATATGTGGCAGATTTTCTTGGCTTCTAGTATGAACAGGGAATTCGTAATCTGCGAGGAAGGGCTTCGGCTTTTTGGGGTCTGCCGATCTGTTGTTGTTTCTGCTCTGTGCGGTTCAGGAGGTATCGAGAGAGAGAACATCATCGGTTTTTCTTGCTGGGCTGTTCAGTATTCGGGAGCTCTTTCCTTTGATTCGGCTGCTGGGTAGTGATATACGAGAGGGGAGCCACAGAAGGGAGGGTGGTCGTTCGTGGGCTGGGATCGGCAAAAGCAGGTCAAGCTAATCTTCAGTCATCAAGGACAATACCTGCACTCCAAACGAGATACTGTTGACAACATCGAAGGACCTTAAGAGGACATGAGATAAGGCTAGGATTTTCGGCTTCCTATTGGCCAAAGTAAAAGTGATTAGGGGAGGTGAGCGCCAGAGAGGTATCCTCCCTCATTTTTATAATACAGAGAAAGCAGCCAAGAAAGGGAGCGGCAGCTTCATTTCTTTAAGAGTCCTTGAGAAATGGGAATCTATGAGTAGCAGTTGCACGGTTCTGAGGCTTCAAAAGGGCAGAACGGATATGTCCACCATGAGGAAGTGGGAGGCGCATTTGATCTCTCTGAGCAGATGAGAACCAGAGGGATCTTGCCTAAAGAATATAATTCACCGAGTGATATCTAGGTAGAGCTGTTGTTGCTGAAATCTGGAGGAACGCTGTCAAGTCCATTCAACCACCGGAAGAAATATGGCAATTGGATTCTGTACTTATGAAAGAGATGTGGCTTATGGGTGCATGGATTCAGAATGCTGAGAAAACAAATGCTTCAGAAAACAGAATGCATGGATTCAGAATGCTGAGAAGACAAATGCTTCAGAAAACAGAATGCATGGATTCAGAATGCTGAGAAAACAGTAAGTCTATAGTGGTTTAATGTTGCTTCTCCATGTTTTGATCCTTTGAATCATTGCCTTCCTGACACACTCGCACAGGTGCTTCGAGCCTTAACAATCTACATGTACATTGAGTGTATCTGAATGTTTACATCCGAACAAGTGTGTGTTTCAGACATATAAAAGTGTATCTCTGTGAAAATCTTTGTGTGGATTACTGCTTCCTTGGTGCGCATTCTGGTTCATTACTTCGACACATGAATGTTGACCAACATGATCGGTATTTTTTTTCTTATGAATGTTTGGTATTAAGCCTCTTATGGGCTTTGATTTTTGTTTAGACACCTCTATGAAGGATTTAATAAATAAGAATTGCAATTTATTCTTAAATCGAATATCGATAAAGATTGGTTAGATTTCATTCCAAGGAGCATTTAAAGAGCTGAACTGTCCTCTTACTGAGAGGATACATGTACTGTTACGAGCAATTTTTTGACGTTTTTTTTTTTCTTGTCATTTTTATAGTACATAATTTCTATCATCATCAAACTCTAGGAAATTTTATTTTATTTTATTTTCTTTTTTTTTTCACTTATCCTTCATCATTACTATCTTTGCATTTATCAATCTTAATAGATTAGTGTTATTTATCGATCATAATAAATGAGTGTTGTTTTTGTTTTTGGGTGTGCGAGGTTGCTATAAATCAATTGTTCAATGGTTGCATGTCCATGGAAGTTGTCTATGCATGTTCAAAAGTCTCGAGGGGTATTGAAATGATCCAGAGAGCTACAAGGACACTCTACACTTACACTACATGAGATAGAAATTCTTAGAACAACACTGATTGATAGAGGATTATAGAAAGAAGTGATCCAGTGAGGAGAGATAGAGGTCACCATCTTGATTGAGTCTTTCTATCCTACCTGAGTTTGCTCTAAGCACCCGGTGTGCGCCGTATTTTTGGCGGTCGCCCTGATCCACCGACCATCGCTTTCGCGCCGACATTACAAGAGGTTTGACTTTACAAGGCCTTAGGTTGACCCGAGAGAAATACCTCTCTCATACTTAATTGTAAATGGCTTATTAAGTGAGGTATAAATTTCTTTGAAGGTACTTTATATACACTTTGAGAAATTTTATCCTACTTTCCCCTCCTTTTGTCCAACTCGACGACACCGTGCTATTTGGCACAACGTGGCACGGATTCTGCGTCTCTCGAACCATATCAATTGGCAACAAGCGCTGTTGGGTGAGGCGGTTGGCTGCTCTTCTAGGCTGTGGAATGCTATCAGAGGCGAGACTCTTTGGAAAATTTGGAGTGAGCGATGCGCTATCAACTTTGGCCAAACCCCAAAGGAATTGTCGATCGTAGATAACAAGCTGAAACCCAAATGGGTCCCCCATGAAGGAGATGATAGTTTTATACGCCTCATTTGTAATGCCCTCTAGCTTACTGAACTCGTCCCCTGCTTTGTGGGATTTGGGGGGTCCCATGGGCACTAGTCCCATTCATCTATAACTTTTCTTCATTATTTTGATTAAAGTCTGGGAGACTAGACTATGGCCGAACTTCCTTTTA
This sequence comes from Ceratopteris richardii, assembly GCA_020310875.1. NCBI lineage: Eukaryota > Viridiplantae > Streptophyta > Polypodiopsida > Polypodiales > Pteridaceae > Ceratopteris > Ceratopteris richardii. The sequence goes on from CM035414.1 coordinate 124,510,229, forward strand.
TAAAAAATGCTCCTCCAATATACCTGAATATCGACTTAAGCACTCAAATTTCAAGCAAAGTTTTGCATCTACACCATCATGGATGATGCCCATCTATTTTTATGCTCACTGTTCTTGACTATGCAAGGCATACATAGATCCACAGTAACCATGGCACAAAGAAAAAGATCAATTTGGTTTGAGCGCTTTGATTTTCGAGGATATCAAGGATTACATCATGTAAGGGGAGCTGGTTGCTCCTTTGGAATGGCATAATGGAATGATATCATGTATGAGACTCCAAAGATAGAAATTGTGTGCTTCCAAGATGGAGAGTGATGTGAGATAGCCATATCAAGATGGGAAAATGAGTGCCCAATCTCCTTTTATAGACTCCAAGGGGCCGAGGTGAGTGGCCTTGCTGATTCCAATCATTAACTGTTGATTTGAATAGCACTCCTTCAAAACAACATAATTGGTGGCAGAGATGAGTTATTCTTGGTTGGTCGCCTGCCCACTTTGAGAAATTCTTATGATTAGAAGTGTCGAGAATGTTTGGTAGTTTCATTGTGTTTTCGAAGTGCAGAAATTTTGGGCTTCTTGTATCTTTTATTGAAATTGGAGTGTGGTGGTAGTACACATAGGCTAGGAGTCTCTGTACTTTGGGTGTTGTGCCAAAATGTGCTGCTTCAATAGCACCTTTCGAGGTACTATTTTCACTAAATTGTTGCATTGATTAAAAAGGGTTTGAGGGGCCGATCCATCTCCATAGAAGTGTAGTAAGGATAGTTATGGTCCTCATAAATCTGAGCATATTTGATTGCCTCCTACAAATTCTTAGGTGTATTTCTTCTTATCTCTCTCTTAATGGCTTTATGTAAGCCCCTAACAAATCCTCTGGTCTTCACAAAGTCATCTAACGCCTCATGCTTCCATATGATCTCCCTGTAGTGGGATATGTAGACTAAAAAATCCCTACAACTCTTTATAATCCTATCCCACTCACTCCATTTCCTCTCTTCCTCATTCTTAGGAAGAAACTCTTTGAGAAAAGGGCTTCAAACTAAGTCCAATCCATAGGGATGGAATTTTTCTCCTTGAGACTCATCCACCACTTATAAGCATGTTGTATAATCAAATAAAGAACACAAGTATGATAATTAATCATACAAGCAAAAATATTTGTGCAAGAATTATAAGGTGAATGACCATGTTGTTAAAAACTATCATGGAAGAGTGAAACAAGAAAGTGTTTGGAATGGCTTTTATAGAAATCTATGCTTCTAAGATCGGGTACGGTAAGCTTGTGTCATTTGAAGAATGTGTTTACTATGCAATTTAATTAGATTCCATCAAATCATGATCATTTTATGTCCATTAATAGCTCATATGTTTCATATTTTGAAATGGTTCCATCAAACCCACTACTTCTCAATATAATTTCTTCATTTCGCTTGAGCCTAACTCTAATGGAAGTACTATCACATGCACAAAATAACTCTTCTTATTATGTCGAAGGAGTTAGAGAGATTGAACTATGGATTCTAAGATTAATACCATCATTTTACTAAATGACTTATATATTATAGGGCCCATATTACTAGTGCTAGCATTGGCTAAGACTAGTTTGGTAGTGAAGTTTATTGAAGATGTGTAAGGTTCATGATCTATGTGATGTGAGAAAAGCATCACTTATAATCTATAGAATGGTATTATAAATTCAAATGCTATAGAATAATATGTATCATTGAACATGTTTCATTATGAGAAAAATCAACTTTACATGGGCCTTTTAAATTAAGGAGTGATTAGTGATGTACCAATCAGAAGAGGGTGTTGGCCACACTTTATCGCCTATAAATTATTGGCCTGAAGGGGGAGCAGGGGACATGATTCCAAGGGTTGACTTTTTGAAAAAGAAGAAATCTTGTAATTAGACTTGGCTAAAAAATTTCGAGATTTTGAAATGTTGTAAGACTCATCATGATACCATTAAATGAACCGTATCACTTTTTAGGGTCAGAAGTGGTATTTTTTTATTCTAATTCAAAATTCTCTGTATGATTAAAGCTCAACAAAGACACCTTTTTAAAAATAGCTAAAAAAATCTCTTTTCCCTCCGTCCCATTTTCATACCCAAAATCAAACCATCAATGCATCAAATGTTTGGTGTTTGATATATTTGAAAATTACTTCATCGCATCAACCAAACAACCTTGTACCATTAAATTTTTCCACTAATGTTTCGCAAGAGTTAGCTTTTACACCTCTTTCTAAAGAGAAGCGTAGAAGAACCCGTGATATATCCTCTAACACCTTTGAAGAAATCCAAGTATCGATGGAGGAACTCTCAAATTTTCTATCCAAATTAAATATCAAATTTCCTACTTTAAAGAGTTTTGTGCATGACTATGATGATGATCATGTAAGGAGGATCATCTCCTTATGTCTAGGAAGTGGATGGGAGAACCGTGAAGATGCCATGTTGGTATTTTTCCTTCTACCCTAGATGGACTTGTAGACCAGTGGTGCTCCATCATATGTTCCTTAGTCCATCCATCTAGAATGTCTGGAAATGGAAGGTCATCCCTAGTCCCAAAGTCAAAGTTAGTCTCTGGAGATGCTACTCAGATTCTACACCTTTTGGTATTGCATCCAGCCAATTATTGAATTTAGCTTGCTTGCCTAGTTTCTGTTAGCATAACAATGCACTCGTGCCTTTTGATAAAATTTTTCCACTTTGTTCAAGTAACCCACATGGAGGTGACTAGCACCTAGTAGCTACCTGCGAGAATTGTACATGTCCAACTTGCTTTACAGATGGATTCAACTCCATCGGAAAAAATGGTCCAATTTTCACAGAAGGAGCCTTCTTGCCCCCTTGCCCAATATCTCATAACTGCCCACTTTGTGGTGGTCCTTCAAGTTTTAGCTGCCCAACTCCAAGAGAATCACCCAAAAAAGGTGCCTAATTTCCTATGAACTACCAAAAATCAATCGCCTACTTATTACTTGCTCATCAAATTTTAGGCACCCAATTTGGCCACCTTGGCTACTGAATATTAGGAACCTCGTTTTCCACCTTGGCTACATCAGAGGCATCACATAGTCGGCCCACTTTGAAGGCAGTACTTAAGTTGGTCCACATGTTGGTTTTTAACTCTTCTGTATCTTTTTTCTTTCAATCACATAATTTCTCATCCGATGAGTGCAAATACATATTTATACCTCAATTGGGCCGACTTGTGCTTCTTTTGTAGAAAATTCACTTTTGTGTGTAGAGGATAGACAAGGTTCGTTTTGATCTAATTATATTTTAATTATTTCCATGCTGCACCACTCTGGGCTACTGATCATCCAATTAAGTAGATTATCTTCTTCATGCGGCAAGGAAGGTAGTGCCTCACTATAATCGTGTACCTAGTTGTTTTAGCAGTGTTGCACTCCTCCTCCTATTGTATCTACAACTGGATTTTAGTCTTTTTAGAGATCCATAGCATATTTCTCTCCTAATCTTCTAATGCCTTGGCTTGCCTCAACCAAGGTCTTCCTAAGAGAAGAAGAAAAGAGGTCTCTTGGGGTAATGCAATAACAACAAAATCCAACAAGTATTGGTAGCCTTGAATTATCATAAGTACATTTTCAATAATTCCCAATGGTATGATCCACTATTGGTCTACCAATGTCACAATGAATGGTGCAACTCTCTTCAAGTCAAGTTTCAATTTCTTCATGTGAAGTCGGGCATCACCTTGACACCGAGCCCACCATCCATAATGACGTGTGTAAAAAACTAACTTCTTTTGGAAACAATCAACCTTGAAATGTGGTATGCTACCAATGGAGTAGGGGGAATACCATCATGAATCCATCTCCACTTTGTGGTGGGGTCAAGTATGCAAACTATATACCATTAAGAAAACCCTTCTCACCTTGGCATCCATCTTAATGAATTGGTATAAACTAACCTTATAATCAATTCCCTTCAGACTTTCTTCAATACTCACATCCTATGCATGCTCTTGAGGAAGTGTTTATTGCTCCTTCAATGCACTACTCATCCTTTCGTAAGCTTCTTCAACAGCATGGTGGTTGTTCAAATCATCCTCCTTACCAACTTCTTTCTCGTTGGTTCGTTGTTGTTCTTCTAGATGGGTTGTTGCCACTTGCCTAGATCTAGTCATCGTAGGTGTTGTACACGATGAAAGAGCAAAAGGCTATGGATCCATACCTTCCTCTTGTGTCGAGATCGCAATCATATGAATGGAAGAAAGGAGATAAGAGGGACAGCCCCCTGTATAATGGTTCTTTGCATTGAGGCAATGTTGACATGGAGGTGTGCCCTCAGGCATAGAGCACTTACTTTGTACATGCCCATACTCTCCGTAGTGATAGCACATCACTGGTCTAGAGTATCTTGATTGGTTTGAATGGTTCTCCTCCCTATTGTGGAAATTTTTAGTGATAGCATAGAATGTGTTGGGGACCTGTGAGTTACCTCTTTGTTGAGCTCCTTTGAAGTAGAGGCAATCACAAGCCTCATGAACGTTTTTGCCAAAAAATTGGATACTTGCTCTATTTAGAGAGTTCACGTTGGAGTGGCAACTATTGTTGCATGTAGCACACCATACCTACTTGTGTATTTCCTCAGTAGTCCGCAATTCCTCCACTTTGCATTGAAGTTTCACTACTCATGCATCATTGTAGCATGTAAGTGACAAAGTTTCGTTCTCCTCATGTTGGCTCCATTGCATCTTAAGTGATTCTAATTCCCTCTCAAGCTACGCAATCAAGTAAATGAAATTGACATAGCGTGGTTGTCTACTACCTTCAAAGTGCACTCTTGCCTCTTCAATGTGAGAAACGGCTACCACAAAGTCCTCCAATGTTGTATCTAACCTTAATGATTCTCTGTTCTTATGTTGGAAAGACCTTGGGAGGCCTTTTGAATCCATTTTTCATTATAAAGCCACCCTGAGCATGCAACAAGTGAGAAACAAGAGCCTTAGCATCTTATAAACTTCAATGAAAGATTCACCTAGTTGGAGCTTTAAATTCTCCAATTGATCCAAAGCTCATTTTGAAGAGTTATTGGGAGGAAACCTTAAACAAAAAGTGTTCTTCAAGACTTCCCACATAGAAAAGTTCCCATTTGCATGTTGACTATACCACTTGTCTACAACTCGATCTAGGGCAGAAGGAAAGAGTACCATGGCATCTTCACGGTTTTCCAGTCCCCTTCCTAGACATAAGGAGATGAACCTCCTTGAATGATAATCAACATCTTCATGCATTAAACTCTTGAAAGTAGGAAATTTGATATTCAAATTGGGTAGAAATATTGAGAGGTCCCCGATCAGTACTCAGGTTTCTTCAAAGGTGTTAGAGAAGAAATCAACGGACCTCTTTTTAGATCCAAGACCTCTTTTCAGATCCAAGACCTCTTTTTAGATCCAAGACCTCGTTTTAGAAGATTAGAGCACACACTTCCCAAGAATTCTTCTACTCAAGGGAAATCTTCCTTAGGGAAGCATAACCTATAACATGCCTATGCATAGAGAGACAATTTGCAAATGAAGAATACAATGGTGAGAAAATCACAAAATTTTAATGACTCAAAATAATTCCAATAGAATCAAAATACCTTAGTGAACATTACAAACAAGCCAATAACCATTCGGAAAGCAACAGCACAAGTGCTTGAAGTGTCACAATATACTCTAGGACTACAACAAAACTAGGAAAAGGTTGTGAGGATACATAAAATGGTCATGATGTGATGGAACTTAATTAAATTGCATAGTAAACCCATTCTTTAATTGACACAAGATTACCATACCCAATCTTAGAAGCAGAGATGTCTACAAAAGCCATTCCAACCTCTTTCTTGTTTTACTCTTCCATGATATTTTTTAACAACATGGTCATTCAGCTTACAATTCTTGCACAAATATTTTAGATTGTATGACTAATTCTCATGCTTGTGTTCTTTGTTTGAATATTAATTTTTTTCTAATATAAGAAACGCCAAATTTCCTCTTACCTTTATTATATGAAACAAAAGCTTGATCTAGAAATAACATGATGAATGTACTATTTCAATTGATCTTCTTATAAAAGAAAATAAATGTCCTTCAAATGATAAGGCTTTGAATTTCCTTTCATCATCAAATAAAGAATAGAAGAAAAACTTTGATAGTTTGAAGTACCTCAATAAGAATGATCTAAAAAGAGGAATCATCTAGAAAAAGCCCAACAACAATAATCAAGTGTTTATTGAGAATCATTGATTTTTATATAAAAAAAGGACTCATAGAATCCCTTTACTTATGTGCTAACTCTCCAACTATTTTCAAAAGTAAGCATCATAAACCTTGTTTTTTGATTGATCTCCATCATTTAAAGGGCACCCAATCTCTGTATCGTGTGCTAGAAGCAAGTCTATCGCTTGGACCACATGCTTATAAGTGGTGGATGAGTCAGAAGGAGGAAAATTCCATCCCTACGGATTGGACTTAGTTTGAAACCCCTTTTTTCAAAGAGTTTCTTCCTGAGAATGAGGGAGAGAGGAAATGGGATGAGTGGGATAGATTTATACACAGGTGTAGGACTATTTCAGTCTACATATCCCACTATAGGGATATCATATGGAAGCATGAGGGGTTAGATGACTTTTGGAAGACCAGAGGATTCTTTAGGGGCTTACATAAAGCCATTAAGAGAGAGATAAGAAGATATACCTAAGACTTTTGATGAGGCGATCAAATATGCTCAACTCTATGAGGACCATACCTATCCTTAGGATAGTCCTATGGAGATGGATCTGCCCCTCAAATCCTTTTTAATGAATGCAATAATTTAGTGACAACACTACCTCCGAAGGTGCTAGTGAAGCAGCTCATTTTGGCATAACACCTAAGGGAGGGCACCTCCTAGACCATGTCTACTACCACCACACTTTGGTTTCAATTAAGGATACAAGAAGCCCAAAATTGTTGCACTTCCAAAACACAACAAAATTGCCACACATTCTCAACGCTTTCATATTAAGGCATCTCTTCTACCTAATTTTGGCATGACCATATTAAGGAAACTGTGTGACCACCCAAGTCTTGGCATTTGTTACTATGTGGTGTAGAAAGTGAATTCTTCCAAGAGTTCCTAGTAAGAGGTAAAAGGGTCAGAAATCATAGAAGAAGCCACCAAATGGCCATGTGGATATCAGGTACAATTAGAAGACTTTCTCAAAGTGGGTAGGTGACCAACCAAGAATAACTCATCTCTACCTTCAATCATGTTGTTTTGAAGCAGCGCTATTATGATTGGAATGAGAAAGGGCACCCATCTTGGCCCCTTGGAGTCTATAAAAGCACATTGGGCACTCATTTGCCCCTTTTGATATGGCTATCTCACTTCACTCTCCATCCTTGAAGTACACAATCTCTACCTTTGGAGTCTCATACATGCTATCTCTTTGTCTACTCACTATGCATTGTGGTGACTCTATGGTGATTATAGAGAGTTTGGGCTACTTTTTTGTGGACGATATCCTCTCTATGTATCCTCACAACGTTTTCCTAGTTTTCTTGTAGTCCTTGAGTATATTGTGACACTTCAAGCACTTGTGTTGTTGCTTTCCGAATGGTTATTGGCTTGTTTGTAATGTTCACTAAGGTATTTTGATTCTATTGGAATTATTTTGAGTCATTAAAATTTTGTGATTTTCTCACCATTGTATTCTTCATTTGCAAATTGTCTCTCTATGCATAGGCATGTTATAGGGTATGCTTCCCTAAGGAAGATTTCCCTTGAGTAGAAGAAGTCTTGGGAAGTGTGTGCTCTAATCTTCTAAAAAGAGGTCTTGGATCCCACTTCTATAGTTTGGAATCCCTGATAGGAGCCTTGCATGCTCTGTGTGGGATATCTATGGAAGTAAGCGTTTATTTTTTGTAATCTTTTTCTTTTGATTTGTGAGTCTTTTTATGCCTCAATCCAAACTAGGATGAGTGGGTACATGACCCATATCCGTGTGGATAGGGGGTCTCTTCATGTGCACAAGAGTCCCAAAACCTCAACTCAACCTTCCTCTCATCAACCAAACAACCCTGTACCTTCAAATCTTTCTAGTGACTTTTCTCAAGAGTTAGCCTTTACACCTCTTTCTAAAGAGAAGCGTAGAAGAACCCTTGATTTCTTCTCTAACACCTTTGAAGAAACCCGAGTACTGATCGGGGACCTCTCAATATTTCTAACCAATTTGAATATCAAATTTCCTACTTTCAAGAGTTTAATGCATGAAGATGTTGATGATCATTTAAGGAGGTGCATCTCCTTATGTCTAGGAAGGGGACTGGAAAACCGTGAAGATGCCATGGTACTGTTTCCTTCTGCCCTAGATGGACTTGTAGACAAGTGGTATAGTCAACATGCAAATGGGAAATTTTCCATGTGGGAAGTCTTGAAGAACACTTTTTGTTTAAGGTTTCCTCCCAATAACTCTTCAACATGAGCTTTGGATCAATTGGAGAATTTAAAGCTCCAACTAGGTGAATCTTTCATTGAAGTTTATAAGATGCTAAGGCTCTTGTTTCTCACTTGTTGCATGCTCAGGGTGACTTTATAATGAAAAAATGGATTCAAAAGGCCTCCCAAGGTCTTTCCAACATAAGAACAGAGAATCATTAAGGTTAGATGCGACATTGGAGGACTTTGTGGTAGCCACTTCTCACATTGAAGAGGCAAGAGTGCACTTTGAAGGTAGTAGTCAACCACGCTATGTCAATTTCATTTACTCGATTGCGTAGCTTGAGAGGGAATTAGAAGCACTTAAGATGCAATGGAGCCAACATGAAGAGAAAGACACTTTGTCACTTGCATGTTGCAATAATGAATGAGTAGTGAAACTTCAATGCAAAGTGGAGGAATTGCGGACTACTGAAGAAATACATAAGTAGGTATGGTGTGCTACATGCAACAATAGTTGCCACTCCAACATGAACTCTCTAAATAGAGCAAGTATCCAATTTTTCGGCAAAAACATTCATGAGGCTTGTGATTGCCTCTACTTCAAAGGAGCTCAACAAAGAGGTAACTCACAGGTCCCCAACACATTCTATGCTATCACTAAAAATTTCAACAATAGGGAGGAGAACCATTCCAACCAATCAAGATACTCTAGACCAATGATGTGCTATCACTCCGGAGAGTATCGGCATGTACAAAGTAAGTGCTCCATGCCTGAGGGCACACCTCCATGTCAACATTGCCTCAATGCAAAGAACCATTATACAGGGGGTTGTCCCTATGATCTCCCTTCTTCCATTCACATGATTGCGATCTCGACACAAGAGGAAGGTATGGATCCATAGCCTTTTGTTGTTTCATCGTGTACAACACCTACGATGACTAGATCTAGGCAAGTGGCAACAACCCATCTAGAAGAACAACAATGAACCAACGAGAAAGAAGTTGGTAAGGAGGATGAGTTGAACAACCACCATGCTATTGAAGAAGCTTACGAAAGGATGAGTAGTGCATTGAAGGAGCAATAAAAACTCCCTCAAGAGCATGCATAGGATGTGAGTATTGAAGAAAGTTTGAAGGGAATTCATTAAAACGCTAGTTTATACCAATTCATTAAGATAGATGCCAAGGTGAGAAGGGATTTTCTTAATGGTATATAGTTTGCATACTTGACCCCACCACAAAGTGTAGATGGATTCATGATGGTATTCCCCCTACTCCATTGGTAGCATACCACATTTCAAGGTTGATTGTTTCCATAAGAAGTTAGTTTTTTACACAAGTCATTATGGATGGTGGGCTCAGTGTGAAGGTGATGCCCGACTTCACATGAAGAAATTGAAACTTGACTTGAAGAAAGTTGCACCATTCATTGTGACATTGGTAGACCAATAGTGGATCATACCATTGGGAATTATTGAAAAGGTACTTATGATAATTCAAGGCTTCCAATACTTGTTAGATTTTGTTGTTATTGCATTACCCCAAGAGACCTCTTTTCTTCTTCTCTTGGGAAGACCTTGGTGAAGGCAAGCCAAGGCATTAGAAGATTGGGAGAGAAATATGCTATGGATCTCTAAAAAGACTAAAATCCAGTTGTAGATACAATAGGAAGAGGAGTGCAACACTGCTAAAACAACTAGGTACACGATTATAGTGAGGCACTGCCTTCCTTGCCGCATGAAGAAGATAATCTACTTAATTGGATGATCAATAGCCCAGAGTGTTGCACCATGGAAATAAGTGAAATATAATTAGATCAAAACAAACCTTGTCTATCCTCTACACACAGAAGTGAATTTTCTACAAAAGAACCACAAGTCGGCCCAATTGAGGTATAAATATGTATTTGCACTCATCGGATGAGAAATTATGTGATTGAAAGAAAAAAGATACAGAAGACTTAAAAACCAACATGTGGACCAACTTAAGTACTGCCTTTAAAGTGGGCCGACTATGTGATGCCTCTGATGTAGCCAAGGTGGAAAACCAGGTTCCTAATATTCAGTAGCCAAGGTGGCCAAATTGGGTGCCTAAAGTTTGATGAGCAAGTAATAAGTAGGCCATTGATTTTTGGTAGTCCATAGGAAATTAGGCACCTTTTTTTGGGTGATTCTCTTGGAGTTGGGCAGCTAAAACTTGAAGGACCACCACAAAGTGGGCACTTATGAGATATTGGGCAAGGGGGCAAGAAGCCTCCTTCTGTGAAAATTGGACCATTTTTTCCAATGGCGTTGACTCCATTTGTAAAACAAGTTGGACATGTACAATTCTTGCAGGTAGCTACTAGGAGCTAGTCACCTCCATGTGGGTTACTTGAACAAAGTGGAAAAATTTTGTCAAAAGGCACCAGTGCATTGTTATGCTAACAGAAACTAGGCAAGCAAGCTAAATTCAATAATTTGTTGGATGCAAGACCAAAAGGTGCAGAATCAGAGTAGCATCTCCAGAGACTAACTTTGACTTTGGGACTAGGGATGACCTTCCATTTCCAGACATTCTAGATGGATGGACTAAGGAACATATGATGGAGCACCACTGGTCTACAAGTCCATCTAGGGTAGAAGGAAACAATACCAACATGGCATCTTCACGGTTTTCCCATCCACTTCCTAGACATAAGGAGATGATCCTCCTTACATGATCATCATCATAGTCATGCACAAAACTCTTTAAAGTAGGAAATTTGATATTTAACTTGGATAGAAAATTTGAGAGTTCCTCCATCGATACTTGGAGTTTTTCAAATGTGTTAGAGGATATATCACGGGTTCTTCTACGCTTCTCTTTAGAAAGAGGTGTAAAAGCTAACTCTTGCAAAAAGTTAGTGGAAAAATTTAATGGTACAGGGTTGTTTGGTTGATGAGATGAAGGTTGAGTTGAGGTTTTGGGACTCTTGTCCATGTGAAGAGAACCCCTATCCAATAGGATATGGGTCATGTGCCCAATCATGAAAGTTCAAGTTGAGGCCTTACAAGACTAAGAAATCAAAAGAAAAACAACACAAAAGGTAAATCCTTACTACCACAAATATCTCATATAGAGCATGTAAGGGTCCCATTGGGCATGCCAATCTTTAAGTTAGAGATTGTGTACTTCCAAGATGGAGAGTGATGTGAGATAGCCATATCAAAAGGGGCAAATGAATGCCCAATCAGCTTTTATAGACTCTAAGAGACCAAGATGAGTAGTCTTGATAATTCTGATCATTAATTGATGATGTGAATCCCCTTCTTCAAAACAACATGACTGGTGGTAGATATGAGTTATTCTTAGTAAGTCACGTACCCACTTTGAGAAATTCTTATGATTGCACCTCATATCAACATGGCCATTTGGTGACTTCTCTTGCAATTTCCGACCGTTTTACCTCTTACTAGCAAGTCTTGGAAGAATTCACTTTTTACCCCACATAGCAAAAAATGCTCAGACTTGGGTGGTCACAGAGTTGCCTTAATATGGTCATGCCAAAATTAGGTAGAAGAGATGCCTTAATATGGAAGTGCCGAGAATGTGTGGAAGTGTCGTTGTGTTTTGGAAGAGCAAAAATTTTGGGATTCTTGTATCCTTAATTGAAAATGGAGTGTGATGGTGCCCTACTTCAGGTGTTGTGCCAAAATGAGTTGCTTCCAAGCATCTTTGTAGGTATTTTTATCGCTAAATTATTGCAATCGATTAAAAGGAGAAAAAGAGGGGAGGTGGGGTCACCCTATGATAGGATTTCCACCCTATGCAAGTCCCCTTGGTCCTCCAGGTGGAGAAGTGGCCTTCTCTATTCAGCCTCGATGGAAGGAAGCTTTTGCTTAGGACCCTTCTTTAATGACGATCACACCGACATTACTCTTGCCATGATTGCATATTGAAGTATGATCCTCTTCTCGTCTATAAAGCTGACCCAATCAATAGCAAAATAAGATATCGCTTATATGTGAACATCAAAGTGATAGACTAGACGCCCACTTGAAGTGTACTTCAAATGCCTAAGCAACCTCTTTCCTATGAAAGAAGTCATACTTTTTCTTTGCGCATGTACTAAGAGAGTAGTAATTTTCAAATATATCAAACACCAAACATTTGATGCATTGATGGTTTGATTTTGGGTATGAAAATTGGATGGAGGGAAAAGAGATTTTTTTTAGTTATTTTTAAAAAGGTGTTTTTTTGTTAGCGTTAATCATACAGAGAATTTTGAATGGTATCATGATGAGTCTTACAACATTTCAAAATCTCTAAATTTTTGAGCCAAGTCTAATTACAAGATTTCTTCTTTTTCTAAAAGTCAACCCTTGGAATCATGTCCCCTGCTCCCCCTTCAGGCCAATAATTTATAGGCGATAAACTGTGGCCAACACTCTCTTCTGATTGGTACATCACTAATCACTCCTTAATTTAAAAGGCCCATGTAAAGTTGATTTTTTCATAATGAAACATGTTCAATGATACATATTATTCTATAGCATTTGAATTTATAATACCATTCTATAGATTATAAGTGATGCTTTTCTAACATCACATAGATCATGAACCTTACACATCTTCAATAAACTTCACTACCAAACTAGTCTAAGCCAATGCTAGCACTAGTAATATGGGCCCTATAATATATAACTCATTTAGTAAAATGATGGTATTAATCTTAGAATCCATAGTTCAATCTCTCCAACTCCTTCGACATAATAAGAAGAGTTATTTTGTGCATGTGATAGTACTTCCATTAGAGTTAGGCTCAAGTGAAATGAAGAAATTATATTAAGAAGTACTGGGTTTGATGGAACTATTTCAAAATATGAAACATATGAGCTAGTAATGGACATAAATGATCATGATTTGATGGAATCTAATTAAATTGCATAGTAAACACATTCTTCAATTGACACAAGCTTATCGTACCCAATCTTAGAAGCATAGATGTCTATAAAAGCCATTCCAAGCACTTTCTTGTTTCACTCTTCCATGATATTTTTTAACAACATGGTCATTCACCTTATAATTCTTGCACAAATATTTTTGCTTGTATGACTAATTATCATACTTGTATTCTTTATTTGACTATACAACATGCTTATAAGTGGTGGATGAGTCTCAAGGAGAAAAATTCCATCCCTATGGATTGGACTTAGTTTAAAGCCCTTTTGTCAAAGAGTTTCTTCCTAAGAATGAGGAAGAGAGGAAATGGAATGAGTGGGATAGGATTATACAGAGGTGTAGGGATTTTTTAGTCTACATATCCCACTAGAGGGAGATCATATGGAATCATGAGGGGTTCGATGACTTTGTGAAGACCAGAGGATTTGTGGGCTTACATAAAGCCATTAAGAGAGAGATAAGAAGAAATACACCTAAGAATTTGTAGGAGGCAATCAAATATGCTCAGATTTATGAGGACCATAACTATCCTTACTACACTTCTATGGAGATGGATCTGCCCCTCAAACCCTTTTTAATCAATGCAACAATTTAGTGACAACAGTACCTCGAAAGGTGCTATTGAAGCAGCACATTTTGGCATAACACCCAAAGTAGAGAGACTCCTAGCCTATGTGTACTACCAGCACACTCCACTTTCAATTAAGGATACAAGAAGCCCAAAATTTTTGCACTTCGAAAACACAATGAAACTACCAAACATTCTTGACCCTTCTAATCAGAAGAATTTCTCAAAGTGGGCAGGCGACCAACCAAGAATAACTTTTAATGATTGGAATTAGCAAGGCCACTCACCTCAGCCCCTTGGAGTCTATAAAAGGAGATTGGGCACTCATTTTCCCATTTTGATATGGCTATCTCACATCACTCTCCATCTTGGAAGCACACAATCTCTACCTTTGGATTCTCATACATGATGTCATTCCATTATGCCATTCCAAAGGAGCCACCAGCTCCCCTTACATGATGTAATCCTTGATATCCTCGAAAATCAAAGCGCTCAAACCAAATTGATCTTTTTCTTTCTGCCATGGTTACTGTGGATCTATGTATACCTTGCATAGTCAAGAACAGTGAGCATAAAAATAGATGGGCATCATCCATGATGGTGTAGATGCAAAACTTTGCCTGAAATTTGTGTGCTTAAGTCGATATTCAGGTATATTGGAGGAGCATTTTGTGTTCTTTCGCTACCACAGCTTTGATGAGAAAATCAGGAAGGAAGGGGTGTTAGACATACTACTGAATGGAAGTCATGCAATCAGTAGTTCCAATATGGCTAGCGTGTGCGTGGGAAGCTTGATTGTGCATCGCATTTATTGACCATAACAATAGCGAAAAATTTGTCTGCCTGTTCTTGCGACGAAACTGAATGGCAGTCTATCTGCTGCACAGACACAGGAAACGAAGAAGTGAAATCGAAAGTTCCTTTTGCTTATTGTCTCTCCATAACAATAACAATACTAGTAGTACAGATAATAAGATCAGATCAAGAAGAAGCGTGCGGCCGCTGTGTGTTCATATGGACGGAGTTGTTGTCATTCAGCTTAAAATCCTGCATCATCAGGCCACAGCAGAAGAAGATAAGTGCAATGAATGATAGAAAACCATCAATGAATGATTAGAGACAGAGGAGTCGAAAGAGGAGGAGGAGTTTGCTCTTGCCTTGGCAGCTCCCGCTGACGCGGCAGGAGGAGCGTACGTTGCTGACGGCCTTCGCTGAGATTGATGAGCGGGCGTATGCGGGAATAGAGCTGCAGATGCAGCTCGCGCTGGATGAACGCAGGATATTGCAGCATCAACGTCAGATGGTATCGTTATCACCATCATCAGCATCACGACAAACGCTGATCCAAAGAATAGTGCTGTCTTCGATGATGCCATATCTTTCGTGGCTTCCCCTCTGTCTCCCTCCAAACACTCTACGCCCCTTCGGAACAAGATGTAAGATGATGCTCTCCTTCTTTCACTGTAGTGAGAAAGAAATGGAGATGACAAGACGGATCTCTGATGGCCTCTCTCTCTCTCTCTCTCTCTCTCTCTCTCTCTATATATATATATATATATATATATATATATATATATATATATATATATATATATATATATATGTAGCGCGAGTCCGCGGAACAATTGGCAATGACCAGAGTACTGCAGGAGCTTCAGACTCCATTGAATTCTGCCAGGACTCCATTGAATTCTGCCAGGACCAGATGGAAGAGTCAATCAAGTTTAGACTCCATTCAATTCTGCGCCTGACCAAATGGAAGCCTGGACTCGAATCCTTCAATCAAAGTCTCTCTCTCTCTCTGTCTTTCTCAACGCCCAAGAACTGCACGACTCCCATATAATGCTCATGGTAACTCTCCGCGCTCTCTTAGGATTGAGACTGTATTTGTTTCAGTTGCGGCGTCTGCAAAGCAATTGGGAGCAAATGGAAAACGTCGGAAAAGAAGCGCAAATGAAAGACATCGAAAAAACAAACAAAAAAGCTTACCATACCCAATTTTAGAAGCATAGATGTCTATAAAAGCCATTCCAAGCACGTTCTTGTTTCACTCTTCCATGATATTTTTTAACAACATGGTCATTCACCTTACAATTCTTGCACAAATATTTTTGCTCGTACTATTAATTATCATACTTGTGTTCTTTATTTGATTATACAACATGCTTATAAGTGGTGGATGAGTATCAAGGAGAAAAATTCCATCCCTATGGATTGGACTTAATTTGAAGCCCTTTTCTCAAAGAATTTCTTCCCAAGCATGAGGAAGAGAGGAAATGGAATGAGTGGGATAGGATTATACAGAGGTGTAGGGATTTTTAGTCTACATATCCCACTAAAAGGAGATCATGTGGAAGCATGAGGGGTTAGATGACTTTTTGAAGACCAGAGGATTTGTTAGGGGCTTACATAAAGCCATTAAGAGAAAGATAAGAAGAAATACACCTAAGAATTTTGAGGAGGCAATCAACTATGCTGAGATTTATGAGGACCATAACTATCCTTACTACACTTCTATGGAGATGGATCTGCGCCTCAAACCCTTTTTAATCAATGCAATAATTTAGTGACAACACTGCCTCGAACGGTGCTATTGAAGCAACGCATTTTGGCATAACACCCAAAGTAGAGAGACTCCTAGCCTATGTGTACTACCACCACACTCCAATTTCAATTAAGGATACAAGAAGCCCAAAATTTTTGCACTTCGAAAACACAATGAAACTACCAAACATTATCGACACTTCTAATCAGAAGAATTTCTCAAAGTGGGCAGGGGACCAACCAAGAATAGCTCATCTCCGCCACCAATTATGTTGTTTTGAAGGAGTGCTATTCAAATGAACAATTAATGATTGGAATCAGCAAGGCCACTCACCTCGGCACCTTGGAGTCTATAAAAGGAGATTGGGCACTCAATTTCCCACTTTGATATGGCTATCTCAAATCACTCTCCATCTTGGTAGCACACAATCTCTATCGTTGGAGTCTCATACATGTTATCTTTGTCTAGTCATTGCCCATTGTGGTGATTGTGTGGTAATTATAGAGAGTTTGGGCTACTTTTCTATGGAGAATAGCCTCTCTATGTATCTTCACAATGTTTTCCTAGTTGTGTTTTAGTTTTTCTATTGTTTTTCTTTTGATTTATGTTTCTTTTTAGGCATCAACTTGAACTTGGATGAGTGGGTACATGTCTTGTATCCGAGTGGATAAGGGGTCTCTTCATGTTAGGCCTCACTCCGTACTTGGGTCAGTGGGTACATGACCCAAATCTGAGTGGATAGGGGGTCTCTTCATGTGCATAAGAGTTCCAAAATGTTAACTCAACCTTCATCTCATCAACCAAACAACCATGTACCTTAAAGCTTTCCATTGACTTCTCTCAATAGTTAGCCTCTACACCTATTTCTAAAGAGAAGCCTAGAAGAACCTTGATTTCTCCTCTAACACCTTTGAAGAAACCCGAGTACCGATGGATGACCTCTCAAATTTTCTATCCTGATAAGTGGTACACTCAACATGTAGATGGACACTTTTCCATGTGGGAAGCCTTGAAGACCAGTTTTTGTTTAATTTTTCCTCCCAATAACTCTTCAAAACGAGCTTTGGACTTGGAGAATTTAAAGCTCCAACCAGATAAATACTTTGATGAACTTTATACACATGCTAAGGCTCTTCTTCTTGCTTGTCGCATGTTTGAGGTGACTTTTTAGTAAAAAAATGGATTGAGAAGGCCCTCCCAAGGTCTTCCCAACATAAGCTTTGAGAATCATTAAGGTTAGATGCTACATTAGAGGACTCTGTAGTGGCTGCTTCTCACATTGAAGTGGCAAGAGTGCACTAATTTGAAGACAATACTCAACCAAACTATGTCACTTTCCTAGATTCCATTGAGTAGCTTGAGTGGGAATTTGAAGCACTTAAAATGAGATGGATCCAACATGAGGAGAAGGTCAAATTTCCACCTACATGCTACAATGAGTGAGTAGTGCAACTTCGACACAAAGTGGAGGAATTGTGAATTAATCAAGAAATACATAAACAAATATGGTATACTACATGCAACTACAGTGGCCATTCTAATGTGAACTCTCCAAATAGAGTAATTGTCCGATTTTGTGGCAAAAATGTTCATGACGCTCGGGATCCCCTCTACCTCAAAGGAACTAAACAAAGAGGTGACTCACAAGTTCCCGAAACATGTTATGCTAGCAACTCAAATTTCCATAATAGGAAGGAGAACCATTCAAATCAATCAATATATACTAGACCATTGATGTGCTATCACTACGGAGAGTATGGGCATGTACAAAGTAAATGCTCTCTGCTTGAGGGCACACCTCCATCTCAACACCACCTTAATGCCAAGGACCATTATACAAGTATGTGGTCCTATGCAAAAACCTTCTTTTGGGAACTACCCTTACTTCATGACTTTTATGAATGATTTTTCTAGGCATGCATGGGTGTATCCATTGAAAGAAAAGGACAAAGTGTTTCTGTGCTTCAAACAATTTTTGGTTTTGGCTAAAAAATTTTCAATTAAATTGGGAACCCTCCATTTTGATCGAGGGGGGAATATATGTCTTTTGATTTTAATGCATTTTTGGTTGAATGTGGGATAAAACATCAATGTATAATGCCATATACACCTCAATAGAATGGAGTTACTGAAAGGAAGAATATGTCTGTCATGGAGATCGTGAGGTCTATGGTCAAAAGTCAGGCTTTACCACATAGCTTCTAGCTTGGGGCTGTTATGTGTGCAACATATATATATATATATATATATATATATATATATATATATATATATATATATATATATATATATATATATATATAAGGTATCTCACCAAAGCACTAGAGTCTATCACTCCATTTGAGGCTTGGAATGGTCACAATCCAGCTATTGCTCATCCATTTGTCTTTGGTTGTTTGGCATATGCAGTAATGTCTAAAAAACAATGTAGAAAATTAGATGATAAAAAAATAAAATGTACTTTTGTTGGCTAGATTTCTAAAAGAAAATTCTATCCTCTATATTGTCCATAGAATAAATGCAGTTTGGTTAATTGTGATGTTGTTTTTGTGGAAGATGCAATTCAGCCATTACTTTCATGTACTGAGGAGACATCACTTAGCTCGAATGATGTGTATGACACTTTGCTACCTCTTTTTACAAGTGGATAGTCAAGTGTGATCTAAATGAGGCAATTTACTCCTTCAAGTTCTGTTAAAACGGATTTAATTTTACCTTCACCGTAGTAGAAATAGACGTTCACCCTATCATTTTAAGCTTCTCCCAGATATAGAATAGATACCTCTTTTGTGAGTTTAACAAAATATATAGTATATTGAGAGATAACCTAAAATATATGTGTGAATGGAGACAATAAAATCTTTATCACTATTTGAAGATCAACTTCATACATAGTTCAATGGGATGCACATTGTGTGTGACCTCTGTAGATGATGTACTAATTATTGTACTTTACGTGTACAGTTGTTTCTCAATACTTTGAATGAGATACATATTCCACATTTTCAAGTTGATCCGCATGCATCATTTGAAATGTGTGGCTTGGGGAATACCATCACTATTTTGGCAATCAATTTATGCATGTTCAAAGAGTAATTGCTTTACATCACATGTACACAGACACACACAACAACAACAACAATCTTTATGTGTGTGTGTTTGTGTTCGGGGGGAGGATTCCTCCCCAGCACATACTGCCCACAAGCTACGAAGAGTATCTGAGGGCTCGGGCATGCAACATCAACTTCCGATGGTATCAGTATCACCATTATCAGCATCATGTCTTCGATGATGCCATAACTTTTGTGGCTTCCCCTTTGTCTCCCTCCAAACACTCTATGCCCCCTTGGATGTAGGACTTGCAGATGATGCTCTCCTTTTCCATATAGATGGAACTCGTGATGACATCTTGATGAAAAACCCTCAATAATGATCAATACTACTCTATTGGTCACTCTAATGGAGTAAACCTATGTTAGTACTCTATCACTAACTCTATAATGACAAATAGTTGCACCAAGACACACTATTAGTGCACTAGTGGCTCCCTTGTATCGTGTGTAAAGAGAGCAATGTGGAACGAAGCCAACCCATCAGAACAACTAAGTCCAAAAGTTTGCAAAAAGCATCAAACTTCCCCATGGATAAAGCTTTTGGGAGAAGCTCTCCAATATAATCATGTGCGGGCACATAGGCCAAACTGATCTCTCAAGCAGAGCCTCTTATCTCCTTTAAAATAATGATAGTGCACCTCGGTGCTCTCTGTGTGAGAATGAAACACATGGTTACATGTAGCTCCCAATGCACTTTAATTGTGAGTAAAGATGATGGTGGCATAAGACTCACCACCACCAAAATCAGCCAAAAGGTGTTGGGGCTGTGCATATTCAACAATACTTGTGAAAGCTATCATATATTAAGCCCCACAACTAGAAGTATCTATAGTAGGCTGCTTCTTGCTCAATCAAGATATGCATGAACAATGAAGCATGAAGCAAAGAGCACATCTAGGAACACTAGTGTCATAGTAGTGAGCTCAATCCCAATTAGAAAACAAAAGAATCTAAATCTAGAGGGAAGTATCACCCTTTTGGATAAAACAACCCAAGTAGACGATTACCACTCAGGTCGCAAAAGATGCACTTATCCTCTTGGCCTAGGTTTGACACCTAGGTTATGCATATACTTGCTCAATTGAAAGAAAGAAAGTTAAATATCAGATTAGGGTAGGCATAAGTAACTCAAGCATACAAGAACCTCCTAATAGAGAACAACATTTAATGCATCTATGACATTATGAAACACTCAATAATAAGCTTGTGTCCATAGGGCCAGTGATAGGTTTGCAATATTCAAGCCCAAATATGTTGAAATTCAATCTTCAATCTTACTACCTTTGGACACCTTGGATGAAGTGTAAGGTGAATGAACATGTTGTTAAAAAATATCATGGAAGAGTGAAACAAGAAAGAGGTTAGAATGGCTTTTGGAGACATCTCTACTTGTAGGATTGCTTATGTTAATCTTGTGTCAATTAACGAATGGGTTTACTATGCACTTTAAGTAATTTAGATCATATCATTGATCATTTTATGTCCACTAATCGCTCATGTGTTTTATAATTTGAAATGGTGCCATCAAAAACATTATTTCTCAGTATAATGTCTTCGTTCCACTTCAGCCTATATCTAGTGGAAATTCTATCACGTGTACAAAATAAATCAGAAAACCATCACTTATAATATATAGAATGGTATTGTAAATTCAAGTACTATCAAAGAATATGTATCATTGAACATGTTTCATTAGGGAAAAATCAACCCTACATGGGCCATTTAGATTAAGGAGTGATTAGTGATGTATGAATCAGAAGAGGATGGTGGAGACATTCTATACCCTATAACTTATTGGGTTGAAGGGGGAAGAGGGGACATGATTCTCATAGGTTCAATGTTGTCTTTTAGAGAAAGAAGAAACCTCGTAATCAGGCTTGGCCCAAAAATTCAACAATTTTTAAATATAAAAACTCATCATAGTACCATTAAATTAACCCTATCACTTTTTGAGGGACACAACTGCTATTTTTTAATTCCAATTCAAAACTATGCATATGTTTTAGCTCAAAAATTTGCACCATTTTCAAAATAACTAAAATAAGCTATTTTTACCTCTTCAACTTCCCATTTTCATTCCCAAAATAAAAAGTCATCTTTTCCCCCTTTATTCCTTGTCTACCATACCAATGAAGCTATGTTTCTTGTCCCGCCGTTCTCAATCCATCTTCTCTAGTAATAAAAACAACATGGAATCCCGTGAAAAGTGATGAAAAGATGAAGTTCACACAATGACATACCACAACATTAAAACAATGGAAGGAAGTTTGCTACCACAAGAGTTTTTCAAACATGCATGTGTGTACATGTAAGCATCTGGATTCCATCCTTGTCGTGTTAGAGATAATGGAAATTTTGATTTTCATAAGAAGGGTAAGATCTTCGGCTTTAAGCATCAAACACATGGTGGGATGGTTGCTATTGGAGAACATGTCTTCACAATGTCAACCATGGAGTTGGAAGATTTTATAGAACTAGATATTCTATACATTGTGAGTATTTCTTTACTATTTTAAATGTTTTATTGTGTTGAATGTCTTAGTGATCTCACTATGTTTCTCATTGTTAGAGTTATATTTCCTTCTAGTTTAGTGGAAACAAACAATCCATAGTCAAGCACTTTAAAAGGATTGCATGCCAACATTGGGACACTAGTATTTCCAAATGTACCTCGTACTAAACTTATTGGTGAAAAGATCTTCTTATACGTGCACAAATACATTTTTCCCTCTAGAAATGATAATTATGGAAGGGTAGAGATGATGAAAGTTGATTCTCTTCTTAGTCTAGAATGGACACAACCTGGTTTTGGGTCCTTACCATCTTTCAAGCATAAGATAGTAATGGAAATACATAATTCTTTGAATATCACATGAGCATCTAGATTAGTAGGTCTACATTGGATTCTATGAATCCATTGTTTTGTGTTCATATTTCAATGTATTCCTTTTATAGAATCTCCTACAATGTCATTACTATGTAAAGATATTACGTGAGGTTGTAGAGAGTTTATTAGGACAACACTCAAGTTATGTAGAAGGATTGTCAAAAGCGGATAGATATCATTGTAAATTTACGGACATACAATTTTGGT
Source organism: Ceratopteris richardii (assembly GCA_020310875.1). Taxonomy (NCBI): domain Eukaryota; kingdom Viridiplantae; phylum Streptophyta; class Polypodiopsida; order Polypodiales; family Pteridaceae; genus Ceratopteris; species Ceratopteris richardii. Next base: position 124,532,917 of record CM035414.1, read on the forward strand.
ATTTAAATCATCATATTTCTTTGTAGTTTAGATTTTATTATGATCATTAGATGTGTAAACTTGGAGTCTAGATACCTTTACAAAGCTCTGAAGGATGTTTAGTTTCATTTGAAATTAATGTGAAATTACCCAACAATGATAAAAAGATATTTTTAGTTAAATAGCATTGGTACCTGGCTAACCTGAGAGAGATCTTACTTAACATGGGATGTGATGATTTTCATGATTTCAAATTCCAAATACGAGGGAAAAATTTAAGAGTTTGATTCGATTTTATATATCTTATTCTATCATTATTGTTTATGAATTTCAGAATGTTTTACTATGTTATGAAATGTCCATGGATTGGAATGAGATTCAAAGAAAAATTCAAGAGATTGGAGCATGGGTCAAACTAAAATTTAATGGTCCTTGTTGGAGTTTGTGGTCTACAAAAGCACATGAACAACAAAAGGAAGAAGAGGAAGCTTTTAGCACAATACAACATATTGTCTGTATTACCAAGTGAATGTACAAAAATAAGTGATATGTTACGGTTATAAGCATATATACAAGCCAAGGAAAAAATCTCCTAAAGATGGATGAAAGTGCCTCGATGGTCCAAGTGTGTTCACACACATTACTATGTAAACATATCAACAAATGCCCCCTTGGGAGTGATGTGGTGAACAAGGAGCTAACAATCATGTATAAGGAAGTTCCAAGGTATTTGGAAAGAGATCAATCCACAAAAGAAAGTAAGCCCAAAGCTTTGCGAAAAGATTCAAACTTTTCTCGAGGCAGAGCCTTTGTGAAAGCTCTGGAATGTTATCCTGTGTGGGCACATGTGTGGAAATGATCTCTCTAGTAGAGAACCTATCTTGGACATCATGATGGTAGACCTCAACGTGCTTTGTGGGAGCATGGAACATAGGGTTCCTCAGAACTTCCAATGCACTCTACCTCTCAGTGAAGATGGTGGTGGCAGAAGACTGACCAACAGGCACATCAGCCAAAAGGTGTGTGAGCCATACACACTCAACAACTGTTGTGAAAGTTGCCCAATAGTCAGCGTCACAACTTAAAGTGGCCTTAGCACATTGCTTCTTGCTCAAGCAATATACAGATGAGGTACCAAGCATGAAACAAAAACCACTTCTATACACACGCTAGTCATATTGACTAGCCCAATCCAAGTTAGAATAAGCATGTAAATCTAGTGATAGTGATATCCCTTGGGATAAAATAATTCAAGTAGAACGATACCACTCTAGTAAGGAAAGATCTGGCTAACCATCAACCAATGCGTGACACTGGGGCAATACATGAACCTGCTCATCTGTGAGATAATGAACAATATCAAGCCGAGTTATGCATAAGTAAATCAATCATCCAATAGCCTCCTAATAGATAACATCATCAAATGCATCTCCAACATCAAATGCATAGACACAAACCTATTCCACCATCAACTTACATATACTGAATCCCCAAATAGTGATGCAAATGCCCGCAATTTGACATCTTAAAAGAGGCATGAAAATCAGCCTTGAAATCAACAAAATGTTTCCCATTCCGACCAATAAGTACCATATCATCAACATAGACAACAATGATAAGAAGCGAATCATTTGCATGCTTAACATATAAGGTGATGTCTGTTTGACTATCATTTGCATGCTAAGAAATTGCCACATTTGGATCAACACTTGACTATACGTGTGAAAAAAGGCATCAAAGTGTCATACATATCTTTGGAGTTAACTGTTGTCTCATAACTACATGAAAGTAAAGGCAAAATTGTATCTTCCACTAAAAAGACCATCACGACTAACCAAAATGCATTGTCTATGGATGATAAAAATGATAGCCTTTGCTTTTAGAGTTGTAGCCAATAAAAATACATTTTAATATTTTATCATCTAATTTTCTACATTTTTATTCAGACACTAATATGTATGCCAAACAACCAAAGACACATAAATGAGCAATAGATGGCTTGCAACCATGCCAAGCCTCATATGGAGTGATAGGTTGTAGTGCTTTGGTGGGATACCAATTAAGTACATATGCTCGACACATAACAACCTCAAGCTAGAAGCTTTCTGGTAAAGCTGGATAGCTTTTGACCATACACCTGCCAATGTCCATCAGAGACCTACTCTTTCTTTTAGAAACTCCAATTTTTTTAGGTGCCTATGGCACTGTACACAAATGTTTTATCCCACACTCAACCAAAAATGCATTAGAATTAGAAGACATATATTCCCTCCCTCGATCAAAACGGAGGGTGGCCAATTTACATGATAAATTTTCATCCAAAACAGAAAACTGATTGAAGCACATAAACAATTTGGATACAATACATTCACTTGGTAATACATTGAGTATTGTGTGTTGTGGTCCAAGATTCTTCTTCTTCCTTGTGTTGTTCATGCGCTTTCCAACAATGACAATAAAAATTTTAGTTCTATTGAGGCTCCAATCTGTGAGGACCTTGAATTGTCTCTCAATCTCATTCCAATATATGGACATTTCATAATATAGTAAAATATGAAATTCATAAACAATAATGATAGAATAAGATATATAAAATGAAATACAACTCTTACCTTTTTTCCTCGTATTTGGAATTTGAAATAATGAAGATCATCATATCCCATGTTAAGTAAGTTCTCTCGAAAGTTAGCAAGGTACTAATGCTGATTAAATAGAACTATCTTCTTATCATTGTTGGGTAACTTCACATTAATTCCAAACAACAATAAAGATCCTTCAAAGCTTTGTAAAGGTATCCAATCTCCAAGATTACACATCCAATGATCATAGTAAAATCTAATGTACAAAGAAGTACGATGTTTTAAATAGCAAGGTTATATACCTATGTAATTAATTTTAAAAAGATATCTATCCTCTTTTTACACTCCCTTTACATAACTCCAGTGCTGTCCTAGTAATCTTTCTACTACCTCATATGTAATATCTTTGCATAGGAACATTGTAGGTGATTGTAAAAAAGGAAGACGTTGAAATATGAACATAAAACAATGGATTCCTAGAGTCCAATGTAGAGCTACTAATCTAGATGCTCGTGTGAATTTCAAGGAGTTATGTATATCCATTAGTATCTTATGCTTGAAAGATGATATGGACCAAAAATTAGGTTGTGTCCACTCTAGACTAAGAAGAGAATGAACTTTCATAATCTGTAACCTTCCATAATTATCACTTGTAGAAGGAACAATGTATTTGTGCATGAAGAAGAAGGTCACTAAGAGAAACATACTAAGATCACTAAGACATTCGACACAATAAAAGATTTAAAATGGTAAAGAAATACTCATAATGGATAGAATATCTAGTTTTATTAAAGTTTTCAAACTTCATGGTTGACAATGTGAAGACATGTTCTGCAATAACAACCATCCCACCATGGGTTTGATGCTTTAAGCCTAAGAGCTTAGCCTTCCAATCAATATCAAAATTTCCATGATCTCTAACATGATGAGGATCGAATCCACATGCTTGCATGTACACACATGCATCTTTGTAAAAATCTTGTGGTAGCAAGCCTTCTTCCATTGTTTTGAGGTTGTGGTATGTCATTGTGTGAACTTCATCCTTTCTCACCTACAAGTTGTGGTGGTGGTTTCAATGGGATTCCAAGTTGTTATTATTACTATAGAAGTTGGATTGAGAAAGGTGTGAGTAGAAACATAGCTTCTGTGGTATGGTACAGAAGGAATAGAGGGGGGAAAAGATGATTTATTTGATTTTGGGTATAAAAATGGGATATTGAGGAGGGAAAAGAGATTTCTTTTGTATTTTTGAAAAAGGTGATTTTTTGAGCTTTAATCATACAAGGAATTTTGAATTAGAATAAAAAATACCAGTGATAGGGTTCATTTAATGGTACCATGATGAGATTTACAACATTTAAAAGTTTTTGAATTTTTGAGCCAAGCCTTATTACAAGATTTGATCTTTCTGTAAAACACAATCCTCAACCTAGGGGAATCATGTCCCCTCTTCCCCCTTTAGCCCAATTATTTATAGGGTACATACTCTGCCACCTCCCTCTTCTGATTGGTTGTCATTGATGGTTTGATTTTGGGTATGGAAATGGGATGGAGGGAAAAGAGATTTTTTTAGTTATATTTAAAAAGGTGACTTTTTTTTAGCTTTAATCATACAGAGAATTTTGAATTAGAATAAAGAAATACCACTTGTGACCCTAAAAAGTGATAGGGTTCATTTAATGGTATCATGGTGAGTCTTACAACATTTCAAAATCTCTAAATTTTTGAGCCAAGTCTAGTTACAAGATTTCTTTTTTTTCTAAAAGTCAACCCTTGGAACTATGTCTTCTCGTCCTTCAGGCCAATAATTTATAGGTGATAAATTGTGGCCAACACCCTCTTCTGATTGGTACATCACTAATCACTCCTTAATTTAAAAGCCCATGTAGGGTTGATGTTTTCGTAATGAAACATGTTCAATGATACATATTATTCTATAGCATTCGAATTTATAATGCCATTCTATAGATTATAAGTGATGCTTTTCTCACATCACATAGATCATGAACCATACACATCTTCAATAAACTTCACTACCCAACTAGTCTTAGCCAATGTTAGCACTAGTAATATGGGCCCTATAATATATAAATCATTTAGTAAAATGATGGTAGTAATCTTAGAATCCATAATTCAATCTCTCTAACTCCTTCGACATAAAGAGAAGAGTTATTTTGTGCATGTGATAGTACTTCCATTAGAGTTAGGCTCAAGCAAAATGAAAAAATTATATTGGGTTTGATGGAACCATTTCAAAATATGAAACATATGAGCTAGTAATGGACATAAAATGATCATGATTTGATGGAATCTAATTAAATTGCATAGTAAACACATTCTTTAATTGACACAAGCTTACCATACCCAATCTTAGAACCATAGATGTCTATAAAAGCCATTCCAAGCACTTTCTTGTTTCACTTTTCCATGATATTTTTTAACAACATGTTCATTCACCTTACAATTCTTGCACAAATTTTTTTGCTTGTACGATTAATTATCATACTTGTGTTCTTTATTTGATTATACAACATGCTTATAAGTGGTGGATGAGTCTCAAGGACAAAAATTCCATCCCTATGGATTGGACTTAGTTTCAAGCCCTTTTCTCAAAGAGTTTCTTCCTAAGAATGAGGAAGAGAGGAAATGGAATGAGTGGGATACGATTATACAGAGGTGTAGGCATTTTTTGTCTATATATCCCACTACAAGGAGATCATATGGAAGCATGAGGGGTTAGATGACTTTGTAAAGACTAGAGGATTTGTTAGGGGCTTAAATAAAGCCATTAAAAGAGAGATAAGAAGAAATACACCTAAGAATTTTGAGGAGGCAATCAAATATCCTCATATTTATGAGGACCATAACTATCCTTACTACACTTCTATGGAGATGGATCTGCCCCTCAAACCCTTTTTAGTCAATGCAACAATTTAGTGACAACACTACCTCGAAAGGTGCTGTTGAAGCAACACATTTTGGCATAACACCCAAAGTAGAGAGACTCCTAGCCTATGTGTACTACCACCACACTCCAATTTCAATTAAGAATACAAGAAGCCCAAAATTTTTGCACTTCGAAAACACAATGAAACTACCAAACATTCTCGACACTTCTAATCAGAAGAATTTCTCAAAGTGGGCAGACGACCAACCAAGAATAACTCATCTCTGCCACCAATTATGTTGTTTTGAAGGAGTGCTATTCAAATCAACAGTTAATGATTGGAATCAGCAAGGCCACTCACCTCGGCCCCTTGGAGTCTACAAAAGGAGATTGGGCACTCATTTTCCCATTTTGATATGGCTATCTCAAATCACCCTCCATCTTGGAAGCACACAATCTCTATCTTTGGAGTCTCATACATGTTATCTCTCTGTCTACTCATTGCGCATTGTGGTGATTGTGTGGTAATTATAGAGAGTTTGGGCTAATATAGAGAATAGCCTCTCTATGTATCTTCACAATGTTTTCCTAGTTGTGTTTTAGTTTTTCTATTGTTTTTCTTTTGATTTATGATTCTTTTTAGGTATCAACTCGAAGTTGGATGAGTGGGTACATGTCTTGTATCCGAGTGGATAAGGGGTCTCTTCATGTTAGGCCTCTCTCGGAACTTGGGTCAGTGGGTACATGACCCAAATATGAGTGGATAGGGGGTCTCTTCATGTGCGTAAGAGTTCCAAAATGTCAACTCAACCTTCATCTCATCAACCAAACAACCATGTACCTTAAAGCTTTCCATTGACTTTTCTCAATAGTTAGCCTCTACACCTATTTCTAAAGAGAAGCCTAGAAGAACCTTGATTTCTCCTCTGACACCTTTGAAGAAACCTGAGACCGATGGATGACCTCTCAAATTTTCTATCCTAATGAGTGGTATAGTCAACATGTAGATGGGCACTTTTCCATGTGGGAAGCCTTGAAGACCAATTTTTGTTTATTTTTTCCTCCCAATAACTCTTCAAAATGAGCTTTGGACTTGGAGAATTTAAAGCTCCAACTAGATAAATATTTTGATGATCTTTATACACATGCTAAGGCTCTTCTTCTTGCTTGTCGCATGTTTGAGGTGACTTTTTAGTAAAAAAATGGATTGAGAAGGCCCTCCCAAGGTCTTCCCAGCATAAGCTTTGAGAATCATTTATACTCTATCGCTAACTCTATAATGACAAATACTTGCACCAAGACACACTATTAGTGCACTAGTGGCTCCTTGTATCGTGTGTAAAGAGAGCAATGTGGAACGAACCAACCCACAAGAACAACTAAGTCCAAAAGTTTGCAAAAAGCATCAAACTTCCCCATGGATAAAGCTTTTGGGAGAAGCTCTCCAATATAATCATGTGCGGGCACATAGGCCAAACTGATCTCTCAAGCAGAGCCTCTTATCTCCTTTAAAATAATGATAGTGCACCTCGGTGCTCTCTGTGTGAGAATGAAACACATGGTTACCTGTAGCTCCCAATGCACTTTAATTGTGAGTAAAGATGGTGGTGGCACAAGACTCACCACCACCAAAATCAGCCAAAAGGTGTTGGGGCCGTGCACATTCAACAATACTTGTGAAAGCTATCATATATTAAGCCCCAC